>CM046535.1:0-527500 GCA_024713555.1 Spirodela polyrhiza
CCTAAACCCTAAACCCTAAACCCTAAACCCTAAACCCTAAACCCTAAACCCTAAACCCTAAACCCTAAACCCTAAACCCTAAACCCTAAACCCTAAACCCTAAACCCTAAACCCTAAACCCTAAACCCTAAACCCTAAACCCTAAACCCTAAACCCTAAACCCTAAACCCTAAACCCTAAACCCTAAACCCTAAACCCTAAACCCTAAACCCTAAACCCTAAACCCTAAACCCTAAACCCTAAACCCTAAACCCTAAACCCTAAACCCTAAACCCTAAACCCTAAACCCTAAACCCTAAACCCTAAACCCTAAACCCTAAACCCTAAACCCTAAACCCTAAACCCTAAACCCTAAACCCTAAACCCTAAACCCTAAACCCTAAACCCTAAACCCTAAACCCTAAACCCTAAACCCTAAACCCTAAACCCTAAACCCTAAACCCTAAACCCTAAACCCTAAACCCTAAACCCTAAACCCTAAACCCTAAACCCTAAACCCTAAACCCTAAACCCTAAACCCTAAACCCTAAACCCTAAACCCTAAACCCTAAACCCTAAACCCTAAACCCTAAACCCTAAACCCTAAACCCTAAACCCTAAACCCTAAACCCTAAACCCTAAACCCTAAACCCTAAACCCTAAACCCTAAACCCTAAACCCTAAACCCTAAACCCTAAACCCTAAACCCTAAACCCTAAACCCTAAACCCTAAACCCTAAACCCTAAACCCTAAACCCTAAACCCTAAACCCTAAACCCTAAACCCTAAACCCTAAACCCTAAACCCTAAACCCTAAACCCTAAACCCTAAACCCTAAACCCTAAACCCTAAACCCTAAACCCTAAACCCTAAACCCTAAACCCTAAACCCTAAACCCTAAACCCTAAACCCTAAACCCTAAACCCTAAACCCTAAACCCTAAACCCTAAACCCTAAACCCTAAACCCTAAACCCTAAACCCTAAACCCTAAACCCTAAACCCTAAACCCTAAACCCTAAACCCTAAACCCTAAACCCTAAACCCTAAACCCTAAACCCTAAACCCTAAACCCTAAACCCTAAACCCTAAACCCTAAACCCTAAACCCTAAACCCTAAACCCTAAACCCTAAACCCTAAACCCTAAACCCTAAACCCTAAACCCTAACCCTAAACCCTAAAACCCTAAACCCTAAACCCTAAACCCTAAACCCTAAACCCTAAACCCTAAACCCTAAACCCTAAACCCTAAACCCTAAACCCTAAACCCTAAACCCTAAACCCTAAACCCTAAACCCTAAACCCTAAACCCTAAACCCTAAACCCTAAACCCTAAACCCTAAACCCTAAACCCTAAACCCTAAACCCTAAACCCTAAACCCTAAACCCTAAACCCTAAACCCTAAACCCTAAACCCTAAACCCCCTAAACCCTAAACCCTAAACCCTAAACCCTAAACCCTAAACCCTAAACCCTAAACCCTAAACCCTAAACCCTAAACCCTAAACCCTAAACCCTAAACCCTAAACCCTAAACCCTAAACCCTAAACCCTAAACCCTAAACCCTAAACCCTAAACCCTAAACCCTAAACCCTAAACCCTAAACCCTAAACCCTAAACCCTAAACCCTAAACCCTAAACCCTAAACCCTAAACCCTAAACCCTAAACCCTAAACCCTAAACCCTAAACCCTAAACCCTAAACCCTAAACCCTAAACCCTAAACCCTAAACCCTAAACCCTAAACCCTAAACCCTAAACCCTAAACCCTAAACCCTAAACCCTAAACCCTAAACCCTAAACCCTAAACCCTAAACCCTAAACCCTAAACCCTAAACCCTAAACCCTAAACCCTAAACCCTAAACCCTAAACCCTAAACCCTAAACCCTAAACCCTAAACCCTAAACCCTAAACCCTAAACCCTAAACCCTAAACCCTAAACCCTAAACCCTAAACCCTAAACCCTAAACCCTAAACCCTAAACCCTAAACCCTAAACCCTAAACCCTAAACCCTAAACCCTAAACCCTAAACCCTAAACCCTAAACCCTAAACCCTAAACCCTAAACCCTAAACCCTAAACCCTAAACCCTAAACCCTAAACCCTAAACCCTAAACCCTAAACCCTAAACCCTAAACCCTAAACCCTAAACCCTAAACCCTAAACCCTAAACCCTAAACCCTAAACCCTAAACCCTAAACCCTAAACCCTAAACCCTAAACCCTAAACCCTAAACCCTAAACCCTAAACCCTAAACCCTAAACCCTAAACCCTAAACCCTAAACCCTAAACCCTAAACCCTAAACCCTAAACCCTAAACCCTAAACCCTAAACCCTAAACCCTAAACCCTAAACCCTAAACCCTAAACCCTAAACCCTAAACCCTAAACCCTAAACCCCCTAAACCCTAAACCCTAAACCCTAAACCCTAAACCCTAAACCCTAAACCCTAAACCCTAAACCCTAAACCCTAAACCCTAAACCCTAAACCCTAAACCCTAAACCCTAAACCCTAAACCCTAAACCCTAAACCCTAAACCCTAAACCCTAAACCCTAAACCCTAAACCCTAAACCCTAAACCCTAAACCCTAAACCCTAAACCCTAAACCCTAAACCCTAAACCCTAAACCCTAAACCCTAAACCCTAAACCCTAAACCCTAAACCCTAAACCCTAAACCCTAAACCCTAAACCCTAAACCCTAAACCCTAAACCCTAAACCCTAAACCCTAAACCCTAAACCCTAAACCCTAAACCCTAAACCCTAAACCCTAAACCCTAAACCCTAAACCCTAAACCCTAAACCCTAAACCCTCTCCAAGCTTCTGAATAACAGAATGAAGAAAATTCTTCCGAAAATAATTTCTAAAGAACAAGGAGCCTTCGTGAAGAGAAGAATCCTTCAGGAAAACATTGGCCTAGTTCAAGAAATGACACAATCAATCAACCACAAAGTCCATGGAGGCAACATGATTATTAAACGGGATATGGAAAAAGCATATGATAAGTTGAACTGGGAGTTCCTGTTAAAAGTAATGGATCGATTTGGATTTTGCAAGAGCTTCTTTGAATTAATAGCAGCACTGATAAAGCACAACCCTATGTCCATCCTTATTGATGGGGTGTCGTCAAATTTTTTACAAGCGGACAAGGACTTGGGCAAGGGGATCCAATTTCTCCTACTCTTTTCATAATTGCGGAGGAAGTACTAAGCAGGGGCATAACTCGACTACTAAATGAGAAGAAGATTCAACCATACTATGTTCACAGATTGGCCCCCCCATATCTCATGCTCTATTTGCGGATGACACCATAATTTTCATGAATACAAGAAAGGAGTCCATCAAAAACTTGGGAATATTTTTTAAGGAATATGAGGAGAGCTCATGACAAAAAATAAACAGGAACAAGTCTAACTTCTACCTATCTCCAAAAGTATCCCAATGAAGAAGAGTAAGTATAGAGATCCAATCAGGATGGAAACATGGCGAATTCCCATTCCAGTACCTTGGAGGCCCCATATTTGTAGGAGGGACCCGGGTTACGTACTTTGATTCATTAATAAGAAAAATACAGAAAAAACTGGATGGTTGGCAATCCAGACTTTTGTCCATGGCAGGAAAGGCCACACTGGTCCGACATGTCTTAAATAGTATCCCGATACATATAATGACGGTCTATGATATTCCAAAATCAGTGATTCGGACTCTAGTGAAACTAATGGCTAGATTTTTATGAGGAAACTCAACCGGAGGCAGGAAAAGACACTAGATATCATGGATGGTGATATGCAAACCACGGGAGGAAGGAGGATTGGGCATCAGGAAACCAGAAGAACAAATGAAGGCGTTAAGAATGAAATTAGCATGAATAGCGAGGCATGACCAATCTCAATGGAGCTTGATCCTCAATGCTAAATTCAAAGAATGGGCCTACCACTCGAACCAAATTAAAGGGCCTACAAGATGGGCTTCACTTCATAATGCTTGGATAGAATTGAAGAACAGGGTAGTTTGGGAAACTAGTAAAGGTAATACTGGTGCTGATAGGAGAACTGGACAGGAAAAGATATTATAAGTAATCAAACAAATTTCAACCCACAACGCCCAAGATTGACTGTGAGACAATTTATGCAAAGCAAGTGGAGGGATGTCCTATACAGTGAAATCAGGGATCTCAGTATGGCAAATGGAATAATCCACCTAGTGGAGTCTAAAGATCTAGTTTTATCCGAAATGGAGGACAGGTGTATATGGACGCTAAGTGTTAATGGAAATTTCACCACTAAAACAGAATGGGAATGCTACAGAGACAAAACTGAACCCAAGGAATGGGCAAAAGCAATATGGCACCCAATCATCCCCCTAAAAATCTCAATTTTCTTATGGAGACTATTCTGGAAAAAGGTCCCCCTGGATAACACCATTCAAGAACATGGGTTTTATATGGCGTCAAAATGTAATTGATGTAAACTTCACCCCAACATGGAATCGCTCTAGCATCTTTTCTTTGACAATGAATGGGCGATTGAATGTTGGAAATGGTTCCTTGAGAAATGGGAACTACCTACTAGAGAAACAAAGTCATTTCAGCAATGGATGGTTTTTTTCTTTTAGAAAAGACTTATAGAATCCAAAATGAGCATCATTAGACGGATATCAGTAGCAGCTATGCTATGGGAAATTTGGCTGGCCAGAAACAAGAGCAGAATGGATGCAATGACAATCTCGGAGGCTCTGATCATCTTCAAGTGTATAAAGTGGACCCAAGATTTGGGAAAATACGTGAGAGAAAAATGTATATCTAATAGGCAGGAGCAGGTCCTCCTTGCGAAATGGGGAGGGCTGGAAGCAACAACTCCACCGCAAAGGAGCGTCCATCTAATCACATGGTCAAAGCCTAAGGGAGGAATGTTAAAATTTAATATTGACGGTGCAGCCCGAGGAAACCCAAGGAGGGCTGGGGGTGGAGGTATCTTAAGAGATCACCAAGACAAATTTGTTCTAGCTTTCTTTAAATGTTTTGAGAATGGAACCAATATGGAAATAGAATGCAGATCGGCCGCTGAAGCACTCTTAATATGCAAACAAAAGGATATCCAAGGAATTACCCTTGAAACAGATTCCCAAGCGCTTTTGCAAATGATAAAGGAGAACACATGCCACCAATGGAAGCTCCAACGATGGTGGAAAACCATTCAACAGGAAAGACACAGAATTATTGAAGTGACGCATATATACAGGGAGGGTAATCGCATTGTAGATATACTTGCAAATTTGGCTATTGATAAGAAGGGAGAAGGATTGATCCAGTCGTGGGATGCTCTCCAAGGGAAGCAAAAGGTGCCTTAAAGCTAGAACAATGGGGAATGGCGTATCTCTGAACCGCGAAGGTCAAGTAATAATTCACAATATCATCTCTGTGAGTTATCATTTACCTGCCTATAACAGTCTGACACCTAGGACAATAGCCACTGGTCTAACGTGTCTCATAGTATTCCTTGAGTAGATCCTAACTTAAACTTAATTAGAGGTAAACCCAGACCACGAGGACATCTGAGTTCTCCCCTCAGCTATGGGGAAGGGGGATAATCCCTTACCACACAAATTCTGTCCCTAAAAGGTTGAACGTAGCTCAGGACTGGATGCAACCGGGACCCCTGGAAGGATGGCCTAAGACAATACGAAATTCTCAGAGGAAGTTTTCCATCTCAGACAAGGAAAGAGCAAGGAAAAAGAGGAGGAATAGGGTGACAGCGGCAAGTGGTGACCAAAAAGAAAGGATTTCATAGGTTTGCGGTTAAGTGCAAACCATGGACCAAATTAGGGGGGAAGGGAAGGAAAAAAAAAAAAAAAAAAAAAAAAAAAAAAAAAGAAGAGAAGAATGAAACCTTCCCCCTCACTATCCCCATGGCACTACCGGAATAGTTGTCTACCCTAGACCAAATCTAGTTCGGAGCTCTGAACATGTAGGGATTGGAGGATGGATTCTAGAAGATCAATAAGTCTAAGGATATCCAAAAGGAGGGCCTAGGAAGCTGAAGGAAAAAGTTATGTCTGTTATTAGGGAGGACTTTGTGTGGATAGGGACCATCCCACCGATGAGCAAACAATAGGATGACTGGTGGATGGGGAACCCCTCTAACCCCTCTAACCACTAAATCTCAATTTTATGAGCAAATCGTTGTCATCAATAACCATCACTTTGTCCACTAGTCTTTACTTCTAACGGGCAACTATGGTACTCCCATAAGTTAGAGCCCAAGAATGGTACATTTGGTGTAGGCTTTGGTGGAAGATGGATGCTGTAGGGGCCAACACCTATTGAGGGGAGGAGCTGGAGGTATCAAGCACGCAGCACCAGAAACTAAAGCATCAAAATCACGATGGAAGTAAACCAGAAAACCGGGAACTTTATCACTACAACCGTGTCGAGGGGGGACATCCAGTAGCAGCGCTTTCATCTTCCAATTATTTTAGCTATGTATCGTTCCCGGATTATTCCTAAGAACGAACTGTCGATATATCCTTAACTGGAACTATCTGACCCCTGACACTGTTCTCGTTTATTCATCAATTGAATCTTGGTTTTTTTTAAAAAAAAAAAAAAAACCCTAAACCCTAAACCCTAAACCCTAGATCTCAAACCCTAGGTCCTAGATGGTAGACTATAAACCCTAGACCCTAAACCGTAGACTATAGACCCTAGACCCTAGACCCTAAACATCGGATGTAATTTTCTCTATGAGTAGACATCATGCAGCTTGACTTGATGGTTTCTCAATTGATTTTTATGTTTCATGTTGGGATATCCTTGGCACTGATCTTGTCAAGGCTATCAAGAAAATGTTTCGTCATAAAGTTTTTACGCGGAGTTAGAAAGTTACCTTCCTTGCACTTATACCGAAGGTGATTACCCAACCTCATTTAGAGATTTTCAACCTATTAGTCTATCTAACATGTACTATAAAGTTATATCTAAAATTGTTATATGTAAAAATTGAGTAGTTTTCTTGATAGACTCATATCTTTAAAACAATGTGGAATCATCAAGGGATGGCACATTCACAATAACATTATAGTAGTACATGAACGAACACAATCCTTCGACCATGGCTCTTGAGACTCTAACATCATCATTAAATTAGATATAGAGAAAGCCTTTGACAAGATCGGGTAGAGTTTTCTCACTAAGGTTCTTAAACACTTTGGGTTCACTAACGATTTCATTGACTTAGTCGATGCATGTATTAGGAAAAATCATTTTTTCTTATTAGTGAATGGTAACTCCCCACTATTTTTCATGGCCACGAGAGGTCTATGACAAGGCAATCCACCATCACCCACCTTCTTCATCTTGGTCAAAGAAGTTCTTAGTCGATCCCTCACCCGAGTAATCAATCAAGGACTTATCTAACCATACTACTCGAAGAGGGTTGTTAGATCATCTCACACTCTCTCTTTGTTGACAATGCGACACTCTTTCTCTATGGATGTGAGGCACCCATTAGAGGGCTCATAAGTATTATCTTGGGGTATGAGCAAGCTGCAGGTCAACTCATAAATATCTTGAAAAGTAGCTTCATAGTAAACCCTTCTACCCCCATAGGGACCCTACAACGAATCCAAGGCCTCACGAGGTTCTCTCATGGACATTTACTTTTAACTATTTAGATTGCCCTATCTTCTTTGGCTGTATGTACATACAGTATTTTGAAATCCTTGAGGGTAAGTTGAGGGAGAAACAAGCGCAATGGAAGATACGGCTTTTATCACCTAGGGGACGGATATAGTTGATACGCCACATCCTTATTAGCATGCCATTACACCTTTTGATAGTCAATCATGTATCAAACACAGTCTTACAAACTATTAGATGGATATGCACGTTCTTTGAGATGGACAACTTGAGGGACCTCGTCACACATGACGAGTTTCTTGAGTGAAAGCATGTCTTTTTGAGGGTAGCCTAGGTATTAGACACCCTCAAAATGTACTCAACATGCTTCAAAAGAAAATCGTTTGGAGGATGAGGACCACACCATCAATGCTAGGCTCTTTTGTGTCAGCCAAATATGGTTAGTGAGCTCGATAACTGGCTGACATCAAAGGAGTCAAACGATGGCAGATTGGCAGAGAGATTGATTGGAGATGGTGCCCTTCATTCACTGACAAGTAAGGCGACGTGTGATTATTGCCTAGTACGACACTTGCCTAGAGGATACTTTATTGACAAATTTGTCACTTTCACATCCTCTTTGCCTCGCTTGATGGTAACCCAACTTTTTAAAGGTGACACTCGTCTACTTATTGAGAGGCATGGACTACTGTCAGACTTCTTACTAGCTATTATTATGATTGAGACGAGTCCTACTAAAGATCAAGCCATCTAAACCCTTACCATGTTATGCTTACACACACTTGGACTACTATCTGATTTATTAGATGGACACCACCGAGTGTTGGATAGTGAAAACTCAATGTCGATGAAGTATCTCAAGACAACCCAAAACAATCTAAGGGAAGAAGTATCCTACGCGATAGTACATAATGCATCATCTTTACCTTATCATACTTCTATGATATACAAACTAACATTATGGTAGAGGTTATCACAATACAAGATTATTTGCTCCTTTGCGATGAGTAAATCATTACTAATATTGTCCTAGAATTTGGCTCTAGAGTGTTAGTTAACATGTTACATGTAAACTCTTGTCCTCATTAGAGGCGCAAGAATATTTGGATAGACATCATGAAATATTGTTATTATTTGGGGTTTGACACTTATTTTTAGGTATTATGTACTATTATTTTCATATTTTATTTCTAGACATTTTTCTTGTTTAATGTCATAAAGGTTTGGTGCTAATACTGATGTATGTTCACAACTTTGGAGACATTCTCAACTCTATATGTAAAAGCTTACTTTCTAAACCATTTTATAAGAATGCTTGTTTTATCAACTAGTATGTCAAAACTCATTGGATGACTAGCCTACATATGTTACAAGTGGGGAAGTGGGCTTCAAAGTTTTGAGGACTTAATTCCTTGATCTTGATGGGGTGTGGGGTCCTAAAGTGGTTGCTAATATCATTTTTTTTACATACATTGTGAGCTAAGCTAGTAAAATTTTATATGAATTTCATGAAAATATGTTACAATTGTTGAAGAAAATTCATGTAAATGTTTTCTTATTTTTCAATGAACTTTAGTTAATTTTTAAGATTTATTTTAGATTAAAATCTGTCACCTATTACTTTCTTATATATATACATATAAATGTGTTAATGGGCATAATTTTCTAATTTCTACATTTTCATATTGCTTAACCCAACACCCCTAACATATCATATCACCCATATTCGAGCAACAGATTAATAGTGATTCAATACTTACAACTGGCTCAAATTATTTTAGATTTTTCAGAATGTGCCACAAGATTTGATAACTCATAATGTTTCAATCAAACTTCATACTGAGTGCCACATATCCGAGGCATAATTGACCAATCTGACAACATATAACAGATTGATCGAACAACACATGACCAAAGTAGCAGAGATTCTATTATACACCTACCACCACCTCAAAAGTGACCCAATGCATTGGAGAAGTTTGTAGATGAACTCATCAAATCAATGCACTTGAGAGTTTTAAGCTGAGCTGGCAATTCTCTTCATAGGACCATTCATTTTACCATTAACAACGTAATACACCTCTCGTTAAAGCACATAATTTTATTCACAACTTTACAAGACCTCACTCGTTGTGTTATGGCTTTCCAAACAAAGACAGACATAAAACAGAATAAGAACCCTTTGATCTCCCAAAAAAATCACCTCAGCAAGTAGAAAGCTGAACTTTGCAGCTGCCAAAGAGAGTGGAGACTAAGAAAGCTCCCTTCTTGACTAGGAACTTTATCGCACACTGCCCAGTTATTGCTGAAACCGTCAAGAAAAAAGTGTTCCTCAAGTCACCAGCACTTCAGTATGACCTGGCAAATGCCTTGGGGTAGGAAATGGAGATCACACAAGTACAGATCTTCATTGCCGATAAATGCCAGGAGAGGCCACAACCAGCTAACAGAGAACACTCTCAGCGCAGATGTATACTGTAAAATCAAGCAGTTGGAAATTGTCTTCCAAGAAGTACAAGTAATGTAAACAGTAGGAAACATTAGAGGCATACATAGAAGCAGGTACCTAAGTTTCCCCAAGTGAGTTACTTACTAGAGGGCCCCCACATAATCACGATATCTTTCACATAAGAAATCATGATACCACAAAGAATATAACCGTTATCGGGTTCCAAAAGTTCTCCCAACAAGAAACCCACTAGAGAATATCATCATAGCCAACGATTTGCCTACCATCATGCTGCATGTCTGACCCTCCCCCTCCCCTGTTAAAAGTCAACCTACCCTCACTGAGCAACTTATTGCCCCTGCCATATTTTCGGAGTGGCAGTTCTGCTCTCAACAGTGTAGACGGACCAGACAAGCCAGAGCTAGGTTGCCATTGAGGTGCAGGTTCACTCGCTTGATGCACTTGAACCTGAAATTGGTAAAGAAGAGATACGTTTGAGAAAAATAAACACTGACAGTTGAAACACAGAACACATGCTGGACTGGCCACTTCACGACCTTGAAAGTCAGAAAAGAAACTAAGGAATGAGGTAGCTATTAAATGCCCTGGGATATGCTATAGAGCCAACTTGTCAGACAAACATTATTAAATCAGGTGAAGCAGGTAGCTATTAACAACCATTCTTACACTGTTAGCCTCACCGTTCTTAATGAAGCAAAAACTTCTCAGCTCCTCAATAATTGAGCACAATTTCTTTCATAAATTTGAAGTTCAAGATAGAAAATATGATATTCTACATTAATTAAAAACATTACCCTTTTGAGCAACTGATAGACCATAACATTCAACCTATGAGGTCTATAAGGAAGCATCAAGCGCTAGGGCCAAAAAAAGTTGAATAAAATTAGCATCTGCTTTGACGTACTGCATTGCTATGTGTTGGCTATAATTAATATTTGATCAAATCACAAAAAGTGTCAGTTGAAAACCACAGAAAATGCAGTTAACGATTAATTAGATATGGCAGTGGACTCCATTCTTATAATAAAAAATAGGCAGGAGATTCAGAATTATCTAAGAGCATGCTTGACGTATCCCTAGAAAGAGGTGAACAAGCCGAAACAGAATTAAGTAGATTAAATTATTATCTCAAACTATGTAACCTAATCCATAAAAAAGGACATATAAACCACAATTCACATTATATTACCAATGTAACGAACTATGTCAACTTATTTCACCAACATAAAATTGAAGGCACAAATTAATTGATCACTACATCCACATTAAGGGAAATTCAAAGCTCAAGTTTCAGGCACAATTGCACCATCTTACCAGCCAAATATCTCTTATCAGGCAAAATAATGTTAGACGCTAAATAAGCAACAATGAAATGAAATAGAGCACACTTAATCGAGTGGATAATCCTGGTATCCACAAAGATTTTCATCCTAACTTCTCTGCATACAAGCCCAAAAATGAATGTGACATATATACACTTGTGAGGGCTGCAAATCTTCCAATCAGATTTGTGTATCATTTAACTTCCACTAACTAGACATACACTAAACTTTGCAAGAAGTTAGACATGGTCCTCACTGAGTCACAGCCTAAAACGTAACGAAATTCTGTAGATGATTCTCAAAAAAGAAGGAAACCAAAATTACGATTCTAAAAAGTAAACTTTACACCAAAACTAGTAGAGGCATCATTAATTCACAACAAAGCTCACCAACATTATAAATAGATAGATAAGCTATCAAGGTCTCAAGGGTGAGTTTCTAGCCAACTGCCTGCGGTATAAAAATAGCTTGGTATCTGCACAGTTCAACCTTCGTAATATCCGTATGCGTGTGCAGTGCATTGAGATTTTTTGAGGCAAATAGTTCAAGTGTGAACATTTTAGCACTCAAAAGCTCACAAATGCCCTACATGAACGTATTGCCTCGTGAAAAAACCGCAACCAAAGTGCAAATCCGAATACAATAGCATATTAAATTGCATAGTTAACCACCAAGCAACTACTGATTTAAACGAAATAAAAATGCGTAAATCTTCAAGTAACTATTTGCTTTCAGTCTCTCATACACCATCATATTACTTTTTTGAGTAAAATTGTGTCCAATTCAACCGAGATATCACCAATTGCTGCATATTATTGAATCGCAATTAAATTGAACCCACTGGATTTACCGTGAAAAGGTTCCAAAGGATGAAACAAGACTGAAATCTTACTCACAGTATGACCGACACTTTAATCGTCAGCTGAGAGAAAACCTGAAAGTTTTCAACAATTATATGTATGACAAAGAGGAAAACGAAGACACCAACCATCTTTTCAAGCAAGCATAGTTACAATGGACATCTCCAAATTGGTGGTCACTCAGCTCGCCGCTACCTTCAGCCTCCACGCGGACAGTTGATCACAGACATGTTTAAATGCTCATTCATGAGGAAGGATAATTCGGATTGCAAGGAGTCGACTGCCAAGGTAATAAATAAAATTCTGGATTCTTTCCGTCCATCTCCCAGTTCTTACAGAGGTTGAAGCATGACATCTATCGGTTACGATCACACGTCCCCAAAAAATACAAATTAGAGCTAGAAAGAGGGGAAAACAGGGAGTCCAAAGATCACAGAAAGAAGACTTTGGGACGGAAAACATACGCAAGAGCAGAATCACGAGAATATAAAGCCCTGGCAAGCAGAGAAATATGAACCTTCCCAGTACCGATCGTGATGCCGAGAACAGGATTCGCAGCGGCTGCAATTGCTGCTCGGGCGTGGTCAGGGGTTCGATACTTGACGTAGCCAAGCCCCTCGTCGCCGTCAATTCGGATGCGAGAGATGGAACCGTACATCTGCATCCGAGATTTGAGCTCGAGGACTGTACACCCCGAGGGCAGGCCATTCACCACCACCACAGTCGAACCACTACTGCCTGTCGCGATCTGGTCCGCATATCCAATCTTCACATCACCTGTGGCGGCAGGGCCAGCAGCCGCTCCCTCTTCCGCCAGCAGCTGTCGCCTACCGCGGCGTCTCTTCCGCAAGGGGCCGGCAGCGTTTGTGTACGCGCCGTCAAGCTCAAGCTCCTCCTCCCGCCCTCTCCTCCGGCTCATGGCGGCGCCACTACCCGCCTCCTACCGCTGGTCCGCCGACGGCACTAGCTCTGCTTCGCCGGCGGAGAACCGAAGCTTTCTTCGGTAAAGGGGGGGAGAAGTACTGAATTTTACGGTTAGGCCAGCGATATGGACGCGGTGAGTCACTCGGAATTGACGGAAAGCCCCTTCCTTTTCCAGTCCTTCCCCATTCCTCTCTCTGCCTGAGATGATCTCCAGCCGTGAGTCGTGACCCTTCCCATTATTCCGGCTCCCAGACCTCTCCTCGTCCGAAAATTGCAGTCCCTGCCCGTTCCCCAGCTGCTCCCTCTGCTTCACCGGAAGCTGGGCGGGGTGATCCCGAGAGTAGGGGAGGACGGGGCCTTCGCCGTCCGCGGGGTTGCCGAAGATGGTTAAGCCGGATATGGGGAGGAGGAGTTCAGCGTTGAAGCTCGGCCCGCCGCAGAGGTATCCGCGGATGAAGCTCGCCATGATCGCGATCTCGTCGACTTCCTAACGAAGCTCCGAGAAGCAAGGTCGGATGCGGGCAGCTGGTCGCCCAGCACAGAATTCGTCCAAGGCGCAAACTTTCGGATCTCCAAGAATCAGAATGGATGCTGGGCATTCCTCCCTGCTTCCTAACTCCATGGGCGGGGGGTCTGAATTGTAGACATCTCGCTTCCACTGGGACCATTCAAACTGCTCTCTTTTATTCGGAAGACTTCATTCCAGCCATCGGCATGGCTCCAACTTGGACATCTGGGCAGCTGTGGAAGCAGAGCTGGTTTTTTAGCAGTCTATGGAAGCAGCGGTCATGGACTGAGGAGGATAAATGGTGGAAGGAAGAATATCCTTGTGTGTCAGCAAGAAGATCAAAGGCTCCCATACCCAGAGGAAACAACTGCCTCATTGAAACAAGTAACCGTCGCAAATCGTTTCTCCATTGATCGATCTGGAAACTAAGATTATAGCCTAGAGTCGAACACAGAGGTAGTTCCTCTAAACCTTTCTACTGTTGACTTTCCAACTTAGGATAGAACTGAATATCCCCTGGATTAAATCCTTAGAGCTGAGTTCGGCTCAAGAGACTGTAGCGTTAGATATCTTGGATATCTTGAATTTGATGATCCAAAAAAGAATATATGGCTAAAATCGAGCCCTTATCATTTGCTGGATTTGGAACATTTTCTCAATAATAGGTTAAGGGTTGTGTCAGAGGCTCTTGATCAAGTGCTTTGAAAGTGGGATTGGAGATATGGCATCCAACCAGCTGAGTGAAAGCTAGAACTCGTCATTTCGGATGTCCTGATTTCGATGATCCCAAAAGAATATATTGCTGAAATCAAGCCCTTGTCAATTGTGTCGATTTGGAACCTATTCTCGATAATAGATAAGGGGAGGCTGCCTGAGAGGTTCTTGGTCAAGTGCTTTAAAGGTGGCATGGGAGATATGACCTCCAGGAAGGTGCTAAGCGGCTCTAGCAATCAAGTTCCTAGGTCGCATATGTAATAGCTTTGTAAGCTGGGAATAGGATTTTTTAATTAAGAGAAAGCAATTCTAGCTAGAAAATGCTAAAGGTCTCTGGCCCACACTACCTTTTAATAACATCACCCTTTGCGGGAAACATTGATCACAGCATGTATTAACATTAAAGTTAGGAAGAGAAGAGGAATACATGTATTTTCTGTTTCTGCAATAGAAGGAATTCTTCATTGCATAGATCCATAACCATACAATTATCCAGAACTTATAGACAAAGCTATTAAGATTTCAGGGTCTACCATAATTAATGTACAAACTCTCTTAATCAATGATATTTTAGAAGGGCATGTAGGTATTAATATCAATGGACTTAGAAAATAGTCATATGGAATGCAAGGGAAAACACCACTATAATTTTTTTTGTGCAACTGAAGTGACAATCGCAGCAAAGCTATGTTGGAAGATATTCAAATTTTGATGCATAAATACAAAAAAAAAAATCTGAGTGAGTATAAGCGACTTCATCCACATTGAGGCTGGCCCCATGTCATGCCACTAATTGATGAAAATAGGTCAATTTCCATTAAACCATAATGATAACCTCATTTTGAAAAGGATGTTTTTGAAAAACTAGCCATGGAGACTCTAAAGTAAGAAATGATCCCAAATAATTATACCGTATTCTCTTCTCACACTCACTCGTAACATATATTGAGAGTGTAAGTGGATTTGAAGGGATAAGATGAGATTGCACTCAACTTTGCAAATGCATAATTCAATAGTTTAATCTCATGATAAATAGTTTAAACGGACGACGAGAGTCCACCCTCAATCAAGTCTCGTATAATCCTCTCTTTACTAAGCATAAAATCACAAACATAGCATGAACATAATAGCACTGCATCTAACAAAAATGAGGGGAAGGACGGATTCTTCAGGGACAGATTCGTCACCTCTATCTTAGTTCATCCTCCTAGTTTCCCTCTTCTGGGTTTCTCCACTGCATCCTGCTAATATATTCTTGAATGCCGTCACTGTTCTTCCCGGTTTTATCGTCTGTGATTTAAGAGAATCAGCTCCGGATTTCGTGATCGAGGACGAGGTTATCGACATTACTGGCCCGAAATATCGTCAAATCCTTGTGTTGTGGGATTGTTCTTCTGATTCGAAGGAATCTGGACCTAACCCGTCAACATGGCTCCTACTTCGAGCTCTCAACAGGAGCGGACCGAGGTCTCCACGGAGCCCAAACATGAAACTGCTGGTATCTATTTCACTGATCAGTGCTCTGCCTCTTTCAGGGCCACGCGTGGAGGCGCGGAACGGAAGGGAAAGAGTGCGGTCTATGGAATCTCCCGCTCTCAGGCATACCTGCCTGAAACTTCACATTGACGACGGCAGAGGCGCCGCCGTCATCTTCGTCAAGGGCACATGGCTTCCCACCCGGTTCGAGCTGTTCATCACTGATGGCCTCGACGCCTGGATTTGCAGCGGTCTCCTTCCTCCTCCTCTCTCTCTTTCTCACTGATGGCCTCTCCTCCGCTGTAATGCTCGATCTTTCTCCTTTTGAGCGCTCAGCAGCGACGGAGACGGAAGTGGAGCAGAGAGCGGAGCTGTGGGATCAGCATGTGTCGGAGTACATCGCCATGGCCGAGCGGCACCTGGGATTCCAGCAGCCGGGCTCCATCTACAGATTCGAAGATGCTGGGGTTGGAGAGAAAAGAGTGAGGACTCTTGCCCCCTCCCTCGCCTCGTGTTTTCCTGAGCATTATTGTTTCCCGGTGGATTTGAGAGTAGAATCAGTAAACGCAGATGGAAACATCCATGCATTGATTTTCTTTTCTAGCTTCAAGAGATTACTAGATCGAGCAGGAGTTGAGTTCATGAGTCCGGCAAAGAAATGATAATTTGATGGCAGCCAGAAGAGTGGCCCTTTCCATGGATGTCACAAGCTTAACTAGATGGGTCAGCGTGGTCGATAGAGGTCGCGCCCATATCTGACCTCCATTAAGATGGCGGCTTATTTTCCTCTGTCGTCATCTCTGTTCAAGTGAAACTAATGTGGTAGCTGTGGTGGCACCAACAGTTGGGAAATCGGAAGGCTGCTTATCTTCCAATCCATGGATGAGGAGGTTGAAGGCTGCTCTCTGACATTTGTGCAAGGGCTGGGTGTGGGAGTTGGAGCCAACAATGTTGGAATTGCTTCAGGCAGAAGAAATCCAGATGTTATGTCGACAGGAAAGCGCCTGCATTGGAACCATACTATTCATGTGAAGTATGTTATAAATGCAAACTGATCGGACAATACTGTGCTATTAACTGGAGTTCTTGATTATTTGATGGGTGGGCCGATTTGTCGTTTTGCTCTTTTAAAATGTCTACTGGGTTGGGAATATATTTTATGGAGGATTAGCTTTAATCAGAATGAAGGAATTTTCCCAGGAGAATTTAATCTCCCTCCTCCTTCCCTCTCCTCTCCTACCCTCCCTTGTGGTTATCCTTGTGTCTGTGTACCTGCCAATTATTTTGAAGTTCTAGCCATACTGAGGAATGGGCTTTTATTTTATCTTTTTATCAAGCACTGATTTTCAGTCCCGCCATTCACTAGAAAGAGGAAAAGTCTACAGCGATGGCAGCCGAGTTGAAGAGAACACCTGGACGTTACATACATTATTTTGCATTTGACTTTCAAACTCTGTTTCTTATCGTCTCTCTGTTTATGCCAGAGGGTGCCTTGTACAAACTCATGTTTAAATAATATGGTGGCCGATTTGCCTCATTTAACTGCCATCTACAACTAAATGCCTGAGAGCATGTTACGAATCTTTCTGCTGGATAAATTACCTGATGTTAAATATATCTACAGGAAGCGCTATGTGAGCATGTATTGGGTTGCTAAATTTTCTACGCACTTCTACTTAATGTTGTGTGTTGGGTTACTTGGGATTGCATCTACCTTGGTAGCATTATCATTTGAACAACTGTAAAACGTTTTCTAGCCAGTACGTCCCTTTACTCTTGTGGTTTGTGGTTTGTAGTTGTCATGGACATTTGAGAAGCAGGGGACCAGGTTAGAGTGGCGATGGAAATGCCAATCCTCTCGTAATAGCAAGCAAGTTACAGCTAACATCCTTGACTTTCTTATGGATGCAAACACGCGACTCAGTGTAAGGAACTTTTTCGAAACCTTCTTGCAGAATGACATACGAAAAATATGAACTCAGATTTTTTGTTGTCAAAGCACTGGGAAAAAATTACATTCTTGTTTCTTTTAGAGTATAATGACATCGTCTTGTTAAATACGATTACGATGACTCTGAATCTGGATAAAAATTTCTGGAAGATATAAAACCGTTGTACGTCGACAATGAAAGAAACAGAGTCATTTCTAAGAGTTGAAGCTCCGTGATGTCTCTCAGGACAGGCTCTTGATGGCTATAATCTATCCAGTCTAGTCATTATTAGTGCAAGCATGTACTGTGATCTCGCCGGCAAATAAACATACTGTGGTTACCTCTTCCGTTTCAGCTCTTCAACTTTTTAACTCGTATTAAAATAGATTTTACTCGCGTAAATCTGTGTTCTAAAAAATGAATTATCGTTCGATTTTTTCTATTATGAGATTACACATGGGGTTCAAATTTCATCAAGCCACTTAGATACCACTCTTAGGAATCTACAACGCATAATTAGGTTGTCATTTGTTATCAGTCATGATGATAGTCATTCATTAGTTTTTCTTCCTTGCACATTATAATATGTGTTAACAAAATTAGGAAAACATGACCATTCCCGTAATGAATCGTGAAAATGTCAAAGGAATTGAGAAGAAATCAAAGGGTCAGAGGACAACGGATGTATGGGATTCCTTGAGCCATAGGACTTTCATAAACGTTTTCTTGGATCTCATGCAAGCAAGAAATAAGCGTTGCAGGAATTTAAATAAATAAGGGTATTTGAACTTCGGGATGAAGTTTGACAAACGGTAAGTGTATACTGATTGATGACATCAATTAAAAAATTATTAAGGCAGCCATGAAGAGAGACTAAAAGCCATGGACTGTAATAAGGAGATCAGAAATGGTTGGGCTGAGAAAAGAGGAACTTATTCTCTGATAGAAGAATTGGAAGATAAACCTGCCAGTGAAGAACCTGAGTGGCAGATCCTCTTCTTGGACAGACTTTCTCGTAGATTGCAATCATAGATTTTCTGGAATATTTCGAAGACGACGTCATCAGAGAAAAACTTCATTTGACTGTACTATGATGAATCTATAATTTTCTGCATGACGTTTTTGTTCTTAGTAAATCACAATATTTCATACTTTGTTATTAGAAATCAATTGAAGCAAAGGAAGCAGTAAGAAAATGACAAAAAAATATAAGCCTTCGATTAAAAGGAACATTTTGTTAGAATGATCTGTTTGTAAAATTTCCAAGTTGTTGGTTATTTTTAACCCTACGGACTCCAGATGACACTGATTAGAACATTCAAACTATCTATTTACAAACTTGTCAACCGTAAAAAGTCACTGCTTGCTTCAGATCATGACGGCAAAGTGCTTTTATAATGTTGCTTTACTGAAATTTATAGTCCATGAAAGCCTATGTCCTGGCCTGACAACCTTCGCATTCTCTATAATCACGCCTGATGACTTTGGGTTATCCTCTTTATTCCTTTCACAAAACGTCTGCTGTTACTTTACCCAACAGCATGTTCTATTTATAAAACTTCGTATGCTTACATGGCCTGCTACTGTTACAGGAGGAAGTTGTTTCCATAAGACAATCGTTTGAGAGACTAAAAGCAGAAGCGGAAAAGTGCTTAGCACAAAGTGAGAAATATTGCGTTGAGAAGAAGGAATTTGAGGATGCAACGTATGGGAAGGTACGCCATCAGATCTCTAGCCAAGTAGTCACAGTTTCCCAAAGAATACCTCCTCGTTTGGCACATAGGAAATATTTACCTTATTATCAATTGATAATCTTTCTTTTTTCAGTTTGTGGCAGTCTTGAACTCCAAGAAGACAAAGCTGAGGCAGCTCAGAGATCGCCTATCACGATATGAGAGCACCAACAGGGGTCCCCAGGGTAAAGATGATTCCAGCGACAACGCTGGGACGGTTGATGGGTCCAGTGGGGATGAAGAAACCGAAGTATAGCTGAAAAAAATATTAGAGGTTGGAAAAAAAAAGAGTAAAGAATCCTCCTTGTCTCTCTTTCTCTCTCCTAGGAAAGCCACGGATGCTCATAATTTGGCCTGCTCAGGAAAACTGGCCATGGATTAAGCTTACGTCTGTGGTTAAGTAATGTAGCGGTTAGCAGCACCATGGTGCCATATTGATGAGTCATCAGCTCTTTCAGAAACCTCTTTCAAGGTAGTAGAATAACAGCTGACTGAAGAGGTGAGGTTCTAATGAATCAGTAAAGAGCTTTGTAATGCAGGTTATTAAGTTTAAGTTTGTTTGAAGATGGTGTTGATGCCAGTGTAGGCCTTCTCTTTGAGGTATTTTCCCGGTTATAAGCCATGATTAAGAGTTGAGTGGGCCTCCTCAAAGTTCAAAAGGATGCCTGCCTGCTCTGAAAGTCAAGCTCATGAACATGGGAAGGCTTACTTTGCTGGTGTAGCATTAACCTTTGAAGATCTCTAGATCACAGGTATAACTTTCTTGGCACAAAGAGCTCCATTGCACGCTCTCCTCTCCTATCCAGGGGGCAGCCACTCGTTGACCAACTTTGTTAGCACATAAGCTTATCTCCCCAATGGTCAACTAATGTCTTGTTATAATTCCTCAAAAAATATATATGTAGCGTTAATGTGTATTAGCTGATTCTCTTAAATCACAGACGATCAGACCGGGAAAAGCAATGCCAGCATTCGATAATATTTTTAGCTGGATGCAATCGAGAAACCCGAAATAGGGAAACTAAGAGGATGAACAAACGGAGATGTGACGAACATGTTCCTGGAGAAACTGTCCTTCCCTCATCTTTGTTAGATGCTGTGCTGCTATGTTTTTGGACTTAACATATCTTGCCTCATTTTATGGGTTTGTAATGCCTAGTAATTGTCATTTCATGGCCCTTGTTACTTCATGCGAGGATTATGCGAGACATGACTGAGCTTTTTTCTCCCTTCTGTCTCTCCCCACTCTGTTATCCTCTCTTTATCTCTGTTAATATAGTATCAACGCACCCTTGTCACCCTCTTTACGTCTTTGCCGACAGTCGCCCAACTCAGGGTTGACACGGGCAAATTTTCGCTTGCATTTTTGCATAAGTCGCTGGCTCCGCGAGAGAGCGTGGGCGAGAGGCCAGCATGTTCCTCTCCTGTCATCCATCCTCCTCTGTTGGCTTAGTGACTACTTGCAGCAACTATTCTACTTCCCTTCCACACCACACTTCGTTCTTCTCCTTGTATCCCCTCCACCCACGCTTGCTGGCGGAATCATCCTCTCAAGTCTCAGTTCGTCTTGCCCTCTGTTAGCCCCTAATACTTGAGCTGTTGAGACATTCACCTGCCAGTCAGCCATGTTGATTTGTCAATATGGGTATTTGCTCTCATGTTTGTTCATACTGCTGCTCTATAAGAAAGGAAACCGTACTGCTGCTCTAGTTATCAAAGACTCCATGAATTAGCTACTTTCACATATTCGAGTAAAAGAAATCAAGTAAAAAAAACAAGTTACGAGGAAACCTCTTAAAACATATAATGACTCTTAACCTTCTTTGGTTCCTTTGAGCTGATCAATCTAGTAAAATTTTTCTATGGCCTTTATGTTGAATTGATAGATTTGCTAAGACCTTCATCAACGTCAACACAATTTGGCAGTGTAAAATTGTTATTTGATTCATAGACATACTTTTCCCACATTAAAACTAAAGGAGCTCCAAAATTCAACACTGATTATGAGCACCATGCATGTATGTCGGTTGCCATCAAGTAGATGCCGAGCCTGGTGCATGACTCGACATCAAATGTGACACATGCAAGAACATGTTGATATTGGTGATGAGTCGCGCATCTACTTGATGGCAACCCACATACATCCATGGTGCTCATAATCAGTGTTGAATTTTGGACTTTCTTTAGTTTCAATGTGGGAAAAATATGTTTATGAGTCAAATAACAGTTTTACACTGCCAAATTGTGTTGACGTTTATGAAGGTATTAGCAAATCTATCAATTCAACATAAAGGCCATAGAAAAATTTTACTAGATTGATCAGCTCAAAGGAACCAAAGAAAGGCTAAGAGCCATTACATGTTTTAGGAGATTTCCTCGTAACTTGTTTTTTTTTTACTTGATTTCTTTTACTAGAAGATGTGAAAGTAGCTAATTCATGGAGTCTTTGATAACTAGAGCAGCAGTATGGTTTCCTTTTTTATAGACACAATGATTTAGATTTTACATTTGAACTCAACAATAGATGAAAATGGGAGTTGTGGCTCTCTTTCTGATTTTTTTAATTTTTTTACTCTATATAATTTGAGCCTAGATGTCTCTTTTATATGTTATGTATTGTCCTGTCCAAGGGCAATCTGCCGTGGTTGGAAAATGCTCCAGTAATTGTCATCTTTCTTTCTAATATTTTGGCTTCACAAAACATTCATTAATCTTTTAGAACTCATAACAAACCAAAATATTTTTAACTTGGGTGCATTGTTTGCTGCATCATTTCTATCTTTTAATTACCTTTCAAAAGAATACTCTCACCTTTATCTATAACAGAAATTTGGACTTTAAAAACTATTTAATTATTTCACCTCTTTATATAAATCATTTACCATTGGAGGTGGGTTACTTGATTTAATACCCATTGGTACTTGTCGTGGTTTAAATGACTAGAAGATATAGCTATACCATTCTAGGATGACTATTACGTCTTGCCTACTTTGTCATCCTCAAAGCTACTTGGCTTCAAAAACCAAAAAGCCCCTACGAATGTGTTGAGGACCATAAGTCATGTCTATATCTACAGCAAAAAAACGACTAAAAATTGTTTGAATGAATAAATGCTGTATTTTCACATGGTCTTTGAGGCATAAGTCCATCCCATTAGTAATGAGTAAGTTAGGCATGAAAATATTTTTTAATTCTTTCCCAAAGAAATCAATATCTAGCTCTTAATGGGATGCTTAGAACTGATGCACCTGTACACTATCTTGTACATTGTATAGTATTTAATATAGTCATTAAACATTTAATGCACAATCGATTAAGCCATTTAGAATTTGATACTAGAACCAATTTTCCAATTGATGTGGTATGTTAGAACAAAGCTTAGCACCTACTTTAGCACCATTGAAAATAGCTCAATATTGTTAGCATAGCATATCATGAACACAAGTAACAAAGTATAGATATGATGATATCTTACCATATGAAAGGTGTTAACACAATATATCATGAATACAAGTAAAGAGTATATGTATGATGATACCATAGTATATGAATCAAATAAAAATATTTAACATGATATACATGTTGTGACAACTTGTTATTATGACTCGAGTATTGCCTCAAAGGATTAATCACTAGAATCTATTGTGTGAAGAGTTGGGGATGTTGAATAACATTATACTTGTCAATGATGTCCAAACTAGGTGAAATTGAATATAATATTTACTATATGCAGTAAGTCCAACGATAAATATTGAGCAATTGAGAATGTTCAAGAGCATACATAATGTGATGAAGTAGAAGTTAAAGAAATATGAGTGCCAATTGAAAAGAAACTCATATTTTTTTATTGTTACAATGTTGTACCCACAAATGAAGCTTACTTATATTCATGTTAATGAGTAAGATTTTGTTTTGCAAAGCTTATTTCAATTACACGAGACAATACCTAACTTGTCATATGGTACTGTGTTAATTACCAAAGTTACATCATTTATAAATGTCAAATGTTAGAAAGTACTGTTTGAATTAATGGAGAGATAGAGAATGCCTACAACGAAAGTTTCACAATCTCTAAAGGCTGAACTAAATGATTATTTTTTGTGACACTTACATCATCGACTACAACATTGACCCATTAAAATGGTGGCACAAGACCGGGTGTCAAAGTTATCCACACCTTATAATGGTTGTAAAAGAGTTCATCCCATTTTTTGTGTTGAGCACTCCCTCAAAGTGTTTTTTTAGGTAAAATAAGAAATTGTCATATTCAACATAGGAATTTTAGTCCCTTAAATAATATAAACTCTCATGACGTTGAAGTGTTAGGCTCAAGATGATAATGTGGATTCTAAGGTTGAAGAAGTTTTTGAATAGTTTTAATATTAAAACTTTGGTGCTCATTTTAAATGATTTAAATTATTTATCTTTAAAATGTAAGACATTTATGTTATATCTAATTCAATCTCTTAGTTCATTGTGATTTCTTTCATAGGATGCATGACCTATGTCCTTGGCCTGATTTCATCATATGAATGATCAAGATGACATCTCACAAAGTAGTTCATTTACTTATTTATGTATCATATATTTCTAATTTAAATATATTATTTATAATTAATTAATGATAATTCTATATATTTAGTTATTAATAGATATTTATTTAATTAAAAAGATAAGATTATAATTAACAAGTCATAGGTCAGGTTAAGGTCAGAGCCCCTAACTAGGCCGTGACTGAATTTTAGGTCAAATCTATGTCACAGCCAAATACTTGATTGTGTGATCATAGATCTCTATTTACAAGGGTCCTAAAATTTGAATGGGAGAGAATTAGAATTTCGGAAAGAAACTCATTTTTCTAAAGAGTTTTTTTTAACCATCTACAGAATTAGATATCTACAACTTGGAACCCCTTAAGAGACGACAATTTTTACTTCTGTAAGATTCTTTTTGCGAATTATTTCGTTAATCAGGGACATAATTAAAGAGAGCTACGCAAGAAGATGGGCTCTAAATGGATAGAAGAAGACCGCTCCAATGGCGACAAACGAATTCGGGAGAGTCGAGGGCTCGCTCGTCTCTGTTGTGGGGGACGGTGGACCGTTGGCGGCGAGGGAGACGTGGCGGCGGCGCCTGGAAGGGACGACCCTTGTGGTCTCCACGCAGAGGTCCCACCTTCTCGTCAGGACAATCCGGTGATCTGGTGGCTGTCGCCAGCTCCTCCGTCGGAGAATACAAACGTCTGTCACCGACAGGGCAAGCCGCCGCTGCTC
This sequence comes from Spirodela polyrhiza, assembly GCA_024713555.1. NCBI lineage: Eukaryota > Viridiplantae > Streptophyta > Magnoliopsida > Alismatales > Araceae > Spirodela > Spirodela polyrhiza. The sequence continues at coordinate 24,828 of CM046535.1, forward strand.
CCTCCCTGCCGCGATTTGTCCGGTTGGTGCGGACGGCGCCGACAAAGTTATCCGAGGAGTTTCCGCCGTAATTTCGCATTCCCTGATGATCTGACGAGCGTAATTTGCTGAGGAGGTTTGGTAATCGGCAGAGAATGGGGGAAAATTCTTGCTAATTTTTCTCCTCGTAAATACGGTGATTGGGGGGGAGTTCAGAAGGGGAATGTCTCTTCGGATATTCGATTGGTTGAATGGTGAAAGTAACCGGTTCCTTTGACTTCTGATTTCTCCGGTCGGGGCCATTGTAAGTCAAGGGGAAGAGGAAGACGGTGGGGGACGCGGAGTATGGCGTCGGAAGGCGGCTGGTACGGCGGGCTGGCGGAGCTAATGAGGCGGCCGGCGGTGGTGGAGACCTCGTCGATCTCCTCCTCTGCACCGTGCCGATCTGGGTGGCTATCATGATCGGCCTCATCATCGGGTGGTCGTGGCGGCCCCGGTGGACGGGTCTCGTCTTCCTCGGGCTCCGCAGCCGTCTCCGTGTGCCTTGGTTTTGGACATTCCCCTTGGGGTTCGGCGCTCGCCGGCTCTGGCTCGCCTTCACCGCGCTGTCTGCGTTTTCCGTCTGTCGCCGTTTGTGGGCTAACTTCAATGGGAAAGGATACCCCTCCATCGCGGTGGCCACGACTTCCGATTCACCCGACGCGGAGATGGTGCATTCGGCTGACAGCCCTGAGTTCAGGTGATTCCATATTCTTCAGATCCTTTTATTGTTAAATCATATGGCCTGCCAATTTTTCTTCTTTTTCCATTTTTTTTAATATAATCGTATCCTAACATGGATTAATAAATGACGATGGACGTGGATGGGATCGAGGCTGTTTTGGTATCTTCATCTTCTTGAGGAGTTGTTCAAGGGGTTGTTTCACAGATTCCTTTTGAAGTTAACTGTATCTTACTCCCATTGCGATCTAGGACCATGAAATAAAAAATATGGAAAGTATTTCAGATATCTGCGGTAGTTTTTCAAAAGATTATGGCTGGCAACAATCCTTCATCCTACCCAATGTTTTTGGATGATATATTGAGTAAATATAATAAAATTGTCATTTTGCGGAGCAGCTCTATCCACAAAGTGACAAAAAATGTTCAGCAGAAAGACGGTGGCTGAACATCTGTGCAACACCCCAGCTCTTTGGAAGATCTGGGTTTAGTTGCATGTATTTCACCGGTAACTGTTTTCTGAGTTTGCATTAAACGCTGGAACAATGATTTTGAAAGAAGATCTTTAGGAGCAGGTAGGTCATGAACTTGCCAAGGTCAATCGTACTGTTAGTACACGGGGTAAAGTTAGGGAGTATGAAAAGATTTCTTAAGACATAAGAGGAAAAGTTTCTTTTGTTACGGAATATTTAGATGAAGGATCAGGGTGCAGCAGAATGTTCAAGCACCATATAAAATTCATAGAAAACAATTCTCAGTTGGCATTTTTCAGCCCTACTATCCAGTATTAAGGTAATCGTTTTTTTGGGTGTTTGGAAAGCTCTATGATTCTTATGAAGATAATGTGTCACAGTGAGGATTTCGGTCCTGACAAGTATCATGAGAATGACAAGTGCATCAAAAAGAGGGTTTGTGAATGGGTCATTTGTATTTGACAATTGATAATAGACTATAGAGGATCATGTTTTGCTTTTTGGCATGCACTGGGAATGAGCTATCAAACTCTAACCATTGATGGCTTCCTTTTCTGAGAATAAAATTTCCAGGTACTTATGTGGTAATATTTTACAATACATATCAGCTATTCTTAATAACAAATAGGGACAAGGGAGATCGTTCATGATTTGGCATCTCTTCATTCTATCTATTTTCTTTATCAAAATCCTGTATTTATGTTATTGAATATTCTTCTGTTTTTAATAAAAAAAACATACTATTTTTGTGCGGTGGAAACATGGCAATGTATAACACATTCCCAGACAAGGATATCCTGTTTCTTTGCTTGTTTTAATGAGGAATTAGTAGACAATATTCATTATATCTACTTTCTGCCCTCTTTCCCTGAATGCACAGGTTTGAGCTGCTATCAAAGCATAGAGCTCTGGCCTGTCATTGATCCCATTAGTCTTTTTGAATGTGCTTTTCCTGTTGAGAGGTAATTCAGCTAGGTACGTTGTGTTACTGATAGAACGCCAATTGATATTGAAAGGAAAACACTTTTTGAATTGATGAACAGAGATACAACAGAACAAGAACATTGAGGGTAGAAATGACCAGTCGGAGTGACTAGTCACCTTGGAGGATGTTCGAGAGATCCTCTCACTCTCCACTAGGTCCGCTGTCTCCAGATCCCCCCTGTTGCTGATCTCCCCCCATTCTTATATGTCGGTGGTCCCCCCTTTGCCTCTTCTGCTAACCGTTTCTTAGAACCAGTTCATCCCCTCTTTCAGTCACTGACTCAACTGATTCACCTTCTGCCGGTTGGGGGCACCTCTTATGACGTGGCTGATATGTAATTATTAGTGTCATACCATTTCTCCCCTCCTTATCATTCAACTTGTCCTCAAGTTGGAAATCTGAAAACTTCTCTCGAATCAGTTTCACTGATTCCCAAGTTGCTTCAAGTCTGGCTTTACCACTCACAAAGAGCTGGCTGCCGGTCGTGCCATATAGGCAGGTGTTCCCAACTATGGTCACCTCTCCTGGGCAGAAGCCAAAGTTCTCCGGCAGCGTTAGCACCAGCTCTCCACCCACCATGCCCTTCCCGACGTAGTCATTGGCCTCTCCCACCAGCCGAATGTTCATCCTAGGGGTCAAGAAGCAGCCAAAAGACTGTCCGGTGTTGCCCATGAATGTGATGTTCAGTTGTCCTGCAAACCCTGTGTCCTCATATTTCTTCGCGATCATGTGGTCTATCCGGTCGCAGACTGCACAGTCACGTTATAAATTTTGATGGTCTTGTTGACCATCTTCTCTTTCTCGATTGCCTCCGTAATCTCAGGATCAGAAAGCAGGACGTCGTCTAGAACTAGACTGTTAGTGTGAACAAGCTGATTTCTCAGTTCAGTGCTACACCATTTGGGTAGGCCGAGATTAGATAAGAGGTAACTGAGATCGATCTGCTGAGTCTTCATCAGGGAGACATGCCTTGGTCTTAATAGTTCTGTGCACCTGATTATGTCGTCCATCTTTTCATAGCCCAATTGGGCCTGGTGAAGGTCATCGATAAGCTGACCCAGATCTTCAATAGAATAAATGTCATGATGGGGAGGTGGTGAGATAAGCGGTACTCTGGGTTTAGAATTCCTCAATCTTGCAATGTATGAACTAACTTTTTTCCCAAGGAGTTGACCACCTTCCCCAGGCTTAGCACCTTGCGCGATCTTAAGCTCCAACTGATCAGCATTTACCAAAAATGTTGGAGTGACACCCAAGCGCCCTGAAGCCACCTGTTTGATTTCACTTGTAGTAGTGTCTCCATTTTGAAGGCCTTTGAGATGTGGAAGGGTTGGGGAGTACCCATCAGTGACATCAATCAGTGGATTCCAATGGATAGGGTCCTCCCCTTCCTCTCCAGAATTGGACTTTCCACCTAATCTGTTCATTGCTATAGCAATAGCCTCATGAGTTTCTCTTGATATAGCACCCAATAACATCCCCCCAGTACAGAAACGCTGAACTATTGAAGAGGCAGGCTTGACCTTCCCAACAGGAATTGGTGCTCGATCACTCTTGAATTCAAGAAGATCTCTAAGAACAATAACGGGGCGACTAGCTAGATGCTGCTGATAGACTGCGTAGGCACTTTCACTCTTTTGACGAACTGCCTTGTGAAGCAGCTTCGACATCTGAGGGTTATTTCCATGGTACTCACCTCCAACTCTAAATTGTATGAAACCGAAATTTTCCAGTCTCTTTGCCGTATCCTCTGAAAAGGCTTTCACCCAGAAGGACATGGTTTCCCTCGCCAACTCGTCAAAGTTGAGGCCCCCAATCTTTGAGACACTTCCACAAAATGCAAAATCAACGATATCATGCCCAAGTTCATAAATTTCGAATATCTGAGCTCCACAGTACCTTGAAAGCAAGGAGATACCCATCTTTGAGAGAATTTTGAGAAGACCAGATTTAACAGCCTTGGAAAAGTTCCTCTGACACTGCTCCATTGTCACAGTAGGCACCTTCCTGTTCTTCATAAGATTAACGGTTTTTGTATTCAACCGCCACTGGTGGCATGTTTTGAATGCCAAGTATGGGCAAATTGCCCTGGCTCCATATCCAATTAAGCAAGCAAATTGATCAGTACTGAAACACTGCGCAGTGTCAGCGATAATGTAGGCTGACATGCGCAAACCATTTGGATCAAATGCTGGTGAACAGCACCAACTGCTAGAAGTATAGGGATAGCAGAACGAGTTGGTTCTATCTCCTCAGAGCGGTCAGAAAGTATAAACAGCTGTGATCTGTTACGAACTGCTTCATCAGCAGCTTCACAAAGTTTTTCCAATGCCTTCTGTAATGAGCCATCAATACGTCTGCCAATATCAAAGAATGTTGGGAGCACTTGGGGCTTGAGCGCAGTATCTTTCATTAACGTTTTAAGTTCACCTTCGTTCAGCACAGGACTAGAAAGAATAACCTGAGCAGCATTTTGAGGCCCGACCTCCAAAATATTTCCTCGTTTTCCAAGATTCACCTCCAGTGACATAACTAAGCCTTCTCTGAGAGGATCAATTGCAGGATTTGTAACCTGTGCAAATCGTTGCTTGAAATAGTCATAGATCACGAGGGGCGTCTAAGAAAGTGCAGCCAAAGGAATATCATCTCCCATGCGAAATGTTGGCTCCTTCCTCTGTGAAGCCATTGTTTCAGTAACCATCTGAACATCCTTACTTGAGTAACTAAAGGCCCTCTCGGCTTGTCATAGCCACCATTTGGGATTTTCACCCGTAAACGTTAATAATTCCCCTTTTCTTAGTCCCAACACCTCTGTCGTGGCAAACACTGTTGCCAATGGAGGATTTGGAGCCGAAGTCCCCTCCTCGCTAGATCTTGGCGGTTGTGTTGTTCTTGACGGAATGTATGAGAGCTTTTCCACCAAAGATTTTGGAGATGGAGTAAGATTTGTTCCATGAGCGCCTGCCGTTTCTCTATAATTTCTTGGTGTCGTTCCATCATGATCTTCTGATTCTGTAGCTCGGTGCAGAGGTCCTCTATCCAAGCTTTGACTTTGTCCATCCTGGTTGTTGCTGCTTTCTTGGTCATATGAGGATCGTCTGGCTCTAATACCAATTGGTAGAACACTAATTGATATTGAAAAGAAAAGACTTTTTGAATTGATAAACAGAGATACAACAGAACAAGAACACTGAGGGTAGAAATGACCAGTCGGAGTGACTAGTCACCTTGGAGGATGTTTAAGAGATCCTCCCACTCTCCACTAGGTCCGTTGTCTCCAGATCCTCCCTGTTGCTGATCTCCCCCCCTTCTTATACGTCTGTAGTCCTTCTTTTGCCTCTTCTGCTAACTGTTTCTTGGAACCGGTTCATCCCCTCTTTCAGTCACTGACCCAACTGGTTTACCTTCTACCGGTTAGGGGCACCTCTTACGACGTGGCTGATATGTAATTATCGGTGTCATACCAGTTACCTTGAAGTTTTTATCTAAGGTAGGGATAATCCCTATAAGATATAGCTGATCTGAGGTTGCTTGAGATTCTACTTACGATTTCATTTCATTCTTTTCACTTTCATTAGACAAAGTTTAGAACCTACTTTTATTTTCTTTTTCTGTTTCTCTTTATCCCTTGATTTTTTAGCAATTGACATCGCAGTACCTTTTGTAAACTTTACTTGTCTTTTCCTGGCCTGTAATTTCCAGCAGTGGCAGCCATACAGAGGAAGTGCGTGACGCTGTGACAGAGAAAGACTTGGAGCACTTTTTGCTTCTTTTAGATAACAAAGCTGGAGATGCGATTTGGCATCATTTGATGGAGCGCACTACACAGAATATGACTTACCAGGCGTGGCGTCATGAACCTGAGGTGGACTTTTACCTGTAGAGAATGCTTGTTTTTTTTGTATGGTGGAACATGAGCTCGGAAATTTTTCTCAAGTTTATTGCATAATGAAATTAGGGAATTTCAAATGATCTTTAAGGAGAAGAAGAAAAGGTTAATTGACTCTAAAATGGACATCAAGATGAGCCAGCCTATGCGGTGTGCCCATAGCTCTATGTGGTGTTATGCTGTTCTGGGGTGGTTGCCTAACATGCCCACGAAGCTGCTTATTGTAGACCGTTTTTATTTTCTATACTTAACAGTGTAGGGGAGAATTGTTTGGCGCCATTTACTGTCTAGTTTTGATGATGCGTTTCTGGAATACTAAGCAGTTTGATTCTCGCTTCAAATGGCAAATGTTCTTCCTGTCGCTAGGTTAGCCAATTTCTAGGAGGAATTGGTAGTATTTGGCTTTGTCACAGAATTGGGTCAGTAATCGACTTCGCTTTAAACCCTTATCAAAAAGTGGATCGGACGACTCTACTTGATTTCGTAATAAAATTGGTCTTTCTTTCCTTCTTTCATTCCTTTTATTCGAAGGGGCATTCTGTTCTCTGTTCTAAGTTGAAATGGGTACCTTTTAAGCGACCTGAATAGGTGAAGGCTTCATTTAGTCATACCTCGTTGGTTTGGAACAAAATGAGCCAATCCGATTGGTATCTCGAAACTATGATAGATTTCATGATGGAACTAGCTATTTTCCCTCAATTTTTGTTTTCACATTCATAGGGGTGATCTGTGTTTTCCTTTTCATATTAGATTGGGAATGGCTGATTTTGTCAGCCACTATTTTTTTTAAAAAAAATTTATTCCTGAATAATAAATTTATTTGATGGTGAGTAATTGTTTCTGATTCACATTTAAGAGTTTTGATTTTTGTTAGTGTTTAATACCGCCCTATATTTAAAAGAGAAAATATGTACGTGTGTGTAAATCATGAGTTCTCAAAAAGGCTCTTCGCTCATTATCAGTCTTATACCAGCAAGGTCTTGTGACTAACTTATGAGCCTAACAACCAGAGAGGTGATCGATCCCCACTTGCAATCCTACACAGTCTCACCTAGAACTTCATCTTTATTGAACACTCGAAGATGTGCTGCTCTATTTAAATTGAAGTGTTGGATGTAATGACACCTAATATGTATTTTTGGTGAACTGGTGAATTCAGTCACCATTCCCTGTTCTCCAAGCATATTGTGTTTCCTTTTAGAAAAATATGTTGCGGGAATGGTTAATTCCACAGCATGCTGTAAAATGCATTGACGAATTTTAATTAACTTTCTTTTCCCCATCTACCTACATAGTTTTTTGCTTTATGAGAATAATTCCTGAATATTTGGCCTCTGATTTTAGAATTAATGGTCGTCATTATATTTTAGTTTTACGGAACTGGTTTTATTTTTGGTTATTTTCAGTTTGAGTATAGGATGGCTTTCTATTCTTTGATTTTGACTTTTTTTCTCCTCAGCTGTGAGTTTTTTAGTTTTTAATCATTAGTATTCTGAAATCCTGTTAATGGTTTCTGTGCATATTTTGAGTTATTCTTCATTTCCTTGTTGAGCATGTACCACAATGATCGCACTACATCCTTTTAGATTTCTTTCTGTATCATTAACTCCTTGCGGCAATATTTGTCCCCTGTTGACTGTGTTTTCCTGTTCTTCAGGTGGGCCCTGTGATGTATCGCAGCAGAACGGTTTTTGAGGATGCTACTCCTGAAATCGTTCGTGATTTCTTTTGGGATGATGACTTTCGGCTCAAGTGGGATCCTATGCTTTCATATTTTGAACTTTTGGAGGAACTCCCTTGTACAGGAACGTCAATTGTTCACTGGATAAAAAAGGTGCGTAGAAATTTCACCCCTGTTGGGGATTACTTTTTATTTCGTCTGGAATATTCACTACTGTTGTTTGACAACTAACTGTCTCGTCCCATGCAATTTGCAGTTTCCTTTCTTCTGTAGTGATCGGGAATACATCATAGGTCGTCGCATATGGGAGTCTGGAAAGACCTACTATTGTGTAACAAAGGTGACTAGCTTAGCAATGTATTCATTTAGGGATGTGTATGTTTTCTTTGATATAACTTTCTCATGGCATTTGTAAATAAGTGTTTGTTCTGCATCATGGCCTTTGTTAACTGGCAATGGTTAATATTGCATCAGATCTGAAATCCTCTTTTGCACCATTTTGCCTTTATTAAATTATGGACTTGAGATGGGAATTTTGCAATCGTATTCATCTGGAGCAACAAGTGGCCCTATTTAAAGGAAAACTAGTCTGCCTAGTATCCCAAAGTCTGGGATTCCCGAATAAGTCATTTTGTTAGGTTCTTGCTAAAGAACGTGACAAGAATCATTTTGGTAACTTGGCAGTGTATGGATAGCCTGGAGAATTATAAGGACTCCAAGGAGTTCTTTGAAATAATATTATTATCCATTTGCAAAAGCTTTTAATTTTATAGGGAATAGTTTTCATTCACCTGGGCCTTTATGTAGGAACAATGGATGCTGAAAAATCTCTCAAATCAGCCCGAGTCTCCCTGGTAAAGTTTGAACTCATACATTTTTGTGAAGTTCGAAAAAGAACGTTTTGACCAAGTTTAACTTGTGAGAGAGATTGATCCCTTATTTTCCTGGTTTCACTCGAGCATAGAAAAACATTCAACAGAAACATGAGGGAGAGGGAGGGAGGGTGGTTGCAGTTCTTTTTTTTTTCTTGGTGCATGGTGACTATGCTGACGGTAAAATTTTCCCTTTTCCATTTTTTAAATTCGATTATATTTTATGAATCGATTTCTAATGCCTATACTTTTATTTTTAAAAGAGATGCATGAGAGCCTATAGAAAACTTAAACCATAATGGTTTGGCATAGGGACAGGTGGTGCAAGAGTATCCCCTTCAGGAAGATTTTCAAATGCACTGGACAATTCAAAACCTGATGTAACATTGATTGTTGCTTTGAATCATACTGGTGTAGGAGGCTGATGTTGGTGACCAAGATTTAGAAGGCAAAATAGAAATGAAATTGTGAATGCAGCAATTTGGGGGAAGTGGGGGTGATGAATGGTATATTCTTGTTCAGATCAGCATCATTATTAATGATGGCAGAATTAAATAGTATTGTGGCGAATTGTACCTGGGAAAATCTTATTTCCTCAAGAAGTGAGGATGCTTTCACACAGCTGTCTTCTAAAAGCGATGTGAGGAAGAAGTTTGTTTCTTAAGCGCTCATTTTCACTGTGAAATGCTTGAGGATGATAGGCACCAGTTTACAAGGTCATGAGGCTGCTGTGAGGTAGCTGGGTTTTGCACAGGGACTGAGTAATTTGGTGGCTCAGGGCTCACGCCACTCTTGAGCCAGTTGTTAGGGATGGAAGAATTGCATATTTGGCACTGAGAGCAGCCCAGTTACAGAGTTTTTCTTACTTTTCATGGGAGGGAGAGACGGTTTGCCATGGGGAGTTGTGACAAATTGAGTTTTGTGAGACGTGGATTTATAGAACAGGATAAAAAAACATTTTATATTTTCTTGTTTTGTGGGGGTTCTCTTGTCCAAGAGTTTAGTGCATGCATTTTCAATCTGAATGAATGTGTTGAACAGTTCTTCTTGACAAGAAAAAATCCGTTAAAATGTGTGGATTATTACGTTGATTTTGTAACAAATACGATCTTCTTGGATTATGTGGAAAGTTGAATATTTGTCGTGGTAGTCATTGAAAACACGGCTGGTACTATGGTCTCGTGAGCCAGAAAGTAGATTTCTGTTTTTCCTGGCTATGCTTGTGATTTTGTGGCTTCACCCAATCATACTCTTGCCCATGCTAATGCTGACCTTATTTTCTCAATTTACAGGGAATTCAACGTCCGTCCTTACAAAAGAAGGAGAAGCCTCGGCGCGTGGATCTCTATTTCTCTAGCTGGCGCATCAGGGCCGGTAGGTATCATGCCTGGGAATCTGATTTCTTGTCATCGGCTCTAGCTGAATTCTGGACAGCCACAAAATGCAATGATGTGGTACTTAATAGTATTCTGAGAGAAAATGTTTTGGTCATGTTGCTTATCAATCCGAATGAGCATCAGTTAGCTGACTTCTACCCTCCATTGGCATCCAACTTTTGTCCTTACCCTCAGATAAATAAGGGAATGATTATAATAACATCCAATCGCCAAAAGTTTTCAAGGCAGTCGGTATAAGTTATAAGCATATTTGAAGAACAAAATGGATTTCCTCATAGTTCTAGACAGTAATGAGTCCAGTTGTTTGTTGAAGTGCATCCCATATGAGATCTTGTTAAATTCTGACGTGGTTTTAGGTCTGGAACTGGCGGGGTAAATTGTCCCCAATAGGTTTCCATCTACCTCAGTTGGTTCTTCTCTGAACGGAAAAGCTTATAAGATACAGATGTTCCCAGTATGGTCTAATGGATGCTATATCCTTTTCTATGGTTTACAAGAGATATTGGATCCATAAAGCTTGTCTTTTATTTCTGTCTCTCCACCGATATAGTTATTCATATGTTTCCTCCTGTATCCTTGATAAGAATCAAAGTAGGCACTTTAGAGTAGACATTTTGTGGTCGGAGTCAGAAAATAGAATCATGACATCATAGTGGTGTCTTGTCTGTTTTCAGTCGTGCATTATTTTTTCAGAAACATACAAAAAAGGTCCAGGATAACCGAGATGGAAAAGAGGGCAGAGAGGATTTACGGTGTTTGACTTTCAAAACTGTGGAACTTTGTTTTCGGTTTTTCTTTCTGAGGCATGCTATTTAATGGTCAGATTGTTGAGAAGTCATAGCTACTTATCATGCTCGGTCGAGGATAGAGAAGGTATAAACTCATTTCATAGTCTTTGCTTTTTGCTACGTGGATGGCGATTGAGCAGTTGGATCTATAAGATATTTACATCCTCATTCAATGTCAGGGAAAATATCCTATTGATTCTCAATATCCGGGGTGATGCAGACATTGATGACGTGCTTATCCGAACCCTAGAATTTTGGATACCTTCGTTTTATGTTTTTTTGGAACCTTCGGAAGATGAATGCTACATCGATAAAGCTATCATCTGATTCTTACTTATCACATCCGTGCATCTTGCTGATCGGGAATGATGATGATTCATGCTTTTGTTGAGATTTATTAGTCTCCGGCTGACCCATTTTCCCCGTTAATAGTGGTAATCACTGGATTTTCCGTCGTGCTTTCCTAATTTCTGTTGTCTGCACTCTGGACGACATCGGTGGCTATGCGATTAAAAAGACCCCCTCCCTCTGAGTTTGCTTCCGGCTGACGTACATTTTCATGGTGGGAAAATGCAGTGGAGTCCTGCAAACAAGACGGCCAGCAAACTGCTTGCGAGGTGACGCTCATCCACTACGAGGACATGGGAATCCCCAGAGATGTGGCTAAGGTTGGGGTCCGCCACGGCATGTGGGGGGCGGTGAAGAAGCTCCAATCTGGCGTGAGGGCCTACCAGCTCCAGAGGAAGATGGACTCCGCCCTGTCGAGGAGTGCCCAGCTGGCTCAGCACGCCACAAAGATCCCCACTCTGGTGGGCATCTCCTTTGCCCTGAAGCCGAGCCGCCGGAGACTGCTGGCGGCGCCCGGGCGGTCTCCAGCGGGAGGGGAGGCCAGGGGATCGACTGGAAGTGGATCGCTGTTGGTGGTGCCATCGCCGTTGTCTGTGGAATCCAGACCGGGGTCATCGGGAAGATTCTGCTACTCGGCGCTGCCAGGAGGTTGGCAAGGGGGTGACCCTGCTACCTCCCTCTTCGCTCGGAATTTTCTGAGGGGCCGCCCGCCCGTCTCCTCCACGCTGCAACCTGATTCAGCGGCCAAAGCTCTACCTGAGCTTCGCATCGGTTTGCACCATGCAAGATTGCCTCTGTTCTTTCTCCCTTCTTTGTCCACCCTTCTGTTACCTGTATATGAAGAAGATTCTGGTGAGGATGTGACGACCCTCCCCACTGATGCTTTTAAAGATGAGTGACCGTTACAGATTAGCCGGGAGGAGTCAGAAAGCGTGGAACTCCCAAGGTGGGTGAACGGGCTCCCTCTTGCTGATGATCCCCTTTCGCCATTTGGCCTGTAGATTGACGACAATCCCTTTGCTTCTTTAAAAGAGGTGTTCAAGCCCCTTATGTCCCAGCCTAATACTCTTTTTTATCAAGGATTAAACAAGCCAGCCCTTTATCTATGCTGAATTATTTGACGGTGGCTGCGGGCGGGTTCCAGAAACAATAGTAGGGCTCTATTTTTCTGTATGGTCCATACCTCTCATCCATCACATTATAAGATTTTCATTTTCCCCATAGAGTCTGGGTGATTTTTCCTGAAATTTGTGCAGGTATTATAAATTTAACTAGGAAACTATCATCAGTTTTCTTTCTTAAAACCATTTCGCCCTGCATGATAGAATGGACTCAGGTGTAACTTAGGAACTACTATTTGGTTGGCTTACCGACGGTGAGAGGTCGTGTGCATGGTCTACACCTATCAGTGATTACATGACATAAAGCCCACTTGGACCCTAATGCCCTCAATAAAGAATAAATAATTCAGATATGGCATGCTAATTAAAGATTGATCACGCCCAAAATTTGTGTTAATTTTATCAAAAAATGATGAGATTATTTGTGTGGATATAGTTAGAAACTTTCAAGTCATGAAGTTGATTTAGTTTTCTATACATTGGTTAGGAATGAAACACAATAATACATATAAATCAAACTCCCTTTCAACTTATTATTAAAGCTTATTTATAGAAATAGGAGTAATCAATCATGATGGTGCAATTGTTATTGGCTTACATTAATCACAACAACATTCAAACTGAAAATAAACCTTTCTTGGACAATGTTTATTTTATCCCACATAAAATAAAAATGTGCAAATAAATGTGTCATTGGCTTGCTAAATATTCTAAAAAATTCTTACATTTCAATTCAAAACTTTTCAGCCTAAAAGGAAGGATTCTATAATATCTCATATGCATCAAATAAAATTATTTTTTCTCTTTAAATTTTTTACTTTTACTACATGAAAAATAATTATTCATTAAAAATATTTAGATTAATGGGTAATTTGCAAATCCCCTATATATACTGTTGATTATCAATTCTATTTTTGTGCACTTTCTATCCATTGTGCCTCATGATCTTATCTTTATCAAGCTACTGAGCTTCCCATAAAAATTACTATTCATGAAATAGGATGGTGTTAAAGTATCTCACTGATTTGCTATATAAGTTTAATGTTTAATAAATGATTAAACTAAATGTCTTACTCAGGCATATTTTCATAGATTTTTCAATTAAACTCATTTAAGAAAATCAATGGCCAAAATGAGGTTCACAGATATAAAGAAGAAAAATGCCAAGCACCCTCTAAACATGGATAAATAATACCTTAAAATAAAAAATCTTGTATCTAGTTGAGGTGATAAATCAGTTCATTTTCATGTCATATGTATTTTATGCAAATTCTACTAAAAAAGAGAATTTTTGTGGTCATAGCATGATTGGCTTTTCTATGAACAACATTGCTGGGGAATGAAATCACCCATGTCACAAAAGACAGCAAAAATGTATAACAAAGAAATCAATTCAATTTTTTTCTTATTGAATTTACTCTAAAAACACATATACAATAAAAAAACATAATAATTCTTATGTCATTCTCTTCATAGGATTCACTTCTAAATCGAAGGTCACTAAAGGAGACTATGAACATTTGCTCCAATACTATACAAGAAAGCAATTCTTTTAGTCTATCCCTTTTCACACCTAGTTCTAACGAATATAGGTGATAAAGATAGGCTAGGTAAAGTTTTTGAATAATTTCAATCATTCTTAAGTTTATGAACTTAAAATTGTGAGCTAGGCTTAAGGCATTTAGTATGGTAGTGCAAAGGGGAGTTAACATAGTGTTGTCCAAGATTCATGTTAGAGGGGGATGATGGGTTGAACTTAATAAAAGGTGATGCCTTTCTAAGAGTACACAAGTTTGAAAGCCAAACTACTATAAAAATCTCCACACTGTACTTGAAAACAAGTTGACTAACCCAATTTATGCTAACTAATACTAAAACCAATTTGACACATGTAGAAAGGCCAATCACTCTCCTTCTTTGTTCTTGTTGTCACCTTTACTCAAGATAAGCATTACAAACAAACCTTATTATTCTGAATTTTAATTGGACTCCATGCATATACTTTCTATACACTAGTTTGAGTTTCATGATTTTAAAAATATTAATATTTAGATAGAATTTACAGTTGAAGAAAGTACATGAAAATGAAAAACCTTCAATAACACATTTTTCTGAAAAGGTAAGGGGGAAGTAAAAAGTACCCATAAAAACAACAGATAAAATCTTATAATGGGGAACCAGATCTTGAATCAACTAGTAGATCATCAACATAGTGGCCCAATTCATTCTCCAGATGAGTCCAATGTCTCTCAATGCGAAGTTGAGGTGAGAGGCTCAAAATTGACCAATCACCAAGATCATAGGTGAATGATCATTCATATAGGCAAAAAATTACTTTAAAGTCTATGGCCAAGATAGTGTCTGCTTGAATTCTTGCCATGTCCTTATCCCATGATTATTGTGAGACTCTGCATGAAGAATGGATTCATATGAAGAGCTTTTATTTTGAATTAATTTTCTCCTCACACAAGCCCAAGTCTGTAAGATCAATTGTTTTTGGGAATTAGGGTAAGATTTGACAACGCTCTTGCATTTTTGGCAAGACACATGAGACTAGTCAAGATTTGAGCTGTGCTAAGTTGATTTGAGTCACATTATAGGCGAAAAATTCAGTGCAAGGTTTGTTGAAATTATTATCATTAATAATTAACCATAATTTTGAATAAAATTGACCATTGGTCCTGGCTTCTATATTGATTTATACTATATCAACATAAATTGATTAAAGTATATAATTTCCAATTTTTTGGGTCAGTTTTTCCAAAGGAGCCTATAGGATTCCTTGTCTATTGGGAATAAATAATCTTTCGTTGTCTCGTTTTTAAAATGCAGGGAGGCTTTTAACGTAAAATAGAAATAATAATTTGTCGTGGATAAGTCGTCGCCGTCATTTAACAGCAATGTGAACCTCGTAAAGACCGTTCCTGGCGTCCTGTCCACAGGCCCGCTGTCCGACGGCTGCTGACCAAGCATTTGTAGGGTATTTTCGTGACCTCGGTCTTCATGGTAGCTGTCGCCCAGGAAGGGAGGATACAGGTGGCGCCTGCACAACCTCTAAAAATTACGAAGCTCCGGCGAGACTGGAATTCTCTCTCTTCGCAAGAGACGAGAGACGTGGTGCTTGTTAACTCAGAACTCGCTCTCTCTCTGACCCCCACCCCCACCCCCACCCCCGCCCCCGCCCCCATTTCCCTCGGCCTGGTCGGCAGGATGGAAGAGTGGAAGAGGACCTGACTGCCGACATCAAATTGAGAAGTCTAGGCCGGTTTGTCCTCAGTCTCTGTAGTATCATGTAATGGATGATGTTTCATCTCAGCGCCGAGCTCTTCTTCCTGCATGCTGGTTCCTGTGTGGACTCTTTGGGTGCTTTTCCATGGTTTTCTCTGCTTTCCCTGCTGTTGTTGGGTGGATTACACCTATTTCAGTTTGCTACGACTTGACGATGACTGCTTCCCGTATTGCCCTTGTACTTCTGTAGAAGAAACAGCCTTGTGCTGAAATTTTCGATTCCTCTTCTGTCGGATCAGACAGAGTCCTCCCTTTGACTGCTTATTTTCGTTTCGGCGTCCTCCGCGTTAAAGCGCTCTCACACCAGTGGAGATCATGTTCTCGGATGATCATGACCCTGTGAATTGGGAAGAGTTTAGCTGCCAGCCTGGACGCTCAACTCTTTGTGCCCAGACATTCCCAAATGGCCACTGGTAGAAATTTTACAGTACGGAGAGAAAATATATGGGATGGGGATATGTGAAATCTTACGATTTCTTTGTTTCCAGTCGCCGAATAAAATAAATAGGGCCACTGAAATGTTGTCTCGATGGTCATCTACCATGATATGTGTAGTAATTGAAGCGCACCCTGTTCAGGGCTCGTTCTTCGAAATTTCCTCACGTGGGATATATGCTGTGAATAGCAGAGGCCTATCTTCAATCCTAAAGTAGCGCAATTGAAGAAAAGTTCCCTGTCTAAGGATCTTCCTTTGAAGACGTCCACGTCATTCGCATTAATGAGTTTTCAATCCATATGAATATCATCAATCATCAATTTTTGTTCCATGTGGGCATGAGTTCCTTTCTTTTAGGAAATGTCTCTTGCTTGGATGCCAAGGAGAATCTTCAAGTTTCATAATCAAGTTGGGGATCTTATGTGAGTGCATTCTATTGGTTCTGATATGAATTTTTCCTGTCGGACGTTTTGGAACTTCCCTCTAATCATGACAATGTAGCTCGTCAATGGATGCTATGGCTGACTGAAAGTCTTCTAATGAAGGAACTACTGAAGAATGACCAGGATCTTATCTTTTCCGTAACTTCTATCACGCCGTAATGACGCCCCAAAAATTGGTTAACACTTATTATTCCCTGTACTAGTATCTGTTTGGTATACCTGAGTTACCTATGATTTGGCATCTAAGTCATCTCTGGAATGACTGCAATACAATTAGTTTTTCAGTGTCTCACGAATTTATGTTTTTATTCTTCATTGATTAGCAGTGGTTTTTCCTCCGTTTCTTGAAGTCGTGGATGGTGATATAAAATCGTTAACTATACGGTGGCTAAGTAACAAGTTGTTACAAGTTTTCAGAGAGATGTCAAAGAAGCTGGAAAAGAAAGGGATTTTTCTGTATAAAACTATTGAACTCTGCACTCATTCAACGTAGGAAGGTGGCAAAGCATTCTAGAGGGTTAACACTAATATCTCTTAGGGTCTAAAATAAGTATCATATATTGTGCAATGCACAATACAATCTGCTTTTCTTTTCATCCAAGTACTCAACAAGCATAAGTTTTAAAGAGTGCGAAGTCCCATGCACATCCGATGCGTTCATATTTTCTCTCATTATTGATTGGTGTAAACACTTGGATGGTTTACTTGTACTGTGAACTATAATTATTAGAGGGCCCATAGAGAACCAATCCTATTTCGGGTTTCCCTGATTTTTTCTATTCATTGGCGTGCGTACATGGATGACGGATTGCTTTGAGGCATTGAAGTACACCAGTTTACTTCAAACATATGAGAAGTATGCTGCAATCTTCATTTATAAGACGGAGGGAAAATAAGTGGAAAAGGAGATGAAAGGACTTGAAGAAGATGGCAAATAATAGAGTAAGAGGAACAATCGTAGGAAGTAGAGTTGGCGGGGAGGACATGAACTTGAAAGAGAAGACGATACGAAGTGCAGAAGGTGTGGAAGGCGTACACTGAGTGGAAGGTATAGGAAGTGGGACATAAAATATGTAGCCGGAGGAGAGGAAAGAAGTGGTGGCAACAAAAGGAGGAAACTGAGGTGGGGGGAGGGAAAGGACAAAGGAGTCAATAGATGGAAGTACAGGTAAGGAAACAGGAGAGACAGATGAAAAGAATCAGGAAATTCAAATCCGCCGCATTTCACATTTTACCGGTGACAATTTATTTATATGAACAAATCAGCGTAATCATAGCCTGATCTGCGCCTGTATTTTCATTGTCAAATCATCGAACGTTAAATGATGAAAAAAAAAATCACATTAAATCGTTTATCAAAAGAAAGATTTCTTGTTATTCACACCCAATTCCTACTTGTTTTGTAGACACTTGTTTAATACTCAGCAATGACCTACCCAATTAACTTATCATTAAATGCCATGATTTATTTTTCTTTAGGCCCTTAGAATTAATGTGATGACTGAAGTATAGATGGTGTTCAAACCACCTGTTCGTTTAGCTTATGTTTTCCAGATGTTTGATATTTTTGTAGACTTGCAATACATTTCTGGAGACATGGACTGCATGGCTGCAGATACGACCAAGTTTCTCGACACCCCTTATGATAGCTCTTATTCAGATGACTTAGACAGTAGCTTTGGGTGATGATGGAAAACCTAACGATGGCATGGATCCAAATCGTGAAATATGGATGCAATAGCAACTACTCAGGTCAGGTGCAAATGCAGGTTTTGTGAAAAGAAATGATGCCTGTTAGCTCTTTGTTATGGAGTCGAAGTTTTCATCTGAAGGTTCTGTCTGAAATTGCCTGATCCCATATGAACAAATAATGTTTCATCTATGTCAATCAGGGTTGTATGCAACATAGTAGTTTGGGTTCAAGCGATTTTCAATGACATGAAATGTTCATTTGCTGTATCTATGAAATCAACCTATTTTTAAATGCATCTTAATTCTTATACGGACATCCATCAGGAGACTTTTCTTGGAACTCCTAGAAGATCTGTGACAATGGGACTGATCTACCAATTACGATCTCATGAAAATATTCTGAGTCACAATGCCGATGATGGCTAGATGGTTATGTATCATAGGATCATTCTAATGATTTGAATTATTTAATGTTATGAAAAATGACATTTTGTATATTTTTTGAAGAGAGTAATAGAGGTTGAAAACTGCCTTTTGTGGGATTCAAAACTTGGTCGTAAAATTTTTGATACAATTTCCGCAAGACTGAAAAAGGAGGAGCTGGGCACCAAGAGCTACCAATACCAATATGACCCATGAGAAAGAGAGTCCCCCAGAAAATAGGAATCTGAGCACATCTTCTCCCAGGGTGATCTCTCATCAGGCGCAGCAAAATGCTGCCATTGCCTTTTCTGGAAAGACCAGTGATGCAGGTAATCAGATGCTTTGCTGAACTGCTTTTTGTACCTAAAATGACCTGAAAAATAAAATGTACTATGCAGGTCCAAAGAAGGGAAGTCGTTCTGTTTGTTCATCTGACAAGACAGAAAATTCTGCTTCTCCTTTGACACAGATGGAGACCCAACTTGGAGATCGAAATAAAGCAACCTTGCCAGATTTAAATGAAAGTTTAAATCGGTATGCAGACACATCTGAGGCATTAGTCTCTGATACACCAATCTTAAGCAAATTCATCACTCCTGAAGAGTCAGCATATATTAAGAGATTTAATTATGGTAAATTTGCACCACTCAAAGGTACTATGAATGAAAATAATGGTAGTATGGTAACTCCGGTTGCTGAACAACTGCTAGTTGATAAAAATGAGTCAGATTTAAATGAGCCACCTTGCAAATTCACTATGGGAGCATCACAGCTTTCAGATGAAGAGATCGTGCGCATCTTTAAAGGAAAGAGTGTTCTAATTGAATCACCTCCCAGCGGAAATGAGAACTCTTTAAACAAATGGAAGCACAATGAAGGAATCTCGAATACAGTAAGTAATGAGAGGATTGTTGCATGGGAGAAGAACAACAGTCATGAGAGTGCTGAGAGTAGTAACAGTAAAGAGTCATTTGCCACTGGAAAAAGAGTATGGGACTATGAAGAGGACATTCTTAGGGGAAATAAGAGGATGCGGAAGTCAAGTGATCACAATGCCAAAGGGGGTAGTTCGTTTACAAACTGGATATCAAGTTTGATGAAAGGAGGTTTCAGTTATGATAACAAGAAGGTGCGGCCTTTGCCTTCTACTCACAAACCTGGGTGCAACACCAAAGGAAAAAATTTCTCAGGGGCCAGTTCAGATGATGGTGATTACAATAGTGCCTGCAGAAGTATGGGTTTTGGGTCGATTTTCAGGTCGCTGTACTGCTCTGGGTCAGAAAACCCAATGACGGTCAAGTCTGAAGAACTACATTTCAATAATGAAACGGTAAAAAAGGGAATAGATCATGTAGTTCATAATGATGATGCTGAGTTGTGTCGTGCATTTCCTATATCAAATATCAAACATGATGAAGGCATATGTCAATTTGGAGAACCCCCACAGGCTGGACCTGGTGTTTCCTCCACTAGTTCTCATGTTCCAGAGAGGAGGAAGCTCAACAAAGGTGAGCATTGCAATTGGTATAATGTGGGAACTTCAAGCTCATCTTCTTTTAATCGTTCAAGTTCTCCGTCGAAAAGCAATTGGGGGAGGAAACTAGTCTGTTCTGAAGCAATGACGTTTCCAAAGCTGTCCGTCAAAAGGAAAGCTGATAAATTTCCTGAAAGCTTGTGGATAGCTAGATTCTTACCAAGTGTTTCTGCACCTCCGCCATATACCTCCACTGGCAAGCAGAGCTCAACTCCCAAAGATGAAGGTCCTCTTGATTGTGACATGTTTCTTAGTCATTCTCATGATGATAATTCATCTTCGGTCGCGGACTGCAGAATTTCGGAGATTAAACATGCTCTCCTGCCACAAGATCAGCGACCTTCTAATGGCCATCTTCATGAATATTCCATCAGCCCTATAGGTTCCTTTTCATCCAAAGGGGTTAGCAATGACCAAAAGGATAAATTTATATCATCACAGATATTTACCAAGTTGGAACCAATAACCTCGGTTTTTGCAAAGAGATTGGATGCTTTCAGACAGATCAGAATTTCAGAAGCATCATGTGATGCCACTCCTGAGAGTGTAACCTGCTTATTTTGTGGAAAACATGGCCATAGCATGACAACATGTTCTGATGCGATCAAATCTGAACTCAAGTATCTTATGCAAGCCACGAATGCAGATGAAAGGAGACAAAAATCAATGTGCATATGCATTCGCTGTTTTCAGCGTGACCACTGGGCAGTTGCATGCCCATACAGAACCCATGGCCATCACCAAATTGACAGTAATAATTTTGTAATCAATCCTGAGAGTTTTTCCAGGAAAATTGAAGGGCACAGAAAAGATGCTCGTCTGTTTGATAATCAAGATTTTCTTCTGAGTGGCCAAGGTGATGATGGAGGAACCCGACATCACAGTGAACATCAAATCCCCTATTGGAAAATGGAAGGGAATATAGCTGAAGGGCAAACACGCAGTAATGTGGGGGTCGTTGATGTTAGAAACTTGGATGCACTGGGATCCTATCAAGTCAATGAGAAGAAAGGAAAACGGATTGCCTCCACCCCAGGAACTATTCATTCAATGATTGCGCCGCTGCCACTTGCCATCAACATAGAAAATGAAGCCGTTGGACAGTGCTGGATTTTTGAGCGAATGAGGAAACTTCAGTTGTATCGTGCTGACATAATTAGGTAAAAGGAATCTCTTCCTGATGCAAAGTTGATTCACTGGGTGATTCCGTTGGTCGTTTTCCTGGACCACATAGGATATAATGTTATTGTTCTCTTTTTGGGGAAACTACATGTTTACACTGTTTTCTACTTAATTTATCAAAACTTTGTATATAATTAATGCTTGATATCTCTACGGATTTTTTATGAATGCGTTGAATGTCTGCTTAGGATTGACTGATATTCAAGGGCATTTCTCTGGATTCGCAAAATAAGGTCAACCTAAACCCGTCTTGGAAAATTTATGAACAAAGAGCTTGGCCAGCTCAGGGCAAACAAACATATGGTGACTTGTAAAATTGTGAAGGATTATTGCTCACATATGGCATGAAATGTTCTCTGATGTTCTCTCACACTTGCATATAATCATGCCAGCAGTTTCCATCCTTTGAAAATATGTAATATTACTATAATAGAAGGTGTAAGTTTTATTTACAAGCAGGAATATGACAACGAGTACCACAACTTTCTATAAAATGGCCTATTACAAACAAGATAAAAAATATTAGATTCTTGACCTGTGTGAATAAATGATGCAAACTCCAGGCTTCCAAGTGGTGTATAAAGCTTTAGCTGGTTAGGTTGTAAATGTTTCAGCCTCACTACGCCCAAATAACTCTAATTAGCTTCATATGTATTTTGCCAGATTAATTCTGGCCAATCCCATTTCTTCCGTCCATGAATCATGATGACCGGCAAGTGTTTTTGATGCCCAGATATTTGACTTTTTTGCCTTTCATTCGTATGGCCATAGTGTCGTTTTTACTTATTTTTGTATTAGTGTTATTTTTTTTATTTTTTCCTTTATATGTTTTGGGTTTTGAGCTGTCGTCCACATGCCAACCAACAATTGTTGTAAGTAAGGCATTATTTAATAAAAGATAACTCTCCTGTAGTTCGCGAACTATTTGCACTTTCCAAGCACCCAACTTGCTCTAATGATAGGCATTTCTGTCGTCATAATAACTTCTCTATTTTTTTACTGTCTCTTGTGATCTGTAAGAGATTAATGCTGCATGACATTTTGATCCTTCAGATGGATGGAATCATCAGCTTTCCATTCTAGTTTCGAAGGTTTCTTTCTGCGTGTCAGGATTACAAAGAGGGAAGAGGACCTGGCAAAGACGGGATATCATGTGGCTTTCATTTATGGTGGAGTTTTCTTCACTTTATCATCCTATCTGTAAATAGTTCTACCGAAAATTTTATCGTGATGATATTGTATAAACTAAGATATGATATAGACTGTGTCGCAGCTTCTAAGATGTTGTGGTGATATTATCTTGTTTGTTTGTTTATCTGCAGCTCATTAATTTCCCTTACAACTCACTTTTTTGCCAGGTGCTTCCGAACAAAAATCTCGTGGAAGTTCTACGAGTCACCTCTCAGTGAACGTAGGAGGATTGAAGTGCTCGATTGACTTGGGTTTCGTTTCTAACCATGATTTTGTTGAGGTACAATTCATTTCCTTGCAAGTGTGGATACATGCATGTGCATTCATTCTAAAGATATGAGTAAAACGGGATCGTCTGTTCTTGTATGGTTCAGAGGTCTGCTAATCAGTTGAACTTGGATGAGCGTGCCCTCTCTTGCGTTTTAACCCCGAGTGTTTCTCGCATTCAAGTTGCGAGTGCGATCATGTAAACATGGGTTTCTATTTCAATGCCTTCGCAATCTACACCACGCTTTATGTCTGTCCGTACTGCACTTTGGAAATGATTGTGGTTTCTTATGCTTAAGATGGGTACTATTTGGTGCATTCTAGTTGCAAGTTTGACCCTAATGTGGCTCGGTTGAACCACCCGACACTGTCGGATGAAGGAAACCCAGTTTACCTGTGCTGACTCTGATTGTGATGCTCCCGGTGCCGAAGGGTATTTGGGGTCTGATTCATCTCTTCCGACGCGTTGGCCGCAGGATGAACTCAAGGTCTGGTGGCTGGCGACCGTAAGAAGGGGCGGCAGGCTCCCCTCCGTTGAGGACTTGGACAGGAAGCTCCTCGAGAAGGAAAGGTTTGGTCTCTAGCCTCCGGCGATGACCTCTCCCCCCGCCTCATCTCCCCCCTCCCGGGATAACCTTGTAAGCCGCCACCCTTTCTAGTACTCCGCAAGGGGTCAACGCTGGAGTGCATTGTAAATAGAGTGCGGCTCTGATAGGTTTCTGTACATAACCCGAGGAAGCGCTCGGCTGCCCGGAAGTTTTGGGCAGAGTCTTTTGCAGCTCCATCACAGCTTCCACCTGAAAGATCCGGCGCCAGAGGGTTTGTTCCTTGGACTCGTACCGTTCGGTGAGGCGAAGCGCTGATTAGCCGTCGCTCCTCGTTGACTTCGGAGATTTCTTGATTCTTGGAGTTGGCCACATCCATGTTGTAGCTGTTTTTCTCTGGCGGCTTGAACCAGTTCCGACCGGCTGCCCGGGAAGAGGGGCGGCTGCGCAGGGCCACTCTCTGTCAGAGGAATAAATGCCGTCCGATCATCAGCTCATCCTGCAGGCATAAATGACCCATGTAACTAGTTGCCTTGTTTTGACGATGCACAGCTAAGCGCTCTCTCTCTCTCTCTCTCTCGTATGTATTTGCACATCGCAGAATCCCAGTTCTCTCTGCGAAGATCGACCGTCCGAGCTTTGCCTTTCGTGGTGGGTAGCTAGGCGTTCCATGAGGGGTGAAAACTAAGATAACGCCACGATGCCTTAGACTATGAGCCATTTTTTGAACCAAGGACAATTGGAACGACGATCAGATTTGATCAAATTAACTCAAGAAAAACATAGGATTGAGAAGCCTGGGGAACTATGCCCTATTCTTATGGTGCAAGAGTACGACTTGATTGCCATTCAGCGCAAGAGAACAGTTCATGCTTCAAATCTTTCATCAAGGAAATTTTTTGAAGTAGGGAGTTTGATAGTGCAGCATCCCTTGGTTTATCTGAAAAAGATATGGGCATGATAAAGGCCAATACAAGAAAAGCCTGTTGAGGAGCAGACATTGCAAGTTCGATCCTCCCAACGTTGCGATGCCCATCTCTCGTCCATCATTCACTTTTGAAAATTTTAGCACCAACACAAGACGCCTTTTATAAACAGGCCTTCTGAGAGACTCCCAACGCGGGGCTTCGCAGATTTGTCGGCTTTCTCATTTACGCTCGATGCTTAATCATTTAAAACTACATCTAGTCTGAGTTCAAATCACTTGGACACCACCGCAATAATAGTTTGACATACTACCTTGATCAACTTCTGGTAGTTGCTGAACTTTGCGCGTCTTGACCATTATAATAACTTTCAACTTTTCAATACAACCACAACCTCGGATCACTAAACACCGCACTGACTTGTATTATTTTCTTAGCTCTAATTTACCACTTTTGGATTTACTTTCTAAATTTCCAGTATGTGTTCAAAAGAACATCCACTATTATAGCAACCTTTTCTTATTTAGGATTTTGAGAGCCTTCAAGCATTCTATGCAAAATTCTTTGCAGATGAAAGCTTATATGGAGCTCTACCAATTTGATTGGAAAAGTGTTGAGCTGAATATGTTGATTTTGATTACTACAAAATCTCAAATTTAGACAACTCGCTATTGATATTTTGCATTAGAGTTGGACAAAAAATAATTTTTTAACGGCTCAAAAAAATAACATAATAGGGTAAATATTTATTTCCCCAAGTTATTGGGTAATACACGAGAAAGGAAGCTATTTTGTGCAAAAAAATTGAATAAAAACTCGAGTATCTACTTAAAGGTTTTATAAATCAAGGAACATCAAGGTTTTACAATTTTTCATAATTGGGCACATATCTCAATGTTAAGGTTTAAAAGTGTTAACACTCAAATGACAAGAAAGGAAAATCGAAAAGTATTGATGCCTTTATATGAAGCTGTAACATAAATGATTTCATAGAAAGATACTTAAAAGTAGAAAGCACATTTTATATTTCTTATAGTCGGTACTTTACTCTAACTTACTTGTTTATTTATCAAGAAGAATAGAAAGAGAATACGATGTTTATGATTTGAAATATATGAATATGGTGCCTTCTCTCACATTTATGCTATCAATACTTTTCTTATTCTTTATACCATCAGTACTTATTCTAATCTAAAAGAACTACATTAAGCTTCCTCATTGGGCATGATATTTATGATTTTTACTCAAAGCTGACAAAATAGACAGATAAGGTCTTTCAATACAATACAATTCCATGGGTTGATTTTAGTTCTTGACATTTTTTGAGAAAAATGTACAAGCAACTATGAAATTTTCTTCTATTGAGCAATAGTAGACTAGATTGTCTATGTTATGATATATCGTATCCTTATTTTTTCTCTTTACTATTTTACTTTTTTTTCTTTTTTTCTTATTTTGTCCTTATGTAAACCTCTGTAATGAATCCATTGTATCAAGTATAAAATACTCAAGATCCGTAACATAAAACCAATTGAGTCCTAATCTAGTGAGTGATTCATTCCAAACCCTAAGTCATGCCTCCTCTTAAAAGAACCCATGGACAGCACTGCATCTTTATATGGTATTGGAACAAGGTCAATGATTTATTTTTTACTATCTTGATTCATTTAGTTTATAGAGTTTGTCGTGAGACTAAGAGAGAAGAGCAAAGCAAGGTCATTGGTTTTCTTTTACCCTTCTTTACTTCACCTGCCACTCCACCTGCCGTAATCAATCACAAATCATAAGGCTTCAAAGAGTTTATCAATTGATACATCATTGAGTGGTCCCATAGCAATAAAGGAGATATCTAAGTGGTACCTAGAACTCATTAAGATTTTGAAAAAATATCATTTTAATGGGCTTAATCTCCTTCAATGGAAAGACTACGTGGAACTAATATTAGTAGATAGGAAGAGATTACACCACCTAACGAGCACATGACCATCCTCGTCTGCCCAAGCTTCTAAAGTTAGAGGGAAAGTGATTCAGTCATCAAAGTATGGCTGCTAAATACAATGGATCTAAAAATGAGCACCCATTTCTTATGAAATACCAACAATTTAAATGATGTGGGATAAGGCATTGAAGACACAATTGAAGTGGCATGATAAGGCACAAATATGCTGCCTAGTCTCCAAATCAATGAGTCTAGTTTAAGACAACATCAACAACCTAGAATATTCTCTTACACTTCAGGATCTTTAGAGGGAGATTGACAACTACATACCAATACAGAATTTAGATTCAGAAGAAATGATATATATTTTAAAAGATTGTTTCTACTATTTTCTAACTAGATTGAACCTAAAATATGAAAAAGCTTGACAATCCAATTGCTAAATAAGGAATACATTCCAGATTTATATGAGGTAGTAAATATTATCATAAGGGAAGAGAGTAGAAAACAATTAAATAGAAAGATGCAAACACAAGAAGCCACAACTCTAGCGGCAAAAGGCACTTCAGGTGAATAATAGAACAACCCAAAATTCAAGAAAGTACGACCCAAAGGGTCACTTATGGTGCTCCAATTGTAAGAAAAGAAGACATACTAGCGACACTTGCTAAAAGTTACATGAGAAACCTCCACAGATGAACTAGAGACAATGAAAGTCCCATAGCTCAACACCACTGTCAACTACTACTTAGAAAGTAGTCTTTGAGATTCTACCACTTATGATTGGGGAAAATCATAGTGTACAAATGACCAACTATAAAGAAGAAATCAATTAATAAGCTCAAAAAAATATTTATCATGTAATCTTTTGATCACATTATATGATTATTTTATTTATGACAAGGCCAAGGACCAAAGGACTAGATTTGCTAAGGAGCAGGACGGACTCTACTATGTAGATGAAGAAGATGGTAGTAGTGACTGTTTGAGAGACAAACCAAAGGTATGTTCAACTACTCCTAAGGAGGTGTACCTTCTTCGTCGATGGCTAAGACACCCCTCATCAAAAACTATGAAATTTTTATTTTCTACCTTTTGCTCCAATGTTAAAAACTTTAAACTCTTATGTGAGGCTTGTGAATCTACTAGACACAAACATACCTCTTTTTTACCCACTTTAATTCATACTAATGCATCCTTTGATTTGATACATAGTGATGTGTGGGGACCATCCCCTATGGTTGGATTGAATAATATCTAATAATTTATAACCTTTATTGACAATTACACTCATGTCACATAGGTACATTTACTCAAGCACAAATTTGAGGTAGCAAATATTATTTAAAGATTTTGTGCAATGATTAGTACTCAATCCAGTGTTACCATCAAATGTTTTTGCACATATTGTAAAGAATTACTTTAACTCTACTATTGCTCAATTCTTCACAACACAATGGATAATGCATGAGTTGATGTGTATTACATACCACAATAAAATAGGATGGTAAAAAGGAAGAATAGACATGTACTTGAAGTCACTAGGGCATTACTCTTCCAAGCAAACTTTTCAAAGTAATTATGGGGGGAAGCTTTCTTGATTGTAGTCTATTTAATTAACCACTTTTCATCATAGGTGTTGAATCAAATCAGTTAAATTGATGTTCTACAAAGTCATTATCAAAAGTTCAGCTCACAAGTCATTTAAAAACAAGGGTATTTAGATGTGTAATTTTTGTACACTTGTTCCATATTTAGAAATTTGATTCACAAGATTTAAAGTGTATGTTTGATGGTTATTTTTCTACTCATAAAGGTTATAAGTGTTATCATCCTACATCTAAAAAGTTTTATATAAATAGAGATGTCACCTTTCATGAGCAAGAGATATACTTCATTAATCATTGAATTACTTAGTATAAAGCAAGTCACACCATGTAATACAAGACCATTCTTACTTTCTCTAGAAAAATTACCCCTTCCTACAATCTAACAGATGTATGTATGTCATGGAGCTCAGTCAAACATTCAAGTTGAATAGGTACAATCAACAAATGCATAATTTGACAAGTCTAATGAAGAGGACCCCATGTCTACAAATATTGAGATACTAAATAGAAGAAGGTATACCTCCAAAAGTAGACAACCGCCCAATTACCTTAAGGGCACTAGAGAATGCACAAAAGCTTCAAGGTATCCTCTTGTAAATTATTTATCATATCATCGTATATCTCCAACATTCAAAGTTTTTTTTATTAAAGCTATCAAATGAGAGGATTTCACAAATTACCAAATAAGCCCTTAAATCTAGCAAATAAAATATGTAATTCACTAAGAGATAGAAGCCTTAGAGAAAAACCAGACGAGACATAACCCGCTTGCCTCTTAGAAAGAAGGTAATATAGAGTAAATGGGTATTTACCATCAAATATAAATCTAGTGACTCTATTAAGTACTACAAGGCCTGCTAGGTGACCAAGGGATATACCTAAACCTATAGTGTTAACTATTCTAAGACATTTGCTCATGTTGTAAAAATGAGTACAATTAGAATACTCATTGCTCTTTTTGTTACACAAAATTGGACTTTACATCAGTTGGACGTTAAAAATATTTTTATGTATGGAAATATTGATGAAGAAGTACATGTTATAGTGTGGGTACAAACACATATTTGGTGTGTCGATTTAGAAGGGACATCTATAGTTTAAAAAAATCCCCAAGAGTATGGTTTGAGTGTCTCACGCATACTATGAAAGAGTTATAATATCAACACAATAATGACAACCACACATTATTTTTCAAGCATACTGAAAAAGATATTCCTATTCTCCTAGTCTATGTGGATGACATGATCATCACAGGAGATAATGAAGGTGAGATAACATCACTTATTCAAAAATTAGCAACTAAGTTTGAAATCCAAGTATTTAGATAATTACATTACTTTCTAGGTATTGAAGTAGCATACTCAAGAAAAGGTATATGCATATACCTACACAAGTATATTTTGAGTTTATTAGATGATAATAAGCATGCTTGGCTTTAAACTAGCCCCAACTCCTATTGAACTTGAGATAAAAATTGGAATCGGTGGAGATAACCCACGAATTGATCATGGTCAATTTTAGAGGTTAGTGGGAAGACTCATTTATCTATATCATAACAATCCTGACATTACTTTTACAATAGGTACTTTAAGTTCATTTATCTAAAATCCATGAGAAGTTTTTTAGTAATTAGCCCATCATATACATCAATACTTAAAAGGCACAGCGAGACTTGGTCTAATGTTCCATGAAACACCCTAGATAAATCTTGAAATGTACACATATGTAGACTACGTAGGGTGTACAAGGGACATAAAATCAACATCAAGATACTTTTCATTCTTGGGTTGGAACCTAATACCTTGGCAAAAGTAAAAAGCAACCAGTGGTCGCAAGGTCCAACGTAAAAGTAGAGTTTAGAGTTATGGCTCAAGGCATATGTGAGGCTATATGGATCAAACGGATTCTCACTAATCTAGGTATGTCATGGGATAGTTCAATCCAATTATTATGTGACAATTAATCTACTAAGATCACTAAGGACCTTATACAATAGGATTGCACTAAACATATAGAAGTGGGCAAATATTTCATTAAAGAAAAATTTAATAGTGGACTAATTGTAACTCCATATATTCCCTCACAAGACTAGAGAGCAGACATTTTCACTAAAGGACTTCACAAACCTACCCTTTGACGGATGATTGACAAGTTGGGAATGGATAATATTCATTTGCTAGCTTAAAGGGAAGTGTTATGATATATCATTTCCTTTTTTTTCCTCTTTACTATTTTTCCTTTTTTTTGTTATGCCCTTATGTAACCCTCCTTAATAGATCATTCATATCAAGTATAAGATACATTAGATCCATTACAATTATAATCACTTTATATGGACTAGTTGAGTCCTAATCTAATGAGCGATTCATTCCAAACCTTAAGGTGTGCCTCCTATAAAACTCTCTAACGATGCCTCTTAACATTCTATGCATATGGAAAGTCTAAACAAAATTTTATGTAGAGATCTTTGAAGCAAGATCAATTTAAACTACAAGAAATTATAGTAGTTCATATAAAAGATCATATCTTAAATTTATTAAATCAAAATGAAGCACTCTCCTAAAAAGAAGTCCAAAATTATCTATGCCATGCAAACCATAGTTTGGTTTTCATTACACTTATTTTTTGATGTGCATGAACAATTCAATAATTCATTAAGAAACTAATACAAACCATGTTGACCTTTGATGTTGAATACTTGAATAAATTAAAAAAGTGGCTTCCAAGAGTTTCTCCATTCCGATTGAAGGATCCAAACCAATACTTGATATGCAATTTCTTGTAAAATTTACATTGGTCCTTGTTCAGTTTGTAGAAGAGAATTGGATAGAAATATTTTCTTAGTAGGCACAGCCACTTGACATAGGTACAAGGAAATAAATGAGAGATCATGTGGCAAAGAAATATTCTATGATGATAGGATTTGATCATTTTAAGGACACCTATAGAGTTTTTAATAGTTTTTCATCTTTGATTTTTCATTAAAAGTCATATCAGCTATAGATGTGTGGAAAATCAATATGTTCCCATTGTATAATGTTAGCAATGGCATACTTGATAATGATACTTGTGCGGAATTCACCACCTTTCTGAATTTTTAAAAAAGGGGGATGGTTTCCAACCCAAATTAATACTTAAAAATAGATGAAATAAGGAACGAGAACTATTTCAGTGTCTTGGTACATTTCAGTCAAAATGATTTTAATAAAACCTTCATTATTGTCATGGATAATGGTATTAAGCAATGGACATACCAAGACACATGGCTGAAGAGAATGAATGTGTCAATAATCTCTAAAACAAATAAAGCAAAGAACTGACATTTAATGATAATAGTGAAGGATAAAACATAAGATTTGGAGATGTAGGATTGAATGAGTGACATGAAACATGATTTTTTTAAAAAAAGGACTCCAAAACAATAAAGTAGTCATATGAAGAAATCTACCTATTATCAACATTGTTTGAATCATGATTTGTAAAAATATTTTATCAAAATAGCTTTTAGCTGAAGTTTTTAATAGAGTTCAATTTGGAAGGATCCTCAACAAGCCCTAGCCATTTGGATGCCAATGGTTCATTTTAGCAAATAGAAAGGGGGGTTGAAACATGCTTAATCTGAAGAGTGATGAAGCTACTTTTATTTATTATGGATTAAAAAGGTCATGAAAAATCCTCATCACCATTGGAGAATATATTCATATCATCTTTGATGAGAAAGTAATCTCTAATAATTATGGACAATTCATTTGAGCTTCAGTGATGTAAAATTATCTAGAATCAGAACAAACATATTCGCAATTGCATAACTGAAAGTTTATTGAAAATCATCTAAAGTTTTGTATCCAAGTATCAAACTTATTTAGAATGTGATGTGTTGGCCTCAAATTAGTAGTCAAGCTTGTAAGACTGGTTAATTTTGAATATTCATGTCGATAAAGACATTAAACCTCACATGCACCAACTTCATGTTATTAAGGTGCGAAGTTCTTCGAAGAGGTATCTTTATGTCAGCTTCTAGATTGAGGTTTTGTTTTCATGTTATTAAGGTCTATTTATTGCTCTCTTGATTGTTAAATAGACTATCCATTCATTCTTTATTAGTCAAGAGAGACCATAGTTTTTATGTTTCTAATGGTAAGGTGTGTTGTGAACATCAAGTGGATACCTTGTGCTATTATTTTAATGTATCCATTCTTTTGTAGGTTTCAAGCTGACATGATTTTTATGATGATAATATATTGCATCATTAGTACATTCATGCATAATTATCACAAAACCACGCAGATCAACCATATAGTCTATAATATGTGCATAGACCATCATGACACGAGGAGAATGTTATACCACTTCTAGGTTTGAGATACTCTAATATTGCCCTTGAATTCTTCTATATTTTTGTTTATTACGCAGCATAATTTTATATCGTGCTATTACACATCACAATTTTCATGCGCTGAAATAGTAAACTCAGTATAACTCACTTTTATACAACATGGTTCTTCATTGACTGAACTACGCATCTTGATTTGGTTTGGATAATTTTGTCCTGCTTTTTAATTCAGTACATGTGATTCGTAACTTACTGAAAAATTTTAAAACTATAGGAAATCAATACTATTTGAATTAAAAATAATTTTACATGATCTTTTTCTTGCTTCTTTTGTCAACACCCAAAATTTATTCGAGACCTCAAAACAGTAACTTTTTTATCTGGGCATCTTAGTACAAAGGTCAACGGGTGAGAAGAAGGTGATAGATAGATAGGGTGGTGCTAATTAAATGCGACTAATTAAAATTACAAGCAATACCCAAGTGATTGATTGATTATTGATTTATTGACTGATTATTATTATTAAAGTAATGGTTACACACCGACGTCTTTGCGTCTTCAAGGAGGCGGGACCCACTTTCAACGGCACCGCCTCTTCTTCCCCGCTGCATCCGGGCATCTGGGTGGGCCCCAACAGAGGCGGACCACGCTGTTGTCCTCTTCCTCTCCCTGCATTTCCGAAGCGCCAGCCGTTGTCGCCGCCGTCACCGAGCGCCGGTCCGACTTCCCCGGCGAGGGAAGGCTTTGAATCCGACGGTCAGGAGAGAGAGAGAGAGAGGCTCGCCCTGGTTTCCGGGGAGGGGGAGCAGTTGAAGACTTCGCGGCTACGGACGGCGGAATTCTCTCTCCTCGCCGCGGAAGCTCCTCCTCTTGCGGCGACCTGGCGGCGGCGCCGCATCGAGATCGCCGCCGCCGCAGCCGCTCTAATTAAAAAATGAGAAAATAAAGCCAACTAATTTTTTCTCTACCCGGAACTTGCCAATATTCGAAATCTGCCCTTCTCTGCCTCGTCGCAACCCCACCTGCTGACCTGCCTCCATAGGGGCCGGCTCAATTCCTTCTTATCGTTCCCCCTCCCGTCGACGTCTGGATCCGCGCCGGACGGAGACACGTGACACATATCAAAATAAGTGAATAATTAAAAAAATACTAA
Source organism: Spirodela polyrhiza (assembly GCA_024713555.1). NCBI lineage: Eukaryota > Viridiplantae > Streptophyta > Magnoliopsida > Alismatales > Araceae > Spirodela > Spirodela polyrhiza. The sequence goes on from CM046535.1 coordinate 58,043, forward strand.
TCATTAAAAAAGGCCTGCATAAGCTAATAATTAAAAAAATACCAATCAATTTTTAGAAACCAAATTAGCCGGCACGTGAGGAGCTGGGCTCGCCCAATCGAACCCTCTTGTTGCCTAAAAACTGATGTTTTCTCTGTTTCTGTCCGAGTCTCTGCGGCGCAGCGGCGGTGGTGGGGCCCGCACCTGCCTGCAACCGGCAGCGTAACTCAGAGCGGCGCCCTGACAGGCGCCGCCCTGAGTTATGGCAGCGCCGCCCGGCCGTGCGGCCAGCGGCACCGCCCTTCTCGGATCTGGGGCGCTGGTCGGAGCGTAATTATGGCCATCTCGGGGGGTAACGATGTTCCGTAATGAAGCGTGAAGTTTTCACCGGTGACTCCGCATCCGGGGTGGGGGGAGCGGTAACGGGTCCGAGTGGATCCGAAATTGGGCGGGTCGGGACATTAGAAACTTCCATGTGACGCCGTGGGCATAATCCCGCAGGCGGGATGCGCGCCTCGTGGAAGGCGGCGTATAAAAGTGGGGACCACCGCCGTCAACTGCGTCGGAGAAGAAAGTGGGGACCGGCCAGCCGCCGCTAAAACCCCGTAGGTGGGCCCTGTCTATAGACAATCAATCACGTCGCGCCACCACCGCCACAACGGGCAGGCGGCGAAGGGTCCGCCGTCTGTCGGGATTTCGCCGGCGACTTATTCCCTCCCGACGCCGCCTCCTTTCTTCTCTCTTCCCGGCGCCATCACGTGGGCGACGTCCAGTGGGGACCACTCCGGCGGCGATCTGACGCAGCCTTGAATACATAAAACGGGGGGGCAGATCGACGGCTATGCCACGTGGAGTTTGACCTCGTCAACGACACCTCGATTTGACAGACAGGTGGCGAGCGGCGCGTTGTCACCTGTTGACGGCTCTCCGGTCTTTGTCCAGATCTACGCGGCGGCGCCGGCAAGCGGCCGGCGGCCGTCGGGGCTTTCCTCTTGCGTATCTTCTGATATTTCTGTCAATTTCCTTTGATATAATCAATAATCAATAATCTGACTCTCTCTCTCTCTCTCTCTCTCTCTCCCCTCCTGCGGTCGGCGCCGGCAGCTTTTCCGGGGACCGCCGCGTCTCCCAGGAAAAGTGGGCAGCGGTCGCCACATTATTACAGCTGGCGCCGTTTTTCCCGCCGACGTCACGAGGGCCTCGTCGGCGCGGCGGCGCCCCCAAAGCGCGCGGGCGTCCAACAGTTGTCGGCGGATTCCCCAGGCCCGAGGACGGTCGTCCCGCCGGGAAAGAGGAACACGCCTATGGCAACAGTATCTGCCGCTGCGGCCGCCGCCGGATTCCGCCGCCTGCCCGTGTCTTCTTCTCCTCCTTTCTTCTCGGGGCAGTAACGTCATTCCGGGGGCTGTCGGCCATTCGGCCGCCCGCCCGCTCGCCGCCGCTTTATTCACCGCCGGCGAAGAGGAGGACAGGTGAGCTAGAAAAGCTGGAGCGGGGAAACTTAGCTTTCCTCATCGTCATTTCTCTGAACTGTACAGGGGAGAGAGAGAGAGAGAGAGAGAGAGAGAGGCAAAGGAAAGAGAAGGGGGGAGAAAGGGGACGGGTCCTCTTAAAACCAGAGACCAAATGGTGGAGCTAAGCAGAAGGAAAAATGGGGTCGCCGGCCGACTCAGAGAGGGTGCGGCGGGAGGTTGAGATCGAACGCCAGCGCCGGCTTTTTCTTCTCGCGGGCGGCGGCGGCGCTATGCTGCAGCTGCAACCGCAGGTGAGCTGGCCCCATTTCCTCGAAGGGCTTACGCGGCAGCGCCCGCGCTGCCGCCTCGAACCGCTGGTACGCCGCAGAGGGGAAGAGATCCCGGCCATCGAAGCCTCCCGGCAACCAGAGCGGCGGCGGCGGAGGCGGCGGCATCTGCGGGTACGGCGACGGCGGCGACCCCGACGACGACAATGACGGCGAGAGGGACAGAGTGGAGGCCGCCGCCGCCTCGCCGCAGGTCAACGCCGGCGAGGAGTAGCTGAAGTTGGTCTTCGCCTTGGGGCCGCGGAGGTTCCGTGCCGCCTCGTCGTAGGCCCGGGCGGCCTCCTCGGCGGTGTCGAAGGTGCCGAGCCACTTCCTCGTCTTCTTCCACGGATCCCGGATCTCCGCGGCGAACCTGCCCCACGGCCGCTTCCGCACTCCCCGGAAGTGCGCCTCCTTCCCCTGCGCCGCCGCCGCGCTCAGGCCACCCGGCGGCGCCGCCGGGTCCTGCCCGGCGCCGCTGAGGAAGCCGTCTTTCCTCAGCCGGAGCGTCTCCACGGCCATCGACTGGCTGATCGACTGACTGAACGAATACACCCACCCACGCAGTGCCCGGCAGAGGAGAAGGGAGGAGGGAGAAGGGGGGAGAGAGAGAGAGAGAGAGAGGGAGGGAGGGAGGGAGGTGGGGGCGGCGATCGGCGGTGAAAGCGGCTACGTTGGCGCTATTATATATAGCCAAAATAAACGGTCTTGGTTTACCCCGACAGGAATTTCTCCCGTTCGCTAAAATGCCTCTCAGAATTTGTTTAATTAAAAAAAAACCAGAGGGAAAATTACAGGAAAGGTCCCTCGGCGGTGGCTTCTCACGTGCGGGATCGTATTGCCCGCCGGCTCCCTTCCCGGGGCGGCGCCGGAGACACGGAGTGGGCCCCGCGCAGGGCTTCAGACGGCAGTGCTTGTCCGGAAGCGTCAGAGGGCATAAAAACAATTTCGCGGCCTGCGTCCACCGCCGGCGGATAAATACGGGCGGCCAGCTCCCGCACGTGCAGCGCCGCTGCCGCACGGGCTTCGGCCTTTTTGAAAAACGTCCGGCCTCGCCCGCCGCTCGGTCAAAATCCTCCTTCAGTCGGCACGTGTCGCGATTCTGTGGTGAGGCGCGCCCGCCGGCGGCGCCGGCGGCGGCGGCGAGGTCACGGACGATCTCCGCACGATCGATGAGATGGCGTTGCCCGGAGTGGACTGCCACCGCCGAGGTGGCCTCCTCGGCCGGCGACCACGTGATCCGCCGCTCGGGCTCGTCCGACGTGTTCTGCAATTCGGATTTACGCTCCGCATTTAAGAGAGAGAGAGAGAGAGAGAGAAGAGCGAGCTACAGAGCTAGAGAGAACTGGTAGAGAGAGAGAGGCCGAACCCGGTTTTTACGGCCCAGAGAGCCCGGCAAGTGAAGGGCAGCAGGGTACTCGGCTCAAGAAAAGGGGGGGCTGCGGGGGCTCGTGCTGCTGGGGTCAACGAGTCTTTGGGGGCCCCTGGCGTGGCTTTGCCGCGTCCAGGTGGTCAACGAGGCGCCGACCATGGTGTCACGAACGAGCGCGGGGAAAGATAGATGCCACTGCCACGGGAGAGATCGGATGCCAGAATCAGGCCCGCAGATCCCTCGGCGGCGCTGAGCAACCCAGATATGGTCGGAGCATGCGAGATTACCGGCAAATCAATTTTTATCATTCAGTTGTGCTTATGCCCTTATTATATTATACTTTTTTTGTCCTTTTTTCTTCTACCACCTATCCGATCCAGTTCGGCTGAAGTGAAGCCCGATTGACCGGTCCGATTCATCAAATATTTATACTTGATCTCACTCTTAAGTACTATGTTATACCTTTCGTCTTTTCCTTCTCTCTCTTCGTCCATGAGCCAATGCCTCTCTTGCTTACTATTATAGTGTCTCCTCTAGCAGCCAACACCATTGGCAGATCCGACATGGTATTAGGGCATTTTATCTAAGATTATTCTATTTCTTTTGCACTCTTTGAGCCTTTTCCTTGGTTGATTTTCTTAATCTCATGGCTGATGGAATGTAACTAAGTATAGTTTGCTCCCATTCTCAATATTTACTTCTCAACCTATTCTTTTATGATTATTAAGTGTTTCATTATTTTGTGGTCCATTATCGACTCTCTATACCTCTCTTCTGATACTTGGGCACGAGAGAATGGGCTGATCCATTATGAAAAAAACAATAATAATTTATCGTCAATACGACCTCCCATTTCTCTATTTGATCTTATTTGCCTTTGAAGAGATTGAGAGCACAACATTTACTAGTTAACAAGTATGTAAATTTTATGTTTGACGTGATATATATGTTTTCTTCATCAACACAGCCTATAGAACAATCTAAATTGTGTTTAGACATCAAATATTCAAATGATGTGAGTTTGTCAAAATTATACTAACATGTAGAGGGAAGCTCAATCACCCATTTGATCTAGTGACTAAATCAACTGATTATCTATTCAAGAGGTGGAAAGAGAAAGAAATAATTATTTAAACATGACTTCCGATTACTATGATGGTAGAAGTTAAATGATAATTATCTAGTAAGTAAAAAAGTTTGCTTAAAAATGAAACTAATTCTACAAAGTCTTTCCTTTGACATCTAAAAATATTTAGAAAAAAATATAAAAAATTCTCAAAAATAATAATAGATCCTAGATTTATAGGGTTACAAAAAGAAAATGGCTATAATATAAGAGAAAACAAATAAATAAGAGAGCAATGCAAATGAGTTAAATCAATGTGATAAGAAATTAATATATATATATAGACAAATCACAATAAGAGTGCCGTAGGATATATTTTTCTTTCAAAATATATTCAGATGATTAGGATTAGTAAATTTCTTGTTGGTCTCAATTTTGAATACAATCAAGTTTGAGTCCAAATTCTAAGAAGAAAAAATAATTCACTGCAAATGACATCAAAGTTGGGGAAGAGAATATTCAAGCTATCAAAGATCAACCTATATCTAAGAATATTTGAGATTTGCATTTTACCAACTTCAACATCTTTTTAAAAAATAATTATATGAAATTTGAATTCTATTACTCCAATTATTAAATATGTGAAAAAAATTATCATATTTGAGTAAAACAATTCATTTCATATACGAATGTTACATATTAAATGATTCATGTGTTAGTTTTTTTATATGATATCTAAAATACTAAAAGGAGATGTTGTATCAGATTTATGACTATTTGAAATTAAAATATATTCCAAGTTAATATAAACTCAAATTTTCAAAAAATTTAGGTAAAGTCTTCACAAGTTTTACTCATAGACATCACTAATATCTAAGAAAAAGAATTAATTTAACTATGTATATTCTTCCAAGCATCTCTACCTCTATTTCAAGTATTTTACATGCAACATGATGGATACTTGTCGTTGATCTTAAATACTCACTATTTAATAATATTTAAAACTAAAACTTAACTACAACTTAGTATAGAAATGAATTTTAAGGCTTAATGCATATGGAGATTTCAAAAGCACTTATAGTCAAACAAATGATCGATCCTATTGATAAAGACAAACTCTTGATGCTCCCTACTACATCAACATTGGTGAGGGAGATTGTGTATTGTGTGAGACAATTGGTCAATGTTATATGGTCATCTACACAAAGATGAGAATAATATATGAAGTCTTGTAAAGAGTTATGTATGTTAGGTAACAACTTGTTAGTGTTCAATATTGTGACACATTAGAACTCGATCTATGACATGATGATTAGAGCCTATAAGAAGTAACAAGTACTAAACAAAATGACTTTATTAGTTTTGTTTGATGGGAAAAAAAATTATTATATGACTGATAGAGAATGAGAGTTTTTCAAAATTTTATGATAGTTTTGAAACCATTTAGAGAAGTGACACAATATCTATGTCAAGTTAAAGTGGTAACATCTACACAAGTCCTGATACTCATCAAGGCTTTAATTAGTGATATGACGATCTTGGAGCAATGTATGGAAAAACATGTTATTTTTTCATCAAGTGTTATCCTAAGTGATGGGTAGTGAGTTTCAATAAAGTCTATGCATGTGAGAATGATGGAAAAAAATCATAAAGTATAGGAAGAAAATCAAGGGCAACAATGCATTCACCATTACAATGCTCGTCAATCCATAATTATAGCTTGAACTCATTACTCTGACAGATCATGAGATAGCTTTGAATGATACTTAGACTCCTTAGAGATGTGGTCAAAGAGGGATGTAGCTATTAGCATACACGTAGTGACATCACCCAAATCATCTTATGGGAGAGTAGGGCTACATATTGCTCATTATGTCTTATTATAACTCTACTATAAAAATGAATGCATAACAAATGACAGTGACAACATTTTTTGAAGAGAAATTAAAGGCTTATTTACATTTGTCAATCATAAAAAAAAATACTTTGAGTTGATGACAATAGAAAGGTCATCATTCATTCCCTAAATTAACATTTATTGTTAAGGAATTTATCCTCATTTGTACGACAAGTGTATCAACAGAGTAATACTTTTTCAACAATCACATTTAGAAGGTTAAGGCTGACAAAAGATACAATATGATCTTAAAATAGTGGTTCATAGAAAGCAATTTGAGTTGTTTGATTTGGATGTCAAGAACTTAGATGATGTGAAGATTGATACTTTATAACTAGAGGGATAGTGACATCATGATTTTATATTGTGATAGCCCTCATATTGTGTGTGCATAAGATTGTTTTTTTTGTACTTTCTTCTCTCTTCTTTCTAAAAATATATTTATATTTATATTTATATTTTTTTTATTTGTCTCAACTATTTTGTCATTTAATACTTTCATGAGGTGACCAAGTTTTATTAATATAGAATATTAACAGATAAACATATCTTTAGGCCCACTCTCATACTACCATTACTTTAGACTAATATATATATAATATATAACTTAAAATTTTATAGAAGATATATATTTCATTAGTTGTATCTTATAAAGCTCTCTCTATCTCATTCATTAACTAATTTCATGTAACATCACTATATATATATATATATTAATAAATTATGACTAATTATGGTTTATGTATATGTAATGTATATTTCATATACATGTTTATATATAATATTTAGGCTTGATATATTAATATATTTTAAATAGACATATTGTATATTTATTAATATATGAAACTTAGGCTTAATATCTAATTATATATTATGCCAATGTATATACGTAGTATATAAATTTATATATTTTATATGTAATATATATATAATTAAATATATGTATCATATAATTATTTATATATAACATTTAGGCATATTATAGCAATACATATTACGCCTATGTTTATGTATGTGATAGTACATATCTTTATTTATACTTATATATTTTTATTTTTATTTTTATACTATATATTATTTACATATATAAATTTTTAATATATGTATTGTACATTTATTTATATATAATATTTAGGAATAGTACAATATAATATTATTTCTGACGATCACCCGATCGGATCGTCGATCACGACGATCGACCCGATGTCTGACCGCCTCAGATCCGCTCCGCGAGGCCGGGTCCGAATAGCAGTGCGCCCGTAACACACTGCAGAGCAGGCTCGCACATCTTTGGGCGATGCTGTCCCCTGCCGTCGCGATGCCAGACTCCCCACTGCGGTCGACCCGTGTGCCGTGGAGGAAGCTTCCTCCTCCCGCCGTCGGCTGAAGAATCGTCCTCGAGGAGTGGGGGGGAGTTTACGGCCGGGCATTCCACCACCACCACCACCACCTCCTCCTCCTCCTCCTCCTCCTCCTCCTCCTCCTCCTCGGTAGATAACCTCCTTACCTTAGCGGTCGTCGTCGGCAATCCCATTCCTTCCCTTAGCGCCGCCCACTTTCTCTCCCTGTCGTGGGCTCTCTTCTTGTGCCGCACCGGCGCATTCTCTCCCGCTTTCCTCTGTGGGCGCTCCCGCCCTTCTTCTTCTTTTCGTCCTCCTCCTCCTCGTCCTCCTCCTCCTCGGGCTCTGAGGATCAAGTTCGCCACCAGCACGAGCTCATCGGTAAAGGTGACGCCCTCATTTCCTCTTTTGGAAGGTTTTTTGCCCGAGAGGTCGCAGTGCGTTTTCCTCGTTGATTTCTCGAATGGGTGCACTGGATACCTGCTGCTTGTTTCTCACTCTAGAACGGGTGTTGGAAAGCTCCAAATGTATCCATTTATTTTATGAGATGATTGAGAGGAAAGCTTGACCACCTTGAATGTTGGGAAGCAAAGGGGTAGATTCACGCCAGGCAGAGAATCATCGGAGCCAAAAAATTACAGGAAGACTCAGAACTGCAGTTGCCGACCTCGCTTGGTCATATCATTGATCTCTCCCAGAGTTCTCCACTCCGAACAATAAGGTTCACGTCTATCCACAGTCCTTGCACCAGGCTTCTAAAATTTCAAATCTCATATTCTTGACTCTCCGGTTCCTGTTTCTAAGGCTCCAAGAGTGGAGGGACGAGTTTTGACTCATCTCGTTAATAAACTATGTAAATGATGATGGCAAAACGTTCTCCACCACTTTAGTGGCGTACGATGACTCCTGGTGTCAATATATATCAAGATATGATTATTTTATTTCGCATTCTTCCCGTTTATAACTTTAAACTTACTCTCTTTCCGTCTTTGATTTAGATTAAATTCTTGAGCTTGGTGATATCTTGAACCTCAGAGGCTTTGTGAAAACATCTTCTATTTGATCTTGTCCTTTGAAAACATTAGTTTAATATTCTTTCCTTTCATATCTGCTCAAATAAATTAAATATGTATATATATACCAAACTACGATTAGTTTATTTCACAATGCACCCCTTTCGACTAACCTTCTTTTGATTTGTGATCGAGATTAAATTCTTAACCTTGACGACATGATGCGTCTTAAGAGCTGTGTGAAAGCATCAGCTTCTATTTGTTCATGTCTTTTGAAAGCATTATCTTAATATTTTTTCTTTTCACATATTCTCAAATAATGAAAAATTTTGAGTCAGTCAACATCCCATGTTTCTTTTGTGACGGGCTATTCGTTTGTGGAGATAATGATAAAAAACAATTACAATGAATATATTAAAATGTCTTCTTTGAAATACTGGAAGATTATTGAGTATATTTCTTGTTCAATATGCTCAACAAAGTCGAGGTGAAAACACAACATATTTAGCTTTGCAAGTGGGAGGTGTGATAGTAGGTTACCTTATTTGCGGGAATCATTTATGGGGGACCTCCCAGAAAAGAAAAAGAACATGAAAGTAGGCATCACCTCTCAACAGACGTACGTCTGCAAGAACATTTCTGGACTATCCTGGGTGATTAAATTTTGCTGATGATTAATACTATCTTTTGATGTTGTCTCGTTTAGTGGCTTTGCAAAGGGATAAATTTTGGTCTCCCCTATGATATCTATCTGGATTACTTTATGTATATGCAGCGGTGAAACTCGTGGACCCTCTTAGGTCTATGAAAAATTAGAGAGCAACACATCCAGAACGTTCATGACAGGCCTAAATATGCATGGGGTTTCTCATTCTCAGTTGTGAAATCAACAAAGCATGAATAATTTACTTATTTATGAAGCTTTCTTCCCCATTTTTGTTATCTTGTTGGTCCTTGAGCAGAAGTTTTTCATCTTATTTTTAGGAAAACGCTACTTAGCTTATACTATCTGAAGCAGAGTGGTGGTGTGTTTCTGAAACCTTTTTCCTCCTCTTTCTCTTTCATGTAGTAATCCGGGATAGTCTTTGGCTCTTTGATTTCCCTTTCTTTTACAACCTCTTTGAGGAATTTCTCGCATCAATCCTTCCTTGAAGTGATCACTTCGGCAGTCTTCTTGAATGTGGCTTTACCCATCCCCTTGATCCATCAGGAAAACAAATCTCTTGCCATTTCCTCAATGTCTCATGAAATGGGGGTACCATCCAGGTAGTGTCTTCTGTATCTAATTACTACAACAACCAGCTCTTTCATCAGTAGTATTTGGCATTTCCGCAGTGTTCAGTCATCTGATGCTCTAGCTGATCTTCACGACCATCATAAAGAATTACGAGTCTTCTTTTGCATGTCCCTAATCCTGAAATGTCACTAATCTTCTTGTTGATGCTCCATCCTTGGATAGTAGCATAGAGTAGATGCATATCCTATTCAACTTCACACATCTCTCGTATAAATTATTTTGATTGTATGGGACGGACACTGCTGACAACATTAAGCTGCAGAATGTGGAAAATGTTCATTGTCAGCAAAAGTTTACCATCAGAACTCTTCGTTCTGAACTGTTTGACAACTTTATCTAAAGTACCCCTTACTTGACTATGAGCATTGTGGTTAAATAGAGCCTCGTTTAGGACTTTTTTTTCTCCTAATCTCAAAAAAAAATCATGCATTTCATGTTTTTTGTTCTCATCTGATTTTTCTTCCACTGCTGGCCCTGCCACATCTGTTAGTTGACCTTTAACCGACTAATTCTGGGGCTGTTTTTCTCTTACTCTATTGACATCTTCCAAGCATTAACCTCATGTTGGAGTCATGTCTAATTTACAGAGTGATGAATCTTAGCTGTTCTTGAAGTGGGAATGAGTCTAAAAGTAGAGCTACTTTCGCATTGATTCACAGTACTGTAGGCATTATCTAGGAATGCAAGTAGGCGGAGTAAGATGGTAGATTCTTTCTGCTGTTTTTCTTTTTGTTCTCGATTTGATCCACGTTCAGTGGTTACTGGTTCATAAACATCTACTGGTGGTTCAGTCTACCATGTTAGAGGCATGGACCCACCCTCCAAAAAGCCTGCCTTAGGTGGTCCAATCATCGTTTCCCTCACCGAGAGTGGACGTCCATGGACGCTCAGCTCAGATAACCAAATGACAATATGAGCAAACCCAAGTATAGTGTATGATCTATAAATTTAATTTGGGACCTGGATGTAGGCTAATCATAGCCTTCATTAAAGTTGGAGCCAACGGAATGCCAGTCAGCTGTGACCCATCTTAATCTCATGTACGACGCATGTTTAAATGCATGGCTATGTTTTTTGCCGATATGGGCTTTTATGTTCAGAAGCCCGAGGTTCTATAACCCCGTGATAGGGGTGGACCTGGGGTTTTTTAGTCCTCAATGGGTGTCCCATGATTAATCAAGCTGCCCATAATTAATTACGTCAGTATTCTCTCATATTCTAGGAATTTAATTATCATCCTCGACATGGGGTCACAATCAATCAATCAATCAATCAATCAATTGATCAGTTACGTTAGTCAGTGCATGGTTTGCTTGCATGATCGATCATGGAGAACAGTTAAAATGAACGATTAAAAACTTGCTGTGTGCAGGGAGAGAGAGAGGCAGAGGGAGAGGGAGAGGGAGAGGGAGAGGGAGATTCTCTCTCTCTTTCTCTCTCAGCTGCGCGCCATGGTGTTCCTCGAAGCCCAACTCTCATGGACCGTGTCGATCCCCCCCGAGAGCCTCTTCACCGAGGGGCTGAAGCTTCGACGGGCGATCGTCCTCCGCCTTCTGGGGGAGGTTTCCTGCAGGAAGGCCTCCAAGGAGCTCGGCTACCACGTGGCAGTGACCTCGCTGGAGAGCGTGGGGGAAGGCCAGTTGCAGGAGCTCACTGGCAGTGTCATCTTCCCCATCACCTTCAGGTGCGTCACTTTCAAGCCCCTGAAGGGCGAGGTGCTGGTGGGCACCGTCTGCAAGGTGCTCCGGCACGGCGTCATGCTGGCGGCGGGGCCTCTGGAGGGGGTCTTCCTCTCCGCGAAGGCCATGGGAGATGGCTACGAGTACTTCCCAGGGGACAAGCCGGTGTTCATGAGTAAGAAGTTGTCCAGGCTGGAGAATGGCGGCTTAGTGCGGTTCAAGGTGCTGGGTCTCAAGTGGATGGAGGAGGACAGGGAATTCCAGGTGCTGGCCACCATGGCCGGCGACTTCCTCGGGCCCCTCACCTCCGAAGATGACTGATCAGACTATGCTCTCCTCTCTTTTGCCCTTTCAAACATCGTGGAGAGGAGTATCCATCCAATGCTGATGCTGCTGCTGATGCTGCTGCTGCTGCTGCTGCTGCTGCTGCTGCTGCTGCTGCTGTTGCAATAGAAGGGGCATCCCTCCTCTCTGGTGTATCTCTTGTCATGGACTCAGCAAGACCCACCACCACCTCAGCACAGAAGGTCACAGGGAGGGGGAGAGAGAGAGAACAGGCAAGTGTTTTGACCAGGTCTGAGGAGAGGGAGACGACCCTCGTCATCGTGGAACTACTGATTTTGAAGCCTGCAAAAGGCTCTGGACGTCCTTATTCTCCTGGCTCTTCAATGCGCCGCCCGGCAACTCTTCAGCCAAAAAAGGAAAAAAAAATCCCCTGAATTTCAGATGAACGCTTGAGATACATTCTAAGATATCCCCCGGGTTTTCTTCTGCAGCCAGCCAGATTTATTTCTGCCGAGAATGGATGGTGTCATGGGCTCCAGATGATGCCTATGTTTATGGTGTCATGGGGGGCATTCATGTGCGGAACACTGGGAGGGAGAGAGAGAGGGTCGGATGCAAAAGTTTTTTTGCACTGAATTATTTATTCTTTATTTATCACATTCTAAGATTTTTTCCATTTGAATCAGGGAACTGGCATTATTAATGGAATATCCTTCACTATGTGAAAAAATTATTTTGAAAAGAGATGTCTTGATTTTGATAAACTTTTATTTATCAGAAACGGCATTCATGAAAGAGCGTTTTCTTGGGAAGATCCAATTATTTTTTCTCACATCATCATGCAAGGCCACAATGCCTGAATGAATGAGTGGATGAATGGGCGATGGCATAAGTTGCTATCTAGGGATGCCCTTTTGCAGACGAACGAGCAGCCTTGAAGAGGGTTGTGGATCATCCTGTACTTATCTGGTCAGCGCAGAGGCCTGGAAGGGCATCCCCACACCACAGATGGTCTCCCTCTCCTTCCTCAACCCTCACCACCACCACCACCACCACCACCACCTGGTTCCGCAGTTGGGAAGAGCGATTTTGTGCAGCAAGGAGGAGAATCATTCACAACATGCAAATTTTGCTACGTACAGCTTAATTTTTACAAAAAAAAGGGAAGGCAGTTCCATCTCAGCCCTCGCCCGCTCTTTGTGCCGCACAGATGATGAACACGATTTCCAAAATTTGATGCCGGCAAGCTTCCCTTTTATTCTGAATTTGCCACAAAATTTCACCATCTGAGATTAATGCCGCATCATCAATAATTAAATAAGAGGGAGGAGAACTACAATTAATTAGAACCAGAAGCCACAATAAAACAAGTACAAAAAAAAAAATCATATTCACTGTACACGAAACGAAGAACGCGGCTCTCTAGTTGGAAGATGGAGCGAGCTCCCCGATCAAAGATGGCAATCCTCCACTCCAGAGTGAATCTGTGGAGAAATAAAAAAACTTTCCCAGTTTAACTAATACACGCAGCTACTATTTTGCTACCCTCACAGATACCCACGACAATGGAACATCCATTGGGAGTCCTGCCCACAGAATAAATTCACAGCTCAGCCCATGCAAACTAGAAAAAGGCCTGAAATGGTCAGAAAATATTCTCAGCCACAGGTTTCCCCTATGATAAAATTTTAATGAAAAGAGGGCAAAAACAAGACTGGGCATCTCTATAATGGATTGGACAACAAAGAGAGAGAGAGAGAGAGAGAGAGAGAGAGAGAGAGAGAGAGAGAGAGAGAAGATCCGATGGGCCTTAAAAACGGTTCCCTGACAAGGGAATTGACTATACGAGACGGCAGGCTCGGCAAGGGCTATATGAGACCGCAGGCTCATCTGGATGGACTCCCACTGAAGCCGTTGTCCGGGCCAGGGAGGGACCAGACGAGGGGCGGGCATCTCTACTTCTCAGACCTCATTTTGAGCTCAATATTAAAAAAAAAAAAGGCAAAAAGTTTTGGTCAGGGTGTAATGTTCCTTACCCTGTTCAAGGAGCTAAGCTTTTGCGGCCGATTTCACATCAGAGCTCGACTTGTCCTGCAACCGACATTGGGGGAGAAGGGACTTTATGTCAAAGGATGTGAGGGGGATAGAAATATAAGAAAATGATCCAACAGGGCTGAATCAAGTGATCCTGTTGAGAGAAACCCCTCAACAATGAAAATCAGAAATGCATAGAATGAAAATACGTCTGTAGATTCTGGAAGGTAACAGGGCCGGATCAGACACCTCATCAGGTGCGGCGCTCGGCTTCCTAATCTTGCGAGTCGGACTCCTCATTGTGACAAATTCTTCGGCCGCCGTCGGATGGACGCCAACTGTGGCATCAAAGTCTGCCTTTGTAAGCCCGGCCTTCACAGCGATCGCGATCCCCTATAAAAAGGCATAAAATGGACAGTTTATCCCGCACAGAAGTCGCCACGGAACAGAGAGAGTGATGAAAAGGGTAAAGTTCCTAGGAAACCTGCACAATCTCGGGCGCATCGTCTCCACACATGTGCACCCCAACAACTCTATTCGTATTTGCACATACAATGATCTTCATGAATACCCGATCAGGCAGACCTGACAGAGTGGCTTTAAGGGGTCGGAAGTTTGCCGTGAATACATCAATGTCCCCATATTCTTCGGTTGCCTGAATTGTAAATCACCTTCAAAGTAAATATGTGTATATTTCGCAAACTTTCTACAAATATTTAATGAAAAAGTGCGCACCTGCTCTTCAGTGAGGCCTACTTGCCCAATAGGGGGTTGAGAGAACACCGCAGATGGAACTGCTCTGCATGTTAACATTGAAACACAATCAGCGACTGCTCTGTAATTAGAAGGACAAAGCATTAATATTTACAAGCATGGGAATACTGGGGGCGATTTAATGGTGTAAAAAATAAGAAAAATACAAAGCATTAATATAACCACAAAATTATGGAAAAAGTATTTCAGAAAATAAAGAAAATTAATTTTGGTACCATTCAGTTAGAAGTAGAAACACAGCAATCAATTAAATTTTTTATTATATCATCAATAGACTGATGATAGTAAGCATTAACTACGCGCACATAAACTCCAAGATTTCACCACTTATTAAAGAAAAAACAGAGGAAATTTTTTTACCTTTTTTAGGAATATCAGAATAAAAGCTAAAATTTTCATTCGCGTTATTTTTTTCCTTCTGCCCGCATGTCAGTCTCCTATCAATTCACCTTCCCGCGTCACACACTTTTTATCCACTTCCATCACCATGGGAATCATAAGAGGTAAATGTAACTATCATTGCTTTCTCTGAAAGGGTTGATTGTATAGAGACTTGCATGGAACCTTCAGTACTCAAACCGTGAGAACTTTTAACCGACTTAACAAGTGTCCTTGATGCTGCATATGGTAAAGAATTAATTGAGAACCTAGACGAGAACACTGCTTTCACCAATGATAGGATGGCACTTCAATCAAGCCAAAATTATAGAGACCCACATGAAAGGATTCTTTTCTCAACATCTACAGAGTCATTAATTCAGCGATTGGGCTACTCAGAGGACAGGCCTGGGGTCATCAAGAAAGTGACATACAGGAAAGTGTTCCCGCATAGGGGTTCGCCCATGGAGTCAATATTTATGAGCTTGATATACAGATCTCAAGGAGAAATTTGATGAGCGTCCTCTTACATCCTAGAGGACCTGACAGACATGGATATCAAAGACCACTCGTTGACACTTGCAACAGAAACAAAAAAAAAATGATATTATGTAACACAATCCACATGGCTATAGCAAATAGCATTAAAAGCAGGTGAAAGTTTCTGAAAATAGTAACGATTTTTAAGTGTCCGCAGTTTGAGCCGAATTCTGGAAGCTTTCCCCAAATTATCTCTGAATCAGTCAAAGATATTCGTGTCACCAAAAGGGTTTAATTTTTTGCGAGATGTTTCTCCATTTCAATGGGTAATCGTCTCTTCAACCATCTCCAAAAAAATTCTCCCTTTTTACCTGTAATCTGGTTTTGTTGGTTCACTGTTAAAAACAGTTCTTGCAAATGCACCTCCTTCCATGAGGGCAACTGGCGTCAGGTTCACTCTATCAGTAACATCTCCAACAGCCCAGATGGAATCAACAGATGTTTGAGAGTATTCATCAACCTGAAATGGAATGATGTTTAATATGCACGAGCCAGGAAATCTTTCAAAACTATGTAATCCGTAAGCCAAGAAATCTTTCAAGTACCAGAATAGCACCATTCTTTGACAACTTTACGCCAACTTCTTCTAGTCCCAAATTCTGCAGTAAAGTCAAAGTCGGGAACCTTTATATCGCCCTTTTAAAAAAGGAATTTTGTATGTAAGTAGATAATTGCTGAACCATCAAGTGAAACCAAACCTTTGTGTTGGGTCTTCGCCCTGTGGCAAACATAACATGGGAGAAACCATCAATAGTGCCTTTGTTTGTTTTCAGAGACAGTGTACCATCAGCAGATTTTATGATCGCTTGAGGAGTCTCCTCACTGTGAAATTCGATTCCCCTTAAAGTCATCTGCTCAGTAACAAAATCTCTTACCTGAAATGTGAGAAAAATAGATCTAAGAAAGCGTTGTTGGCTCCAAGGCCTACAAAAAATATCAGGAGTGACTCACCTCCTCATCAAACCCCCTGAGTACTTTCTGTTGGCGAATGAACACGTGAACATCACTTTTTAGTCCATTAAAAATCCCAGCAAATTCCACAGCAATGTACCCACCTCCTACGATGGCAATCTTTTCAGGTTTAGACGGCAAATCTAGAGCAATGTCTGAGTCTATAGCATACTCCTTCCCAGGTATGTCAGGAATAAAGGGCCGCCCACCAACAGCAATGAGAATATGTCTGGCAGAGTAAATCTTCCCGTCTACATCAATAGTATGTGGGTCCACAATCTGAAAGAACAAAAATTCAAAAAAATGACAATAAAATATGGACTAAAAATAGACAAATGTTGAAAATTCACATCACCTTCCCACGGCCTTCAATCAATTTTACATCAGCATTTTTCAGGATGTTCTTGTAAATCCCTGTTAGACGTTGTAACTCAGCATTTTTGTTTGCCATGAGAGTGCTCCAGTCATGCTTAGGCTCAGCTTCATAGTTCCAACCAAAGCCACAGCTCTCATCGAAATCATGTGAATACTTGGAAGAATACACAAGTAATTTCTTAGGAACACAGCCACGAAGTACACAGCTACATTACCAAAAAAAATATGAATAATTAGAACATTTAATCATTAATAGCCTGTAATCGCCTATACAATAGAATGAAAAGAATGGCCACTGTAAGATAGAAACCAAAACAGTAAGCACGAGTATTACAAGCTTTCTTAGGGAAACTGGGGGAAAGTGATTATTGCAAGTTTGAACTATCCTATAAACGGCGAAGTTAAAACACCAAAAGAAACAAGCATTTAAACATCACAAACAATGATAAGTGAGAGTAACCGTGTGCGCTGAACATAAACATCAGCATTGAACAAAAAATCAAGGACTATATCAGGAATGATGCACTCATTCCTAGGAGCATCCACATAACATATAAAATCATAACCATCAATGGTAAAAGAAAACTGAGCAGTAAATTAATTCCCCTTAAACCGACATTTGTAGAAAATTTTCAAAACACAAGCAAAAGCTTCATCATCTACCATCCAACGAAATTTTATGTAAACCCTACAACTTTCCCCGCATTCTGTTACAATCGTAATATAAATGAGGAAGTTAGGTTCAGAAATTATTGTCACTAATCAGATCATTTATTTAGGCCATCTATCATGATAAGTTTCCTCAGAGCATGCTACTTTTGTATGTTGAAAAAAATTCATGTATCTTGCAATCTTTCCTCGGAGCATGGTACAGTAAGCAAACTACCACAACTCCCCCTATCTAAAAAAGCTTAAATTGACGCCACTCAAAGAAAGGTTGCAGGATAAAAAGCTGCAAGAGGCCCGTTATCTTTCTCTCCCCGCAGCTCAGACATCAAAGATCAATTATTATTTCAAACTTGTATTTTTCTAGTTGTCTTTGACTTGTTTGGATGTTCATTCCATGATTAAGGTATTGACTTAGATTCAAGCATCGCCTAATTGCTTCATCCTTCCTTGAGAGTATTTATTTTTCGGATTCTATCAGCCTGCTATCGAGGGGACATGGAAATGAAGCCCAAGATGCAAGTGATATACAAGATATGCCTGCATACTAGTGTCTTTAGATGGACACCAATCGGAGAAATAAGGGGAGGCTATTAGTAAGTCTATTTATTTATTCATCAGTAGGTAGCCAGGGCCCTTTTAATGATGTTGGATCATGTCTCTTCCAGTAATTCATATCAGTCATAAATGAAAACAACGTAGGTTTGCAGTTGATCAATATATTTCGTTATATTTACTAATGACACACTAGGGGAATCAGGATTCAGTCATTTAGAGATATAAGTGTCTCGTGTCAACCGCTTTGACACATTATGAATCCATGTTCATTGATTATTAGAAACCTTACTTCACAGACTATTGATTAGAAGGTTGCTGAGAAGTTCTGAATAGGAACCATGACTATTGATTTTCCGAAATAACTGATCCATATCACTGAATGATATAGCAGGAGAACTAAATCCCATCTTGAAAGTGACAACAAAGGGCGAACTCTAAAAGGATAAAAAAGGCCATTCACACGTTTGATGTTATGTATTTCCTCCTTTATTTTCTGTTTTCACCTTTCTCGCACATTCTCAAACACTCCCACAGAATCTCCCAAAGCACAGTCTACTTAAATCCCTAACAGTTCAAGGTTCGTACTTGAACAACCAAAGTTTAACCTTTCCCTAGCCGAAACAATAAACTTCCGTATCTCCTCTACTTTCAACACTTATGAAACCACGCAAACAGCCAAGTTGTGCTCATTTCTAGCCTACACAATAAATATCTATCCTCATATACTCATCCTACTAATGTAACCCCCATCACAGTCATCAACCAGTTGAGAACCGCTCAGTGACAGCCATAAATCAAAGAAAAATGGAGCAATAGGGAATTTGTGAGCCCGTGGCTATCACCAATCATAACAAGCATCCATTGCCAGAGGGACCTCATATAAAATAAAACGAAGAATAAAAGAAAAACAGATTTAAGACCCACCATCTCGTTCATCTAATAGTTGGTATTATTGGGAGATACATAATCCTAAAACAAGTGCTTCTTCCACCAAAATAAAATCTGATGCTCAAGCCTGCATACATCTTTCCCATGGTCGAAATAGCTCGAGAAAGAAGAGGAAATGCCATGGATAGCTATCCTTGTATCATAGGGAGAACATCATTTACTCCCTCCCAAAGTCATTTTCCTAGACACAAGCAGAGCTGTTGGATTATAAATCAGTGAATTCCCGTCGGATAAGTTTCTGGCAGGAAAAGGGGAAGACAAGAAAATTAGTAAAACACCGGCCATGCTTCTCCACTGGACAAGCAGGAAATGTACTTCCTATATTTATTTACCAATTTCATACAGTGTTGAAGAATAAACTTCTCCAAAGAAGGGAAACAAATCAAAAATTAAACAATAAGTGGCTTCTCTAGCCATCTTTTCATGAACTAAAAAAAAAATTAACCACTCAGATTTTGGCAAAGATGGCAATATCTCCTGATCTTGACTGATCCTTCATTGGTTTCTGAATCTATCAAATACAGTGAGATGCCATCGGAAATGGCCGCACAAATGTTCCGCAACAAAAAAATACTTCTTTCCGTCAAACATCATAATCTACGTCCATGATTCTCATTAAAAAGGAGGGGACTGGAGAAGAATTAAAAATCTCACCACCCAGTCTGTGAAATAAGTACTAATCAATCATCAAATGTAAAGTAATAGAAAAAAAACAACAGAACGAAAGTTCCTTGGAATATCTTGCAGACTGTCTATGTCAATTTTTCTGAGAAGAACAGTATAAGGCAAAATTTTCGGGCAGTTAATGAAGATACACATCATTTCAGAGGTCAAAGAGGTTATCATTGCTTCTTTACAGAATATTCGGCACAGTCAATGATTGAGTGAATTAAAAACGAATGACGATTGAAATTAATAAATTTAGCCATGAATTATCTTATACAAAGCAGGAAGACCAATCCAGATCAATGGTTAAACAAGGTGATACAATGTTCCCCATCCTTTTGTTTTTGATAAGCCCGGCCTATCAGCCCAATGAGGAATAGAGCAGTTGTGGTTAGAAGATTGAAAAAATGAAAATTGGTAGTTTGAGACACTCATCTGCACGATACCTTAATGTAAATAATTTACCGAGTTAAAAAACCTAATAGGCCGCGGGATTATGACACATCCAGAAATCAATAACTCCAATCGGAGGTCATGGAATTGACATTCAGGATGACTAAATGACTGACTGGGATACGAATGGTAACAGTATCCCACAAAATACTGGCATGAGTTTGACCAGAGATCAGAATAAAAAATCTAGGTTCCTGTGGTCAGAGGGAAGCAGCTTATGTCCCTTTCTATTGTTGGTCACCAGTTCTCCCCGTAGAAGGATAACTAGCTTTTAAGTTTTGGAAAAGATTCTGGACCCCACAAAGTCGTTCGTTCGTTCCTCACCATATGAAGTTAAATAGAGCAAAATAATGTCCACTTCTTATTACAAAGGACATATCAACTGGAAACATAGAACACATGCAAACCGACCGTCATGCAGTTCAGAAAATTACTAACAAACCAGTTTATGATAATCTACGTCACCAAAACACTCCTCACTAAACAAGCAGTCAACAAGGTCGATCATTACGTTTCATTCCATTACTCCGCAACTTGTCTTTTAATTAGAGTAAATACGAAACCGAGAACCCTAAAAAATCGGGAGGGCTTGTTTCTTGCAAAAAAGTTATACAATACATACATGATCATCGCAAGCTCAACTAACTCACATTGCCGGAACGTCCAACGTGAAACCGAGAAATTCAAAGAAAATGAGATGAGAGGATAATGCCGTACGTTCCTCCTACGCCTCCGGCAGTATCAGAAGAGATTGTAGAGAAAGGAAGTTCGCAGACGGCAACTGAGGCGCCGTAATTCGCGGCAAAACGCGATGCCCGGACCCCTCCGCTTCCGGCCCCAATTGTGAAGAGGTCGAAGTCGTAAGTCTGGGAAGGGGTTTCCTCTGCAGCACTCTGGAGGCCAGAACGGACGAAGAAGCTCCTGCGCAGCCCAGGATCACCAGACAAAGGGCCATTAGGGAGCCTGATCGGCCTCGAAGCCGAGGAGGCTGACGAGGAAAAGGGCCGCTGGAGGAGGACAAGAGGGATGGGAATCTTGTGGGAGAGGGTGTGGAGAACAGTGGCAGAGGAGAAGGAGAGCCTCGTGGGGGAGCCTCCGAGAGTGGTGGCCATGCCTGGCGACGAGGGACGGCCCCGGCAGCGGCAACCCGATCTTCGCCTTCTCGCTCTCCCCGCTGTCTTTATCCACCCCTGGAGAACAAAACGGCGCGTGATGATGGGCTGGGCCGGCCGGCTCCCTTTATTCAAGTGGGCCGAACAAGAAAATCGGACCGCAGAAAGAAAGACACCGAAAATAAAACAGGAGTGGCCAAAATTCTGATCCTCGCTAATTAATATACTTGAGAATTTTTGTCACCAAATCTTAATCTTTCACTTGTCTCTGCCATGGGATATACCAATCAAGGGCATCTGTCTCTTGTACAAAAAAGTGATATTTCGCACCAATTTTAGGTTTCCAGAACTAAGGGTGCAGGTGGGTTGGTCCTTCCTGAAATTCTTGTAACTTCTGGTTTCTTATTCAATCAGCATCCACCATCTAACTTGGCTACTATGCCAATACAACTAAGGACTATGAGATTTATAATCTTTCAACACACCAAACCTGCTCTACCTTTTTAAGGATGACAACCGATTCGTAAAAATTACAAAAGTAGCTATTTGCATGCTCCCAACGGTTTATTATAAGTATTGTAGTTGTTTCTCTTTTCTATATTTTCTCCTATAATGTTGCATTTAATGGTATAACTTAGGTAATACTCTAATCCAACGAGGGGTAAAAGTGGAGTTTTTTTCTTCATTTCTCAACAATTGAATAAGAACAATGAAGATTCATACACCACACTTTGTAATGGTTCAATTAATCTGAATCACTCCATTCTCTAAGGACAAATTCCTTAGGTTCTACTAAGTGACAAGTAAAACACATTGAATCAATGGCTTCAACAAGCCTTAGTGAGCCCATGTGCTAGAACTTATGGCTTCAGGGACTAATTGCTAAAGACCAATGCCTCAATAACTCTATCTGCTTTGCCATGATAAAAGGGTTAAATCCTCTTTCTCCTATATCTCAATAGACTCACTTAGCATGTAACTTGACCGTTATGATTTGTTTTTTTTTTCTATTAACTGAGTCAACTTACTTACTACAAGTAGAAATGTAAAATTTTCAACTAATAAAATCCAAAAATTGACTCTTTCATGAGTTAGAAATTAATTTTTTAAGTGATAAATGAAGTCATAATCATATTTGTAATGCTTTTTTAATCATAATAAATGCCTTGTTTTTCGCAATAGGAGTATAAACTCGTAAATCAAAAATGTAAATGCAAAATATAAAGAATTACAATGGGACTTGTAATCACATAAGGCTTCACTAAATGGTAGATCTACATTTATTTCAATGTTTAATGACACACATCACTTATTGTGACGATATGAAGAGACTTCTATATACATATGATAGGTAGACTGACGTTACATGTGAATTAGCACAACAAAGGTTGATATCGGTGTAGAAATAACTGGTAAATCACTTAGGTGCTAACAATTGAAGAATAGGTTCTGAAAAATATATTGAAATATAGAGCTAGTTGGATGGTCAACACCTAGGGAGTGAGTGTTAAAGTGTGTGGCAACAAAGATGAGACTTCTTGAGAGCCATCAAACGAGGAATGTCTTAACTTGTTCAAAAAATGGAGAGGACATTTTAGAGCAATTGACAATTTTGCCATGCTTGATAATACTTATTACATAAGATTTACATATGAATGCCTCAACACATTGAATAGAAGTATAGTTGAATATGTAGAGTATTTAAAAAAGAGATAGAGACTAGTGGGAAATACTAGGACACAAAAGATTTTGTCTCTCACAAAACCATTATAAAAAAAATCCCAATGGTCGTGTTTTTAGTTATAACCAAGCAAAAATAATGCCAAATTAACAACCTTCTATTCATTGGGTCTAGCTTATCAATGATTGTTACATTTAGCATTCTCATTGTTCTATAGATAAACATTTTATTCTGCATTTTCTGATTCATCAATAATAACAAAAAGAAGATTTTCCCATTGTTTGAAGCCCAACATCTAGAAAATCGGCTGCAAGATTCCAGTTATATATCTAACTTGCATTACGCAAAAATAGTAGGAAACATTTTATAAAACTATGGTCTGTGAAACTCCTCTTTAATGAGTAATGTGTGTGTATATATTTGCTACACACACAAACACATTTGTAGAACATTTGCTACAATATTTGCTGGCCATGCCCAGGGCCCAACTTATTAGCACCTACAAGTCAAGATAATTCGTGTGAAGTATCTACACCATCATCGTCCTCTTTGGCTAGTTTATCATGTGGAATTCATTATCTTGTATTGTCTTGTATGCAGAATTCATTACCATTGAAGCTCACCTTGATCAAACTCATCCGGTGGTTTTTTGACTTAACACATAGAAGAAAGAGGCGACCCTTGTTTCATCAATGGGCAGCACCTATGCTAACTGATGTCACATTATGGGTCTCCACAAACTGCATCAGAATCTGCTTTTTAGCCGCCAGTTGAAGCCCACAGGCTTTCTATGAGTACTCTGCGCTCTCTTACACGAATAAAAATGGCGGACAGCAATAAGATCGAAGTCCGGCATGATTATGGATCCATTGCTTCGCTCGAATTTCAGTTATCGGTCGTCTACCCTCCAGAAGAAGAAGAAGAAGAAGAAGAAGAAGCTGATCACTCGTTCAAGTACAGAGAGGATCGTTACCGGCAAGATCGGACATCTCTGAATCGGAAGCGCAATTCAGCGGATCCTCTGAAGCGCTCTTTCAGGGGGGCTAACTTGGGAGGAGTTTCTTTGATACAGATCAGAGGAGGGAGGGACGACTTCTCAGAGCGAGAGGCCCGACTCTTCATCTTCCTCCAGGGTGGAAGTGTAGACGAAGTAGAGGGCCCAGATGAGGCCGAAAACTCCTGCCAGGATCCATCCAAGAAGGTTGTTGCTGATGCCCAGGCTCAGCCCCGTCCCCTCCGTGCTCAGCCTCTCGTCCACCAGCGCCAGCGCCGGGTTAGACGCCGCCATCACGCTCGCCGCCGCCAGCAGCGACGCGGCGGCGCCGCCCACTGGCGCCGCCTTCGCCTCCTCCGCCGCCGAGCATCTCGCCCGCCCGCCTCTGACGCCCGCTCTCTTCGGCAAACCTTCAAACACCGCGCGAGCGTCACGCCATTTTCAAATCGAGAAGGAACCCATTCCCATCTCTAGAAGAGGAGCCGACCCACTGAGGCGGAGGAGGAGAGGAGACGAGACGATCGTACCTAGAAGAGGAAGAGAAGAAGCTCCGGTGGCCGCCGCCGGCTTGGGGAGGAGGGCGGCGCGCGCGACTGTGGCGGGGGCGGCGGCTAGAGAGGCCATCTGTCTCTCTTCGCAGGAGGGCAAAGGAGGAGGCCGACGGAGCTCGGAGGAGGAGAGGGGGGACTGCCGATGAAGGATATCCCGGCCCGGGAAGAAGGGAGGAAGGTTTATCCCGGCGAGAGGGAGGACGGAGATCTTCTGCAAAATCTGTGGCCAGGAACCAGGGGGAGGAAGGAAATATGAGCCGGATGCTGCGAGTGGCTTGCATGAGATCCTCATCCTCCCGCGTCCAACCAGCTTCTTCCACGTGTGAAAATAGCATCCGGGAGCCGGAACAGGACCCCACTGCGCTTGCGGAGCTCTTCAGCTCTTATCCTCTTTAATCCCCCGCCTTCTTCTTCCTATGTGGGCTCTTGAAAAAGGCTCTCAGAATGATTCGGCAACGAAGTGGAGCCGGAGGCGACTCAGAAATCTTCTGTTCAGAATACAAGCGACTCTGATTCATGCATCCTCCCAAAAATTTTCCCCACCACATACACCGGCAGTCCGTTTCTTTCTCCCCCCATATTTTTTGACTTACTAACTAACTAGCTAACAAGTCCATCCATCGTTCCTGCGAAAATATTTGGCTCAAGTGAATTTCTTGATTTCATGGGAATTCTGTGGGATTCGAGCAGCTACTAGGACCACGAGCTTTCGATATTTGGCAAAGTCTGCCATTTTGAGTTTGTGCGGGGCTAGCTTGGGTGATGATGCTCTTGAAGTTTTCATAATGCTTTCGACCAATGTGTCAGTGCTATTCGATGAAGCTTTGTCATAAGACTCGTACAAAATGAGGATTATTTTTCAAGATGAGCACAGATTTCCAAAAGCGGTTGTAGCTCTCATATCTCCAAGGAAAGTCAACGCACGATCATTGACTTTGCATGTGATTTCAATGGTTCGACTAACTTGGTGATGAACTTTTTGTGTATAAAACAATTTTAAGAAATGAGGAAGTGTCAGGACTTGAAGCCCTATAACACATAAATCCACGCCAACAGGTCGGGAATTGCATGCATAATAGTTTGATTTTGCTTTTTTTCTATTTTTGACTATCTTTGGAGCATGAGACCATCTATGGGTTTGTTTCCCAGGTGTTGATTCATCACAATTGTGAGTATTGGTTACCCATCTTGAGATCTCTATAGTGTAATGAGGGAAAATTTAATATTTTGCACACCATGGGCTGTTTGAAATATTATGTGCATTGAAAATATTATTTTTAATATGTAATAATTAAATATTTTTAATTAAAAAATTACCCAACTGATTTCAATGATTTCATCTTTTTCATTAGTGTACTAGGAGCAATAGACAAACCAAACACCATCATCAATGTATTCTAATTTGATGATAACTACTCTTCAGATCAACATTACAAGGAAGTTTAGCTAAGGAGCATATCATAAAGTCATAGAGTAAGAAATCTATATTTTTCAATAATCTTATTGATGTCATGATTGCATGCACATGCTTGGAAGCTACATTCTTTGTATGGCACCAAAAATACATAAATGACATATTGAATAAGAAAGTATACATGAATTGGCACAACCTTGATTAGTCATTTTACCAATAGTTCCTTCAGAAATTTGTTATTTCAAAAATTTTGTTCTTTTGAAGATTCATTCTACAGTGGGGCACAATAGGAAGCCTTGCTCCTATAATAAAGTCAATAGAATGCCAAATATCTCTTATAGGCAAAAGACAAGTAAAAAAATTTCCTACAACAGCAAGCCCAAAATAATTTTTTTTTATAACAATTCAAGTGTAACATCTAGAAAACTTCATTTCAACTCAAGTGTGGCATCTAAAAAAGTTCAAGTGTGCCAATAAAAAAATTATCTTCCACAAAATATAAAATATATCAGGTTTCCTCTGATAATTAAAACACTTAATCCACAATAAGTAAAAGTATTTTGAATTATATATTAGAATCAATGTTTGATTTAGTGTGGAGTTAACAATTAATCTAGGCATTTGTGATGTTTGGTGACTACAGCTCCTAATCCATACATCAAATTATACTCTCTAAAGTGCGGCGCTGCACCATTTAGTCTACAATTAGTAAAAACATTTGGACAATGTTCAATTCAGGATGATTAGACATTGAAGTTGTGCCATCAGGAAAACGAAGATTTCAACCATTCTCTCAATTGAGAAATTTTTTGCTATTTATGCAAACATTATATTGTTCTATTATAGTACAAAATATGAATATTTATTTCACTTGATGTAGTTTTTAAAATAAATGTAACTCGATGACTAAAAGATTGGCTTTCTTGGGAATTATAATCAACACAAAAGAGATGACGATTTGTTATGAGAAAGTTAAAGTTGATGATATGAATCAAAAAATATCTGGCATCTAACAATATGGCCTTGGCGCATAAGTTTGATTCTACTACATTACCTATAATTAGATACGCTAGGAAAGGAAAAACTGCTCGAGAAGAAGAAGCTAGTATGGGTTTTATGCTTATTAAAGAACTATGATTCGTTCTCAAATTTTAATAAATTTCAAGTTATGCTCATTAAAGAAGAGTTAGGCTCATGCGACTTGGTGATCACGCGTTGTGTGGTTTGGGCTGACGAGAATTATGTCAGACCGTGCAGACATCCGTCCCAAGAGTTGACTGGTCCCTTCACAAAAAATCTTTGAGCAGGGGCGGCCTGAGCTCTGGGCTTACACGGTACCTCGACTCCGGACGCACAAGCAGAGCGGTCTGATGGTGGAGGGCTCATTTGGGTATGGCGGGCTAGTCCTGGACTTGGTTGAAGACGGAGGGGGGGACATGAAAATCTTTATTATAAACTTTCCTCTTCTCTCCTTCTTCGGCCATCCGGCTCTCCTCGGCGTGCCGCCGGAGCGATGAGCCACTTCCCCCACCTCTGCGTTCTGCGTTTCTTTCGCCCATCTTTCACTTGCGGTTTCTCCTCTCGCGGCCACGAGCCCTACTGGCTTCGAGATCGGCTACTCTTTACAGGGTCATGCCCCGCTCGCGCCACCGTCCACTGAAACCCGTCAGACGCTGAGAGCGCGGTTTCTTGAGTACCGTTCAATGTATCTTCAAATGGCAGAAACTTCCCATTAACAGTTGGGGTTTTTCGGGCTCCTCTTGCTACGATCTCGTTTCACGCAGAATTATCGAGATTCGCATCAGCTCGGAAGATTAATTCAGCGCTAGCAGGGCATCCCTTGCTCGCGTTTTCGTGTCTTCTTGATTTCCATTCACAGGGCATGGAGTCGGTCAAGAGACGGGTGGTTTGGTCTTCTTTAACCTCATCCTCATTGCAAGACTGGATTTCTTCTTCTGTCCTCGGGCAGGTTGCAGGTCATCTTTGCCCTCTGACTGTTTAAAGTCATGGTTCCCCAAGTGGCTTGGTTGATTATCAGTTGCTCTCGAACACTTTGAATCTTCTCTTGTGCAAAACATGAAGACATCCTGCTTGTTCCAGGCTCGTCAAATCTCCGCCCAGCGCCTCTGTTTTCATCTTGGCTATGGAGTAAAAGGAGTTGTGGGTAGAGTCTATCGCTGTATCTGCAGCATTTCAGAGTCCCCCGAGATCCCTGCGTGGGTCAAGCTCCCACAGGGAGAGAACTCCCTTCCCGAAGACTTGGAGGACGATTTTGTCGTCCCTTCAAAGATGGATGTTTTGAAAGACAAACCAGGTTCATGGAGGGGACGTGACCGTGAGTCTGCTGAGCCCAAGGTTGTTCCGGTAGAGGAATCCAGAGTCAATAATAACTTTGACCAGCTGGATGCAATTCTGTCTTCTTCCGGGCTCACCTACCTCGAGGAGGTCTTCCGGGCTCTAGATGGCTGCTCAGTCAGCGTCTCTCCACATTTGGTTGATAAGGTTCTTAGGAGATTTACTAATGATTGGGTTTCTGCCTATGGGTTCTTCAAGTGGGTTGCGAGCACTCAGTCCTGCTACAAGCATTCTGCTGATTCCTTTGACGCGATGGTTGACATTTTAGGAAAGTCAAAGCAGTTTGATGCGATGTGGGGCCTAGTTGAGGAAATGGGCCATGAGAAATTGGTATCTTTGGCGACGATGAGTAAGGTCATGAGAAGGCTTTCCGGTGCTGGTAGGTGGAAGGATGCTATAGAGACATTCCATAAGATGGAAAATTTTGGCTTAAAAAAGGACACTTTGGCTATGAATGCCTTGTTAGATACGCTGTGCAAGGAGAGGAGCGTCATGCGTGCCAGAGACCTCTTTTTTGAGGTGAGAGAATCCATTCCCCCTGATGCTACAACTTTCAACATCCTGATCCATGGATGGTGCAAGGCCAGGAAGCTCGAGGAAGCACGGTGGGCCATGGAGGCCATGAGAGAGTCTGGGTTCAGCCCCTGTGTGATCACGTACACTTCGCTGATCGAGGCATACTGCATGGACAAGGATTTCAGGGCTGTCCATGCGACTCTGGAAGAAATGAAAGCAAATGGGTGCTCTCCCAATGTGATCACTTACACAATTATGATGCACTCACTGGGGAAGGCGAAGGAAACCCAGGAGGCTCTGCGGGTTCATGAAATGATGAAGAGGGATGGCTGCGTGCCCGACGCATCGTTTTATAACTCCCTGATTTATATACTTGGTGGTGCTGGGCAGCTGCGGGATGCCTTGTCCATATACGAGGAGATGCAGAGAAATGGAAGCCCACCAAATGTAACCACCTATAATACTTTAATTTCTTCTGCTTGTGTTCATTCTCAAGAAGAGAAGGCCCTGAGCCTGCTTCTGAAGATGGAAGAGAATTCCTGTAAGCCTGACATCAGGACTTACTCTCCCTTACTAAAATACTGCTGCAGAAGGAAGAGGATGAAGCTGCTGTACTTTCTCCTGGGTGACATGCTCAAAAAAGGCATCAGCATTGACCTAGGAACCTATACTCTTTTGGTGCAGGGACTGTGCAGAAACGGAAAGCTGCATCAATCGTGCTCATTTTTTGAGGAAATGGTGCTCAAGGGATTCGTTCCTTGGGAACATACATACGGGATGCTGTTGAAAGAGCTTGAAAGGAAGAAACTCAATGAAGAAATGGAAATTGTTATAAAATTGATGGCACGAGCCGAGGAGCAGAACTCATCTGGTAATAATTATGCTCGGAAAAGGAATCAGGCTGGCTATAGGACTGGGTTTGGGCGTCAGATAATGGAAATCTGATCCATCCTCTTGCAAGTTCTTTGGTTTCATATAGTCACATGCATTTGATGAAGTATAGACGATTGTAATGAGTGTGTTCTGTCAACAAGAAACGAAGATTCCAAGTGCGCAATTTTGATTGATCTCAGGTTGGGGGCTTTTTTTTACTACTTCAGCTTGAAATGATTGGAAACCTGAAGTTGATGCTAGAATGATGAGAGTAATAATACTTGATGGAGAACTGACAGTGACCTACAATTTAGTTTTCTTGTAGAAACATTGCTCTTCATTAAACATTATAAAGGCTTCCTCAGGATCATGAATTATTCTTTTGTTTGCTAGGGTAGGAAATAAAATCTAGGCGGCTTCCATATCAAAGAAATAGTCAGCAGAAATCTTTATTCAGTTGGCTGTTTTGTTCTGTTTTCTTTTTTTTCCATGAGTGGGGATAGAGGGATGGTTGCACGCTCATACATGTCTATCTGGAGCATCTGCCCCTGCATTAAGTGAAACTATTCAATGTGGTGCCGGACGTGATAAGAAAATAAAGAAAACGAGAAAGCAAAGTTCATTTCCTGATCACAAGTTATTGTTTGTCATTTGAAGGATTCAGCGTCACATAAAATCCATATTTCTGTCACTTCAAGAAATAAAGGTATTTAAGTGAACTGGAGACCGTATACTGCATAGTTTCGCCTGTTTTTGAGGCTGCCTCCCACATATTTATGAATATCTGGTTCTACTGCAAATCTCTAACCTAATGCTTCTAATGAAGAAATCTATAGTTGTCTTTGATCTTTTGTTCATTGGTTTTCTTTAGTCAGCAGAGTTGGCCAAGTGCAGGATAAGAGGTGAAAGATGGATCAGCCTCTCGCTGCACCATATCCTGACATTGAATATCAGGATAGCATATCTCTGAAGGAAAAAATCCTAAATCATCCATCCGTGGCCACCAGTGAAGAAGGGCCGGTTCATATTATCATGCCAAGTGTGGATTTTTTTGAGTGGCATCATCCTGTGGCATGCTCCTTGCAGATTTACTACAGATACTACTAGCCCAGTATTGAGTGATAGAAGTATCATACTCGCCAGGATTCACTTCAGGATTGTTCACTTTCATATCTTTTTCTTTCTCTGGTCATGCATCTTCTTTGTGGAAATATCTATTATTTCGTAGAAAAGATGTTGAGTTGTCAGCCATAACCCACGAGATTCAGTTTTTTTTCTCTCGTTTTTAGTAACTAGAATTTAAACTTGATACGTGTAGAGTTTGAATAGAAACTATGACAATATCGACCAATGTGTCAACGTAAGATATCTATCAAGATGAACGTGGCCATGACATCAAAATGACAGGAAGTCACAATGGGTTCATGACTGGTTTCTTTCTCTCACAAGTCTCCTCAATGCACAATTTATGACATGTGGCCTACCCACAAACTCTGATAGTGACAAAGAAACCATCAAAGCTATGGAGATATAATGTTTAGTGGAAGATTAAGAATTTGTGACAGTCTCTTCCAAACAAGAAGTATTTCTGAAGGGACTTTCCATGAATGAAGCTGGCCACTTGTGACTAAAGCAAGGAACAAATACTTTTATGATTTATGCATCAATTAATTCAATCAAGTATTTATGTACCCAAGTACATCAAGGTTGTGAAAGGGCGGCAAGTCTCATATAAATAATAACCTTCTCAAGCGAAGCAAGCCCAACCAGACCTACATGAAATGGTCATACGCTGATGTGCTAGAAAGTTGACTAGAGGGCTATGTGACAATGTTTAGTGGTATAGCTCCTCTTACAACCTACTTAAAGCAAATACCTTTTATGGTAATATTGAGGCTTGGTGGGGATATGATGACATTTTCCTTGGCCAGACTGTTACTTCCTTTTGTGACAAGAAAGTCAACCATGTCCTTAGCATTTATTTTCTCTAGTTTCCAACACTTGTTAGCCAAAGTGTTTTATCAGTAGTGATCGATGAACCAATACTTACATCGGCCTATACTTCAATGTTTATTTGACCTAACACATCGTGGCGCCTCCCCTACAAAATCATCAGCAAGCCCAAAAATTTTACGGCAAATTGCCTGTCGAACAATATCGTATTTTATTTAATTTTTTTTGGGTGCAGACCTACTAGCATATTGGTTGATTATCTCATCATGTAGGAGAACAACCTTGTACCGCCATCAACATCTATGCTGAAGCTTGTATTGCTCCTACCCATGCTAGTATAGTTGGAACTAGAGTGGCATGCGTCCAATGATCAATATTTGATTAAGATGCAGAAATGTGGGTTCACCCCAGAGTCCTCTTCATGCCCTTCTTCTAATCTCAGAAAGGAAAAATGGTGGTAGTTATGAGTAGAAGCCCTGCCCTTGTCAACCCCCCTCCCCCCACTCTTAACTCTAACTCTAGCTAAAGTAGTGAAGGCTTCACCACTTTGTTTGTCATTCTAGCCTGCCTGCCCATGTTTAATTATGTGGTCACATTGGGCCATGTACTAACTAATGCTTTGACACATTTATCGAAAATATCATCCGTATAAATTTATCCGATTTATTTTGGCAAGTAATGACTGCCGGGAATGAAGAAAATTAGGAGCCTTTGTGCCAATAGTTTGATCCTTTTAATCAAATAAAATCCGAATTTTCAGCCAAAAATTTGAGGGGAGGTGAAGACCTGAGTTGGCAGGGGCGTGTGTAGCCCGGGCAGCGGGTCAACAGGAGTGGTCGAACTTGGACCGCCCGGTTCGGGGCCTCGCCGTGCCTCCTTTGCTTATGCCCCAAGCACCCGGGCGTATGGTCCTCTGAAGCTACTTCCCCTTGCTGCCTCGTCCCGCGCGGTGCAGAGAGATCCGAGTCTAGAGAGAGAGGGAGAGAGAGGGGGGGCAGAAGGAAGCAAAGAGAGATGGAAAGCGTGTTCGGGCTGGTGGGGGACGGCTTCGCGGTGGTGGCGGCGGACACATCGGCCACGAGCAGTATCCTCGTCCACAAGACCAACGAGGACAAGATTATGAAGCTCGACTCCCACAAGCTCCTCGGCGCCTCCGGCGAGCCCGGCGACAGGTCGTTCCCGAAACCCTACCCTTATACTCTGGCCCTCTTCCCGAATCGCCCCTTGATCACGACATCGGTGGGTTATGGTTTATGACCGTCGGTAGTGGTTTTCTTCTTCTGTTTCCAGAGTCCAGTTCACGGAGTACATTCAGAAGAACGTTCATCTGTACCAGTTCCGCAACGGCATTCCCCTCACCACAGCCGCTGCCGCCAACTTTACCCGCGGCGAGCTCGCCACTGCTCTCCGCAAGGTGCCCGGATTTTCAGATTTTCGTTCCTTTTTCTAATTGATATCAACTTGTCCTTGGTTTCTTTCTTAGCCGCCACATGTGTGCATTTTTTTTTTGTGCTTTTTTCCACTTTTTTAATGCAATCGTATGCGCATTTGGCTGCTAGGTTTTCATATTCGCTGTTCTTTCGCTTGTGGTCCTTTTTAAAAAAGGGGAAAAAAGCGATACCTGTGGAACTGTACTTTGAGTTTCGCTTGCGGTTTTTTATAAATGGGGAAGTGATGGTAATTTCATGGTAAGGACATCGTCAGAATCCATCTCTCGCCATCCAGAAGTGCTTAATTTCGTCTCGTCTGGATTATTTTGTATAAGCTCCCAAACAGACGAGCACTTGTCTGGCTAGCTTTGGTTTGACGATCTTTTTGTCTCAACTTCAGTTGGTGATTTAATATGTCACTCCTGGTGCACATTAGAGATTATGAACGTGGGAACCTCGTAATCTTTGTTAACCACTTTTGTTTTCTGCGTGAGATTAGTTCTCACATCCTGTATTTTCCTTTGCAGGATGTAACCATCCTGGTCGCATGTCATTTGTATCTAGTAGTAATGATTTTTATCCTTCGTGGTAAAGAGCATCTGGTGAAAGAATTCTCTAGTCGAGAGTAAACGGGGTCTAATTCATACATTCATTGACTGCCCATTTATATAGCACTTCAATGCCCATTTATATAGCAGAAAAATGGGCCTCTCATCATGCTGGGTTAAAGTCATGATGACTATTCCTGTCCTGTCATTTCATCAATCTGTTATCTGATCTTTCTCGAACTATTTGATACCTCTTTGGATTCAGTGAAAAGATCCCATGTCGATGGTAATAGACTTTCGTTTATGGCTTTTATGGTGTGAGGAACCGCCATCTGGAGGATCTGCCAGGAGGGAAACTGAAGAGCCCTTTGTCAGAATATATCGTTGGCACATGGAGAAGAGAATCTTTTTTGCTATTGTAGGGCCAGTAACGTTGGCACATGGCTTTTATTACATGCCTTGGAGATGCTGAAAGTTTTAAACTAGCTATGAAATCTTCTCTCTTGTTCAGCATGTATGAAATGACTTTAGACACAATTTTAGGGTTTTGAAATCCACATACATGTCATCAGAAATCTAATGCCAAGTTTGATATCATGTTTGAGACTTGCAAAAGCAGGATCTAACTATTTTGGACGATCAGCGATCACCTTATTCATCTGTCATGGACATTATTTAGTTGACTTATTCTGATCACCTTATTCACTATTTTGATGCATGTCTGTGCGCACAACCAAGATTTATATATGTAAGATATGTCTTATTTTAATTTTTTTCTCATCAAAAAGCATGTACACATTAAATATCGATTTTCAAAATACAGGCGGTGTTAGATAAGTGACTTGGGAATGACTTTAGGCTTGCTTCAAGCAATGAAATGCTGGTTCATCGACAAAGACGAGCTTGGACAGAGATATATTCGACAGGAAGGTGCTACTTATCATTAGATAAGTGACTTGGGAATGTTTCCGGTTTAACCATTGGGTCTATTCTCAGCTTCCCAAAAAGGGTCACTTTTTGTGAGTGCTATTACCCACATTGTCCTTAGTTTGGATGCAATGAGATGTTTTTGAGTGATTCTCATTCCTCCCCACAATGCTCTGCATTGTAGTAAGTGTTTAGTGGGCATATGCTAATTTATTGAGAGTTGTGCCAGTGATTGCCTTGATAAAGAGAAAAGTCTTATAGTCTATGCCACCAGTGTATAAATTTGTCATCTTAAACTATTGCTCTGTGAGAGATTAATGTTAGCAAAGTCGTCAAGGAGGGAAATGGGAACAGGTATCGGAGCAATCCATTCTCATCATAATCTGGACTGAAGCAAGCATGGCGTGTTTGAAGATGAATTGACACAATTTTTTCTTAAGGATTCCAAAAATGAAAAAACTGAGAACTGTTTGTTGAATTGTAAAACTATATAAAAATTGTGATGTACATTGGCTATTTACATTGGAGAGTGGTTGGATGATATTGTTGCTGTTGGTTGCGGGTCTCTGCTCTTTTACCTTGGATTTTGTTGAAAAGTATGAGTAAATCATCCTTGCCCTGTTTTGGTGAAGAAAGGGATAAAGTAGGAAAGGGGTTCTTCTCAATCGCGGGATTGATCTTGGTAGATCATCCGGCTTTAAGTGATTGATCCATTTCTCCGTTTTCTTTGGTCATCTCTACCAGTGCATCGAACCCCCTTGTGTGTCTCTAGTTCCTCAATTCTTTTAATGGCATTTAATGGTTAAAAGAAGGAATAATTATTTTATTTTATCTTTGATTTCAAAAACGAAGTTTGTACTGTTGGGAGAATATCAAATCCTACTAGACATGTATTCGTTTTCTATGGCTCATGCTATAGAGATATGTCTTGATATCTGACCGTCGAGAGTGCATCCCCATTTCTATTTCGTTGCTATATTCCTCTCTTGGGAGCGTTCTCTGTAAACTGCGTTTTCAAATGCTGATTTCCCTCCCACTTCTCCGGGAACCATGGTCAAGTTATATTCTATCTTACAGTAATTTCCATTGAACTCATTTCGTGCCGTGTGGCCGACACAGTAAATGGTTTTTAGGCCTTCCCAACTGATTTTTCCACGACTTTATATTTCCACGTACGAAAACATGTACACATGTCCATTCTAACTAAATAAGATCATATTCTTGGTTTTTGCAACTCGTAGGTATCCTCTGCAGATTCAAAGAACACGAAGGTGTAAAGAAGGTGGTCCCAAATGTAGTTGTTGTGCCATTATTTCTAGGGGTCTTATCTAGAGTCAGCAGTCCCTGAGCTGTCCTCTTTTTTTCATCATCCTCCTTATTGCCAGTACAGAGAATCCTCAGGCCATTACTTTGAGACCACTGTGGTTCTTGTTGTTGGTTCTGTCTAGGTTAGGATGTGGTGTACTTTTCATGATTTTACAATTTTCCACATTGTTTTCCTGGTCTTACCCGAGATTTAGGGTACGTGTGATGGTCCGAGATATTGATGCTGAGACGTATCCAGGACTGTTGCCTGTTATAGTTTTGAAGTCGTGTGCTCACTCTACTCTTAACACCAAGCCTCGGGTTTCTTTCCTCTGCACCATCTAAAGTGGTTTTTCACCATTAATTACCTTTAGATTAAATGTGCTCGTCCGCTTCTATTGTTATCTCCACTAAGACTGCACTGTATATTCTTCATGAAAGTGGCCATAGTTTCTTTTATAGCCGAAATCATCAGGCCGAGCTACTGATGCTTTTGTTTTTGCAGTTTGAGACTCATTTCGATTTTGATATGTTGTCCTATTTAGGGTCAAGTTCTCTAGATGTTCATTCTTTGACTTATTTTAAGACCTCATATTAATGAGAATAATGGTTCTTCGAGTTATCTGGCGTTGCTCTGATCTTGCGCATAAAGCCATAATTGTGGAACTATCCAATTTTCTGTTTATCTCTACCGTTGGTTTAAGTCGTGTTCCACTATTACAAAATAACAGCAAGTGCAATAATCAATTCTTATAAAAAAAATTAGATTATCATTTTTCTTATGAACCTGTAGAGTCTTGAAGATCATTCTCGACCAAGACAAGTCTGTAATAAGTTCATGTGGCCTGTTTTCTTCATTATTTCATTATAGTGATATTCGATGGTTAATAATACATCTACACTCGATGCTCGGGAGGATGTCTGATTAGGTGTTCAGACAGGCGTTCTAAAATCGCGTTCAAACAGGCGTTCTAGACGGTCTCAGTCTCTGAGCAGAGTGGTGTTATTTCTCTAATTTGTATAACATGTTAAAAGTTATTGGGTCGAACCAAAATATTTTTTACAAATGATTTTCCCAAGTCTGGTCTGGCCTTCATTTTCTCTTCTGGCTCTCCTTCAATCCTCTTCAACGGTGGTGGTCTCTTTGGATCTGGCCTGCTTAGTTGACTTGATTGTCTCTTAACTAGCTCATTTCAGCTCTGTTATTCGTCGGCCTCGCCGATCATATATTTAAAAATTTGCTAACCAATGAAAAACTCCGGCTTCATGGTCTCCAGAACCCGTACAACGTGAACCTCCTGATGGCTGGCTACGACAAGGGCATTGGGCCGTCGCTCTATTTCATCGACTACCTGGCTACTCTGCACAAGGTTGACAAGGGCGCCTTTGGGTACGGATCCTTCTTCTGCCTCTCTCTCATGGACAGGTACTACCACAGCGGCATGTCCCTGCCGGAGGCCATCAAACTGGTCGACGAGTGCATAGCGGAGATCCGGTCGAGGCTGATAGTGGCGCCGCCCAATTTCCTGATCAAGATCGTCGACAAGGACGGCGCCAGAGAGTATGCATGGAGGGAGTCCATCAAAGAGGCCGAGCAGCAGCCTGCTGCTGCCGCATGAGCTCGCTCCCTCCTTCTGGGCTGCTCATATTTTCTGACGATCCCAGGCGAATTGGGACGCTCACATCTGTTTTGGCCTGTGCTCTTTTCAAATCTTCCTTGCTGCGCTCTTGTTGTTGCTGGGTTGACTTATGTTACTACTTTGGGTTCTGTACTGTTGTCTGTCACTCATAAAGGTTAAACGGTTCACATCATGTGTGCGCCGCTTTTGATGTGGCGCGTTGCTCTAGGCCTGACCGGCGGCTGGGTCAGCCACTGGCGGGGGGTGGGCGGCTTTGAACCAGCTAGCTGGTCCAGGGCTTTGACTTTGGCGGCGCGGCTTCTGGGCATTCTTCGCTGGGCCCGGATTTGGTGGTCTCTTGTTTGTTTTTCGAGCAAAGAAAAAAAGAAGCAGACCCCGGTCTGGACTGGCACACCTGGGCAGTTCATCATCGGATGTCTGTACATTTTTATGCCGTTGACTTTTTTGGGTCACCTGTCAGTGTTCTCAATCGGGATTTTACGCAATGGCGCCATACCGTTGGAGACGAAGTCGAAGCTCTGACAATTGTCATCGGGATGCGTCTGGGTAATTTTGCCCAAGCCCTTTTTAGCAAAACCTTAAAGTCAGCGACTTTATCCCTGATCAAGTGTAGGGTTCTCGCCGTTGGTGAGAGGCCATCCCGTTGGAGACGAAGTCAAAGCTCAGACAGTAGTCGCCGCGATGCTCCTGGGCAATTTTTGCCAACTCCTTTCGGCGAAACATTAAAGTCAACGACTTTATCCCCCAACAAGTGTAACTTTATTGTAGAGATATTTGTTGGTGCAATTGGCCAAATGGAGACCATGTATCACCGCATGTTGCTCAGATTATGGGCATCCAAAACCAATATCCTTGGATTTTTTTTTTCATTTATATTCACGCAAGAACAATCGACAGATAATGCGGACATGAAAGCCCGTGCGCGGGCTCTGCTTCATACGGAATGGACGAGCAAAGAATCCAGGAAGAGGAGGGACTGTTGACAGAACAAGGAGGGCGAGCTCCGCCCCTGGGAGCTGGCAGACGTCGTCTCAGACGGAGACGAGGCCGGCCACCGCGCCGACGAGGAGGAAGACGAGGCCCACGGAGAAGGGCGCATTTCCGGATGCTTTGTTCGGAGGGCTCTGGGTTCCCACGCCGCCTGGAGGGGCTGGCGACGACCCACCTGCCCACGAGACACGGATTAATAACAATTCCTCACGGCGATAATTCACGCGGCGAAAGATCACGGCTTCATTACCTTGAGGAGGCGAAGGAGATGCAGTATTATTAGTTGAGGGTGTGGTCGGGGCAGCCGGCGCTGAGGCAGCTGCGACAGCGGAGGCGATCGTTAGAGAGCACTATTATTAAGGGATGGGTAGGCTCCGGGTGGGTTTTCTGGGAATGTCTGGGGCCTTGTTAATATGAACTGGAGACGTGGGTTCAGTGGAGTCTCACCATTGCATTCGCTCACTGGAGGGGTCACGACGTTGCAGGCGCCGGGAAGCTGGAGGGCCTGCGTCTGGTTGACTGTGATGCCGAATTGGGTGGCCCCCCCATTCAGGACCTGGCAGAGGCACTGCGGCGATGTCTTGACGACGGAGGCGAGGCCCCCGCAGCAGCTGCTGGAGGGCGTGGCCTCGACGCCGGTGATGTACCCCAGGCAGGACGCGAGGCTGAGGATGGACGCCGTGCAGCCGCTCGTTTGTGCGCTCGCTTCTCTGAAGAAAACGGCCCCCACAATGGCCAGGGAGGCAATCACCGCGAACAGTGTCTTCGGGGCCATGACTACTCGGAGAATGGGGGAATAAGAGGAGGAAGAGATTGCTGTGGATTGTAAGAGAGTTGCGTTGCACCTTTGGAGTGGGTGCCTCTCTCTCTCTCTCTCTCTCTAGGCTGTTCTTGGCTTGAGTCGGCTTTGATATCAAAGATGTTCTGGGCGTCCGAATTTATAGTAGACGGGGAGAGATAGGTTCGAGGGCAGTGAAGGGAGCGACGAAGATAACATAATGGAGACTAAGGAGAGAGTGATGCTGGTGGATGGGCAGATTCTGGTCGACGAGGTAGAGAACAAGAGATATGGGCAGATATGGCCATGCATCTTGGTGACCAACTTCGTCCTACTAAACAGTTGTTGTAATAAACAAGCGAGAGCGACGGAGAGAGAGAGAGAGAGGGAGGGAGGGAGGGAGGGAGGGAGAGAGAGAGAGAGAGAGAGAGAGAGAGAGAGAGAGAGAGAGAGAGAGAGAGAGAGTTTTCGAAGTTTTCAATGAAGAACCCCACAAAACGAAGCATGGAAAAATTCCGGTTTGTTACAGCTGTCGGTTCACACGTCCAAATCCCGACCTCGGCTTTGAAATGTTCTCACAGCTTTCAACATCTCCCCTAACGAACGAGCCCCCACCCCTGATAACTATCGATCTTCCCTTCCATTCTGGTGTGAGGGGCAGGTTGGAGGGCGAAGCCATCGACCTCACCTAACGATAGCGATTTCACAAATAATATTATTTCTCTCCCTTACTGTCTGCTTACAGTGCTAAAAGACGCAGAAAGCACGCTAACGAACCTTTAAATTAGACTACTTCCTCTCTCTCTCCCCCCACGCTCATACGCGGATGAAAAGACAGTAAGAGATCCTTAGGGATAACCTCCGTCATCTTTACCCCCCGGCCAACTGGCGACCGGCTGGTGGCCCAGCGCTAACCGGAGGTTGACGAGAAGTTTAATAAATTCAAACAAAAGTACAGGGGCTCTTAACTGCACCATCCTCCCCAGGGCGGCGCTGGCCAATCCCCTCCCTGTAGCCTGATTTAGACATTTCTTATTAATTCACGAGTGTCATAGTGGTCGTCAGTGAAGAATATTTCATTAAACCAGGAATCTCATCATTCTAATTCGCCTCAATTAAGGGGAGGGGAGGGGAGGGGAGGGGGGGAGGGGAGGGGGCGTGGCGTAAATGATCCGAGTAACCTCCGACATCTGGTCAGCTTGGGCTAGTTTTTCCGTGACTTGGGCCTCAGCACTAGTGGCGTAAAGAGGCTTACTCTCGCCTCAACCCTCGTCTAACACATCTTTAGAACCTGTCATGGGGACGTTCCGCTGTCACTTGCGAGGCAACCAATCTCCCCCCTCCTTCATTATCTCTCTTCCTGTCCTCTTCCGAACAAGTTCACGCGGAAGCTGGCCCCCACCCCATTAGCAGCCTCATCGTAAATGACACACAAAAATGATGTGGAGGTGGAGGCCTGATTTTTCTAAATGTGACTGGAAAGATTATATGTGTGCGCCTAGCCGAAAGTGCCCCAACCATAATTGTCCCTGCCATATGTCACCGGAATGATATTAGGAAGCCCATGATAGGCTGGATGTATCA
Organism: Spirodela polyrhiza; assembly: GCA_024713555.1. Lineage (NCBI taxonomy): Eukaryota > Viridiplantae > Streptophyta > Magnoliopsida > Alismatales > Araceae > Spirodela > Spirodela polyrhiza. The sequence continues at coordinate 98,745 of CM046535.1, forward strand.
CCAACCATGCTGCTTGGAAGCCCAACATGCGCCAGCCTAGGAGATTCAATAGCCTTGGATGTCTTAAAATAAACAATACAAGGAACATGGACTGTTCCGGCTAATGAACTGATCCATTAGACTTCCATAATGGTCTGGTCTTGAGACCCATAATTGAACTTCTTGATTATCAAAGATGTGTTTTACCTGGACTTGCACAAAATAATTAACTCATAATATGATTTAAATATAACTATATTTTATACATTTAATTAGTCCCAATGGACAACCCACCTAAACCCTAAAGAAAGTGGCTCCCAACCATGCTTTGCTTGGTTTCACAGTACGACTAAATTTACAATAATGTCCATTGTTGGATTTTAGGTTGCACTTAGATCAAGAAGAAAGGGTTGAATTATTATTTGATGAACTTTTGATGGTTTTAAATTTGGATGAACTCTTTTAACTCCTTCAATCTAATTTGTTTGACCATTAATCCTATGACTTTACTATACCTTACCAAACTAACATTTTTATAGTTGTTCACCCACCTTCTACATTTAATTACTAATAAAAACTTCTTCTTGGTTTCCGCTTAATCAAATATTTAGCATAACTCTTCTTGAGGAGATTACTTGGCTCAACTCCTATATAAATTCACTATTAATTCTTTTCTAGATTTATAAGGATCAATTCCCTTTAGTGACTAAATAAATATTTGATCATAAGAATTTTCTAGCAAGATAAGGAAGAATTACACTATGGGTTATTTTCAAATGTAATTGTTGACTTGAGGTTTTGTCCTAAAATTAAATGAAGAGGATGATGAATTATACCTTGATTTTCTTTATCCTCTTGTTGCTGGGAAACTAGCTCATTTAGGAAGGGGTTGACGCTTCAACCAAGTGCAGGAAGATCATGTATGAACTGAACTTTGTTCCTCAGCTCACTGCAATTTTATCATTTGATCAAATTTGGAGACCACTCAAATTCACATTAATTTCTTCACAAAAAATGTTAGCATTGATCTTTTGAACTCATTGACCATAGTAGAGGTAATTAATTTATATAGAATTTTGATTCAAAAATGTTTTCCATTTTTCATTGTCTCTCAATGTTAAAATTACCAATGTATATATTTGAAGCTTATCAGTTCAAATATTTCTATTAAGAATCTGTTTTCATTGAAATAGCATTGAAATACATCTCAAAGTAGAGTAGTTATTTATAATTAAAATTAATTTAAATCACCTCAAATAAATCACAAATGTCAAATGAACATATTCAAACGTGATCTTAATGTGTAAGATCACAACTTCAGTGAAATAAGATAATGTTAACTATTTTTTTAAATACTTAGAAATTTCTAAGTGACAATGTAAATAGTTTTGATTGAATTAATTAATTTTGTTTTAAGAAAAATTTTAAAATTAATGATTTAGCATCATGGTTATTTACTATACTTATTAAGATTTCATTATGATATTTTACATAAATAATTTTCAGTGATTATGAATTTCTAATCATTACTTTCTTATATTGGATATTTTTTCAAATATTAAAAATTATCACAGTAGAAATAAAATAAAATAATAATTTCAAGAAGTAAAATCAATCAAATTTGAGAATTCATATTATAGGTTCAAATGTATTCATCAAGCTATTCTTATATATTGAGAAATACTATTTGTATTCATTTTACAGTTATTTTATGTCTAAAAAAATTTAATTTTGTTTCATGAGTAATGAGAAGTTAGAATAATTAGATCCATTAATCATTTTTTTGTGTGTTTTCGTAATTGAAATAGTATTTATTTAATATTTCAGGAGTCTTACGTTTTTTGGTGATGAGGAAACCGTGAGAACATGTCACAAAAAGTAGTACAAGACGGCAGACAAAGAGTAGTGTAAAAGGGTGACTGCCTTCATCCAATGGTGGTGAAGGTCCCTTCCCTGTACTACTCGTCAATAATTAAATATATATTTTAAAAATAAATTTAAGATTTATACCCATCATTTCGTAATAACATCAGTTGTTGAAATTAATGTCTATCAAAATGTGCGTGCGTGAAACATCAATACCCACATCAATCAAATAGTAAATAATTGATTCTAATATCCTAAAATTCTGTCTCAAAATAATTCAATTTTTAATCATTGATAGTCAATAAAGACATGTTTTCCATTTTCCTCTGCAAACCTCACATTTAGTATTTTTTAGCTACCACTGTTCTTTTATTGTAGATTATAAAATATCTGGAGTTTTCACAATATTTTTTATAAAAAGTTTCATCACTTTTAAGACCAAACTTTCCTTTTTCTACTAACTTTTTTAAGGATAAAATATTTGCATATAAATAACTGAAAGTAACCAATACTTGAGTTCCTTCCTTTGAATTAATTATGAAGTTTTCTTGGATATGGGTTTGATCATGATTATATTCATGATTTGAAAGATGGTATTTTATTATCTAAACCTAAATATTTGACATGAGATTTTCAGTTGACATAGTCTTGGAGATATTTATTTTTTTTATATTATTTCTCCCAACGTCCTTAATTTTTATTTACGGTTATACCACTCAAAAACTGATAAACTGTTTCTTGATCATCATTAAGATTTTAATAATTTCATATTTTCAAATCATCCACCATGATTTCTTCTAATTATCTAAATCATCAATTATTTTTCATTCATAAATATTCTTGCTAAATTTATTAAATTTATCAAGAATGTCATCTTTATTTTGTAAGAGAAAACACATTTGAATCTAACAAAGTGATCAACTAGCACAAAGTCATGTCCTCTAATCAAGAGTAAACACTTTTTTTAGTCAAAACAAATACATGCGTAATAACTCTAGAACTTGGATAATTGTGAACATATCCTTATATTTATGACTTTTCTTAATTTGTTTCCCTGCAGTACATGTGTCACAATCAAAATATTCATCTAATTTAAGTTTGATATCTCTTTTGCTAATTCCAATTTCTATAGTTTCTATATTATCCTAAACATCTAGATTCCTAAGCACCCTATATCACATGTGTCACTCTAGAACTTGAATTGTTCAAACTCTAGATTCATGTGAAACTAAACAAACATTGAAATTTAAATAAATGCAAGTAAACATCATAGACTTTATGCTTTCTTGGAGCAGACGGCACTTTTGCAATCTTGAACAATGCATGGGCCAAGACTTCCTTTCCCATCTCCTCTGGTGGGGTCATCGATTGTAAGAAAATTGTGTGACATGTAGAAGGTTAAGCTTATTGTCCTATTCGGTTGTTATATTGTGCTAGAGGTGCCCTTCTAGAATGTCACCGATCTAGCTCATCATTTCATCCATTGGTCCACAAGGGAAGATGATCCAGAGCTTCAATTGGGTGCCATTTGTCTTTTTTGATGGCAGCTAACAAGTGTTGTCACAATATCTCACGGTATCCCCCTACGGCTTCATCACATGGCTCATGAAGAGGCACGCCACCTTTGCCAAAATGCTATCTATTTGCGTAAGAAGTATACTCTTGCTTTAAAGAAGTGGTTGACAACCACAAGACTCGCCCTACAGTCAGGCAGCCATCTTCTTTCGAGGCCAAGATTCTCTCTCCTGTATCATAAGTCAATGCATGCTCGAGTTGACTTTCCATACAGTCCTCTTCCCTACGTGGACCCATTTCATGCAATCTACAACCCATCTTTGGAAATTCGGTGAACGGCATGAAGATGGCGCACCGCTACGCCATCTCTTTCTGTCAATGCCCGGCAAAGCACATCCATCGACGTTCACGAACAACCCCGAGACCCCGAGAGCCCCACTCCACAACTGTTGGGCACGTGGCTCATCAAGGCCACGTCATGTCAGCTCAAACGGCAGCAGAGAAGACCGCATTAAATGCGGAGGAGAGAGAGAGAGAGAGAGAGAGAAGGTGAGACGTTTGAAATGGCGCACCCTTCTCAACGGCCCAGCTGGCAGGCCGATCCTGAACTGTTCCCAAGGAGGAAACGCCATCTGCGGTGTTTCCCGCCCCATCTCTTTTCATCTCACATGTAGCATCAGTAGTAGCACTGACCAAAGGGTACCAGAGGGTTGGGAATGAGTTTCCACTCTACTTGTTGGTGAGGAACTTGTGAGTTCTTTGAGGGTCAAGATTAGTCCGCCTTCTGGGGAGTACTATTCACGCCTTCCCCCATGTGTCTCTGGTTGTGAGTTGTTCATTTCATCAAGTCCATATTGCATTGCCCTGACCCACGCCCCATTTGCCCACGCCATCTGCATGTTGCCCATCTCGTGCGTGGCGTGCCGCCTAGCTGGCTTGGCTTGTCACATCACCATTGCCCTGAGCCTTTGCCATGTTGCTGTGCCGACGCGCATCAACGGCCGGGAGACATGGCACCGAGGTTAAACGTTGGGGCGCCCACCTGAGCCTCGCCACACGCACGTCAACGCACAGCCTCCTACACTCCACGCGTGCCGCACACTGTGCATATGTATTATACCACATGCGTTGCACACCACGCCTGTGCCGACATGTGGGGCCTGCATTGGCTCATGCCAGTGACGAGGCTCTGCACCAAAAGTCTTGTTCCTTCATGGCCACGGGATGGGTCAGCTTTCCTAGACGAACTCGGAATATAACGGGGGGTCTGGGCGAGAAGACAAAAAAAAAAAAATCAAATCGCATCAACCGTCACTCGGCAGACATATCGCAACTGTTCCGAGTCGAAGTAGAGAGGAAAAGAAGAAGAAGATGATGGAACAAGTGACTGGTCTGGGCGGACGTTAAATATTTATACCAATAAACCCTCCGTCCGTACAGCGGGCACCGAGGGGCTCATTGCGAGGACATGAATCAGTCTTCTTCCAGGTTGATGGAATCCTTGAACTTGCCGTAGAGGATCTGCTTCAGATGCGCCATCTGTGCGACCACAGACTCCTTCTCCACCTCCAGCCTCTCCAGTTGCTTGGTGGCCTCCTCCTTCATGTTCTCCAGTCTGTCCTCAACATCTTCCCTGGGCATGTGGGCGAACACCTCGCCTATTTGAAACCTCACAACGTCCTCGTCAGTGAGGATCAACTCGTTGCTGGCATCCTCCAGATTTTCGTTCTTCTCCTGCGTTAAGTAGAGAGAAAGATGACGAGATTAGGATTTTCTGAAAGAGTTTATGTCGGTCGAAAATCAAATTAAATTAGCTGAGCTTTTTTTTCACCTTTCCTATGCGTTAAATTAGGTTCTTTCGCATGCTACTACATGCGTGGGTAATTGAGAAACTCAAATCTCGATTATCCAAATCATGCTGGTTCGGCACAGCCCGGCTTCTGGAAGACCAGAGCCCTCTATTGGAAGATCAGCCAGGAAATTTTCCCTTGAAAAGTATTCATCCGTTCAAATTTTCTCTATTGGAAGGTAGACCAGTTAATCTGACTATGAGGCCTAGAGCCCCTGCCCGGCGGCCCCACGGCAGCTCAGCTGCCACTCACCCATTAAAGCTGCCTAGGCATCATCTCGCCAACTAAACAGCTAGGCTTGATTGTGTATCAGTTGGAACACAATGCAAATGGAGGAAGAAGAAGAAGAAGAAGAAGAAGAAGAAGAAGAAGAAGAAGAAGAAGAAAGATGACATAAGAGGAACTCTTGCAAAAGGAAAGAAGAAGCATTGTCATTACCAGCACTTCGTGACCTTTATAGGGAAGAATTGTAATGTCCCTATTTAAGATCTGGACTGCATAAAAATCATTCTCAAGGGCTTACACTTCATCCAAACCTCCTGAACTCTGGACTAGTGAACCCCCAATTCTCTCAATTAATAAGTGAATATCAAGAACAACTACCTCATTATCTTTATTAATAACACACAACAAATAAACACCTCAAATAAAGTGTCCTTTCACCCCCTCCGCCCCCACTTAAAAGTTTTTTAAGGATCCCAGAGCATTAAGAACTGCCCAGTTTTCCTTTCAACAACCCATTAAGGAAAACCCCCCTTTGGGATCCATCGATTGTTATCAAGATTAATAACTTGTGAAGCCAGTCCTGTAATCCACAACAGTCCAGCCTGGAGTCCACTCCCTGAGCCTTTGTTTGGGTCAAGCTCTGTCGACACTCCACTTTGGATAGCAAGAGTGAGAAATAGCCTTAAATTTGTTTCCAGAAAGAAATCATGGATTTATGCAAAACTCAAAAATCTTATATCCTTTACATCCACAAGTTAGAGGGACTCCACTTTGAAACAGAAAATAGATTTACACTCAAATGAAAGCTCAATATAGAGATTCTGAATCAAAAGATGCTACTAATCCTCAGGCTTACAAAGAGGCATCTGGTAAGGCATTTTCTCAAAACTGAGTGGCAACCTGTACCCTAAAAGGATCCCCTAGTTTGACACCAAGGATACAATCCCAAAGGAAAAACCTAATATTAGTGGAAACAGGATTTTTGTTTCTTCAAAACACAGGATTCGTTGAATTTGGTACAGAATTTCACCAATAGCATGATCCCTGTGGAATGTGGATATAGAGTTGTAGAAAAAATCCCAAAACAGGGGCTGAACACTGCCCTATGCACATGACCTTGAAAATAATTCATTCCTTGAAACCATGAACCTTTTAACCAGCAAACATGTCTGATCAACATGAAATAAACAAAGTAGGGCTTTTTTAGTGTGTAGTCGCAAAGGAGCATAGATTTATAATGGCCATACTCAGCTTGACCTTAGGCAAGCAGAGGGAATTAAAAAACCCGAAATAAAGATGCCTCCTATTCAATTCACAACTAATTGTCCATCATTAATAGTCCTCCCTAATGCTGAAGTACGGGATTGGGGCTTCACCCAAACACTGAAGTACCTCTTCGGCTCGTAGCTATACTGTCGTCCAGCAAATGCACTTTAACCTTTCGACAAACACAAGATATCAATCCTATGAATGCTCATCAAAGTTTTAATTGCCCTGCCTTTCCTATTATTGCTCAATCCCGAAATAATGAAAAGTAGATCTATTTTTTTTTGTTATTGTTCCCAGCTCCACACCTTCAATTCTAAATAAAGCCTGATTATTTAGATAACTAGATAAATCCAGATGTGCCAGTTCATGAAATATTATTTGGTATCAAAGAAAATTGATTGATAATCACTTAATGAAAGTTTTTTCGTAAAGAACACAATGTTTGAAGAAAGAAAATTAAGAGAAGAAGCATTCCCAATGATACAAGATATTTAACATTACACATTTTGCTAATGCCAATAGGAGATGAGTGCTTCAATTGGTTGAGGTTATCACGACTTGTCCAGCAATCATGTTAGGGAAATAAAACAACTACGAGACTTGCACATCTTCCAAGAGTGATATTTTTTTGGCTCATGTGGTTCCTTGAACTTATGCACCTATCTAAGATTTTGAAGGTTTTCACGTCACGTGATTAAGGCATATAAAATGCTCAAACCTCTTTGTGCTTGATTCGAGAAAATTCTAACGAAACACTAGAAACGATTGACATAAGCCAGAATAGAATAACATCATTTACTTGCAACATTAGGGCAACACGACTAAACCACTAATCTACAAGATTGCCTTGCTAATTCTGAATGCTGATAGTTTTCTCCTTAGTTGAAGTAACCCACGAAATCTAGTGCAATCATTTTAATTAGTAACAATTTTAGTTATGAGTCTGTACCAGGTCTTTCATTGATATTTTGACATATAAAAGATGTAAAGAGGCTCAAAGAATAATTTGAATATGCATCCATGTGATGACCAAGGATACGATATAAATGAAACATGGTGGATGTCATTCATAAGATGAAAACAATTTAACAATAGGCTGCCTACAACGAATATTCATTTAAATCATACTTGTGCACACACTTAAAAATAATAGGAGGGGGTCAAAACAGTGAAGCTTTTAAGCTGTTATGAGAATCAGGAAATGAAACCAGAAGAATCAAAGCGGACCACATTTTCTAGAAGTGGAAACTTCTCAAACAACCTTTTAACCTTCATGGCAAGAAAGCCATACATTCACTTCCATGAATTCATTGACGGAAGTTCAGGAGGGTGGCATGTCTTCACGTACATGTTATGATGCCTTTCACACGAAAAAAACAGAATGCCCCATTGGAAGAGGTCTAAATAGACAACATTACAACATAATCGGGGGTTGATCAGTAAGAAACGATCCAAATTGGGACGGTTAGATAATAGAAAAATGTCATGAAGAAATGATCGAATGATTCTACGCCACAGGCAAATTCATGTCATGTCTAAATCAGATTATTGAAAAACCAAGCTATTATCTTCCCCCCAAGAAAAAAATTAAGGGATACTAAAAAAATTTAACCACGGAAGAAAGATTGTAAACTGATCTTAAACAGGCCGTCAAACGTTTAAAGATTGCTTTGTATTTATTTTCTAGTAGAAAAGTGTATACGATCCTTTTCCACTGTACTAAAACATCAGTGCTCGGAAGAATCCAGTAGTTTCTTGGGAAAAACTTCCCTATTTAACAACTACAACTGAGTTACTGAGAAGGATGCAGTGCACAGAGCCTCTTTGAACCAGGTGTCTCCCCTATGCGTGGCAAAAGGCTGCCTTCACTGCAGGCTCTATTCCGGAGAAGGACATCGGCGAGGGTTCTTCTCGGCTTAATCGCATCACGCTCTTCATTACGGAATGGATCTACCACAGCCCAAATAACCATCGCTAATCACGAAGTTAATACCGACGGAGCTTGAATAATGAAACATCAGATAACAGTGTTCGAAGATATGCCAAAAAAACTAGCATTCTGGATGACCGTGTAGAGTACCTTGGCAATCTTTATCTCGTCCTGGAGCTCATGAAAGCGGTTGTTCAGCCTGCTGAACTTGTTGATGTTCAGCTGGTCCTCCCACGTAACCTCCATCTCCGAACCCGAACCCTGGAAACCGCCACGTTGCCACCGCAAGCCATCGCCCGAGCCAAATCCAAGCACGCATCAATGGAAAAAAGCACAGAATCAGATACACGGCAGGTCGCCCGTTCTTCCCTCGGATCATCCCCTCAATACATTGAAACTAGAACGGCAAAAAGTACTAGGGCAGCGTATGGTTCCTATTCATCGTCTTTGCTACCTGCTGCATTCCTGAACAATCTCTCTCCGCCGCTTCCGAAAACAAAGAGAGGGGCGGGGGGGATCGCGGGTGGTTCTCCCTCCGTCGTCGAATCGAAATTGCCTGTCATCCACAGTAAACTGCTTATATAGAAGTTGTAAATATTTCGATTAAATTAAGCCTTAATCAAGATTATTGATACTATCGAATGCATATCTGGCAGATCTAAAGCGCGATCTTCAACTAGTCGCAGCATTATCACATAATACTTGCTAGGGGATCGCAGGCGTTGACATCGCCGACAAGCACGTGCTAGATCATACCATGCCTGATGAAGTCCTCGATTAATTCACCAATAAAAAGATCACAACAATTCAACGAAGGCAGAAGCAATGGGAGGGACATAGTCGTAGCTAACACGGTGATTGAGAGCAAAAAAATTGGAGAGAAGCAGGAAAGGGGTGGATTTCATCGTCCATAGAAAACGGTGTTCTACCTATGCAAATGCATATCAAAATGGGGACTTAGAGTAGATCGAGCCCATCAGATAATCTCAACTATTTGACTTTCTCCATGAGATTAGTTGTGAAACACATGCAAAACCTAAATGGCTATTAGCATTAGGATTTTATATAACAATAAAAAATCTATAATATAAGTTAATATGTGGATTTCATGAATATTTCAGCTGTATTTCTCTAAGAGAAAATAATATAAATAAATGGTAAGTATTGTAAGTTTATTCTTCTTTTGTATTAAGCGTGTTGACTTATTGTGTTGACCCAATCCAATCGGCTTGGTCAAAGGGGACCTATTTTTTATGTCAACTTGGGCCAAATTATATCAACCGATAAAATTATCATTTTACCTTTATATTCACTTTCCTCACAGTTGAAGTCAAATTTTCTTCTTCCTACATGAATCAATGCATTTTATTGAGTGATATAATAATCTTATTGTATTTCTTATTTGGATGAATATATTCAATTTATTGATTTTTATTTATTGTGGTTGTCATCCTTACTTCTTGAGTCCAATTTCCTTAAGAGCCACCCTTTTTGCACCTCACACACCTTTTATGCACTTTCTTATTTAGGCCTTCAATTCATTATTAGGTTGAACTTTTTGAAAGCCTCATATCTTGATACTTAACACACTCATTTTTTCACTTTGGGCCACATAATATTTGGACTGAACTTCTTAAGAAGCCTCCTCTCCTAGTACTTTACATCTATAAACACTGATTTCACTATTGGCTAAAGTAAAGCTTCTCAGATGTCATCTTCTTAAAGTTATTGGGCTAGTGGACCCTTCTCTGTCATTGTTTTGGGTGTCTTCTTAACGTGGCTGGAACTCATTTCAAGACCCAAATATTGCTCTTGAACCACCTTTTTTTAAGGTGACACTGTACATTGTCAACTCATAACATGGCCATTTGCCTTGATATGTCACCATTTAGTACCATGAACTCTGAATTTCTCTAGACATCACCCCTCATCATTTATCCCAGTGGGGTTCCACAGGTTAAACGGTGGACTCTTGATGGATTTTTTGTGCACCATTGATTATTTAGAAAAGTTTGGCCTTCTTCGCATAGGATGAGGAGACTCATTTCTATTATATAATCAACTCTTTTTTATAAATCACATTGTTACTGTAGTGGTGTATTCCCTACATCAAGATCGTTTTTTTTTAATTTTTTTTACATGGCTTATCTTTTATGAGGTGATAATAATATGGCTAGGTTGAACTAATAAGCTTTTCCGCGTGAATTCTCTCCAATTTTCTCGTTGACCAGGTGAGTGTTTTTGGCACCCAAATGAAAGAGGAAATGAGAGCAAGAAATTACCGAAGAATAATTCAAATATCAGAAATTTCACGGGAAATGCGCAGAAAGCCGACAAAAGTTGAAACCCCACGAGAACGTTATTGCGAGCGACCAAGTTTGCCGAGAGATCCGTGTCTTCCGAGATTCTCGGAGATCATTGCTTCGTTGACAATGCCCACGGCCGCACGACGGTGCTGGGTTTGACGAAGGGGAGATGGGGAGCCGGCCGGGTTGGAGACGGCGGAAGTCGTCGGCGACGGGGGGAAATTGACGGCGGCAGCGTCAAATTTCGTGGACAAATTTGGGTACGCTTAGTCTGACCTCGGTGAACGGGGAAGGGTTGGGGGGGTAGAAGAGGGGGGATGCGATATCATTCCTCGGGCGAAGGTCTCCATCGGTGAAGTCAGACGCCTGATCTGAGAACTGAGAAAGGAGGGGGGGGGGGGGTGTTGAGAAGTAGCGTGGGCGTTGAGAAAGGAGGGGAAGAGAAGAGAGGGTTGGAGGGGGAGGGGGTGGTGGGGTGAAGAAGAGGGCGACGAGCGAACGAGCGCGGGAGAGATGTCTGATCCAGCTCGGGAGCTTGCGCATCGTCACCAGGTGCACCAGGTATGAATCCACACGCCCATTTGTTAATTTGTATTGTGTTTATTTGCTAGCTGTAGACCAGGCAGAGTTTCCTTCATCTTCCTCGTCCTACGGCCTTGTCTAGCTAGTTTAACTACTCCTGCATCCTATTCTTCTTCTTTGTGGCGTAGTCTAACTAGTTCATATGTCTGTCAAAGATATGGGGGTAGTGTTCCTTTGGGGAGTTGTAAATCTCATTTATTTTCTGAGTGTATTAATTTCCTACGTTGGATGGATCGTATATGTCATTCGAATTCCGCGTGTTTTCTTGTGGCATTGTCTTCCCCGGCGTTAGGTTTCTTTAAGAGGAGCAAGCGCCAAGGAAATCACAAGGGACGCCCTGCTTCATAGAGTTTCATTTGAGAGGGAGCTCCGGAGTTATCAGCGGCGTGTCTCCGCTGCTGCACTTTTAATCCAGGTTACAAAATATTTGACCTGTTTTTTCTTAAACTCTATTCCGTTCCATAAGAATTGAAAATGACTTGTGCTTTATTATCTTGGCATGGATTGGAACCACAATTATCATGATTGCTCATTTGTTGAAGGAAAAGGGTACTTGTTGTATAGTCTGCAACGGATGAATATTGCTTTGCGGAACTGGTGTCTTTATGTCAGTTAATGGTAGTGATGATGCTGACAACAGTTCTTATTGTGATTTACTTATGTCTCACATTGTTGAGCTAGCAATTGGTTACTGGACTCTGTTGAAAGGTCATTTTAGCAGGTTAATTGGTTGGAGAGTGCATTACTCCGTGCTTGTGGTTTGTTTTGTTGAAAGACATTTTCCCTCTGTTCTATCCAGCAACATCATGACTGTTTGCATAAAAAGGAAAATTCGCTCATGCCTTTGTTTGTTGTAAAGAAGATTGATCTGAACTAAAATGTGGTGCCCTTTCTGTTATGGAGGTGAACAGGTAGGAAATTACTTTCACGAAAGATGAAAAATTGATATATGCAGGTAATTATTTTGTGATGAACTGTAGGTAGGTAAATCAACTCACCTCTGAAGACGTTTAATCGAAGTCTAAGTTGTTTATTACTTTTTTTCCCACCAAATAGGTGTAAAGTTAGATGGATCCCTCGTTAATGATGTCAGTTGACTATAAGCTGAGATGTGTTCACATCCTCTTCTTAGTGTACTTGACTTTGACTAAGCTAGGGTGAGTCTAACAGATAACCATTTTACACCATCTCCACAGTTATGTTAGTTGGGTTATAAGAGTTACTAATGATTGCTACTCCATTCACCTCTGTACCTGAGGAACTGTAGATGAAAAATATATTTATTTAAATTAGGTGTTGGATAAGGATTTTGGAACTGGAAAAATAAAGTACTGAGACTTGCATAATATCTAGTCCAGATCTCACGATTTGCAGTGGCTAGGAAACAAATTGTGAGTATGTATATATCAATTAGATGGTTGGTTGAAAGTAATAATATCGTTAATGTTGATGTAGACAGATGCATTTGTGTGTAGACTGTGCTGTTTCGTCATGGTTATTGTTCGACTGTCATATCATTCTGTGTAAATATTTTAGACTGCAAGATCTTGACGCTACAGTAGTTTCAATTTGGTGCGTTTTTAGTGTGTCACAACCCAGGAAACATTTTGTCTCGATGTATTTTCATAGATACGATGGCTAGCATGATATGTATGATGTCTACGGATGCATTTGTGTGTAGATTGTGCTGTTTCATCATGGCTATTTTTCGACTATTACTTTTGTTTAAATATTTTAGGCTACAAGATCTTGACGCTACAATGGTTCCAGTATACATTTTTAATGTGCCAAAATACAAGTAACATTTTTTCTCGCTGTATTTTCATAGATACCATGGTTAGCATATGTATGGCCCGTGATACATCCATGCAATATGCAGCCACTTCTAATAGAACTGCACCAGGAAATATGTTTCGAATTACAAAAATTTTTTGATAGTATATTCTCTCATTAAGTATTATATCAAATTCTCATTGGAAGCTTAGTGGCAGACACTTTGTTTTGACATGACTGTCTTATTAATCGACCTGGATCTTCATGTTATTGAGTTGGCCATAAATATTTCCTATCATGAGCACAAAATAATACATTAAATATCGGAAGTGTTCCAAATTTGTGTTGTGTGTAATGGCCATCTGAAATTTGTTGCTTGTTACAGAGCTTGTTCAATCTGAAAAGGCTATTTTTTGTGATTTGAGTGTGTAAATATCTACAAGCTATCAGTTACTTGGTCATGAAATGTTTCAGTATTGGTTTCTTTTGATGAAATTATCTACATTCAGTTCAATTAAAGTGAAGAAGCTTTTGTAGATGAGAGGCTAGTGCAATAGTTTTGATTTTGTCTAATATCGTAATCACATTGTTATGGGGAAAAGAATGAGCTGTTTTAACTTTTCTTGTTCCTTATCAAGACAAATCCTAAGATCTTTAGTCACAATTTGCTTCCTGAAAATGCAGCGTGCAAAGAATTTCATGGCCAGTTTGACAGTTTTATTTATTTTTTAAGTGATTTTAATATAGAGTTTTTACATTTGTTTTGTACTTCAGAGAATCTGGAGGGGATATCATGTAATGAGAAAACTGGCCGACGAACTTCAAGAAGAATGGGAATTATTTATGAATCGTCATGATGCTTTGGTGACCTGCACATGGATTTCCTCTAATCTATTGAGACCATTCCTCCTGTTTTCCACTCATTCTTCGAGGTTGCAACATATGCTGTATGCAAGGAACACAAAACAAATATCATTTTGCTTTAAAATCCTTTTGCGAAGCATCAATTCTGCTGGTAAGGCTTTCATACAATCTTGGACTCGTTTAGTTTTGCACCGTATTTTGACAAATGAATTGATTATATCGAAATTTTAGAAAGATGAATAAGAAGGTTCATATAAAGTGGATGCTGCAAATACTCCGAAAATGCTATACTTGCTAAAAAGCTTGCATATACAGTGAATTCGGATGTAAAAGATTTTTTTTTTGGCTATGGCTATACTAAACATCTTTCATTTGGGTAATCATGTGCCATATGACGTGGATTACCTATGCAACATGTGAAATGAAATGCTATGGTTATTTATTGGCAGCAAGTTGTCTATGCCGCAATTTTATTCTTTTTGGACAAGGTTTGTAAGTTGTATGTATCTATTTTGATTTTTGGTTTTCTGTATTCATTGTTTTGTAAAAAGTTCATAGTTTAATCTTTTTTAACATTTGAGATATAAGCAGTTGTATGTCAATGGAGATATGGCTTTTGCCGATTCACTGTTATATCTGTTTACAATAGTTGTATGTTACTTACCATTCTTTTATTTGCTTTAAAGTATCTGCCTTGGAAAGTTCGATTGCATTCATTGTTACATTTGATATCTGACAGCTGATATGTCCTTGCTTATTTGACTTCTAGATCCAGAGAAAAATTTCTGTTCTCTAGCAGTTGGAACATCGGAGGAGAAAGCTACATGGCTTCATCAAGCAAAAAAATTGGTTTATCTTTGCTCATTTATTCTAGCTGGATGCGATCCCACTGAAAAGGATGAAGATAAGGCTCAGTTTACTGCCTTAGGAATGCGGTTGGCTATTTCTTTGACAGATCCTGTAGAGTGGAAGATCATCAGTAGTGTAAATACTCATGAAGCGGACGTTGCAGTTAATAACTTGATAAGATTTATGATTACTACGAAGTGTGGTCTGTACAAGTCTGTGAGGAGATACATAACTAAGCTTGATGCAAACGATTTGCCGAGGAATATCAATGCACCAGCTGGTGGATACTTCCTAGTTACTGCCAGTGCAATCACATTAGCTCTCCGTCCTTTTTGTGTCAGATATTTGGAAACAGGTGGTGTTTGTTGCCCTCTGGACGTGAAACATGCTGCTGAGCAATACTGCACTTTTATATTGACAATCCCTTATCTTACTCAACGTTTACCACCTCTTCTCTTACCTGCCCTTAGGCATCAATCATCACTGTTACCATGCCTCAAGGTTCCGCTGGTAAGGTTCATCTGACCTTGCTACCTTTTATTCAATTAAAGCAGAAAATAATTAAATTCAGGAATTTGTATGTTTTGCAATGTTAACGAAAGTTTTGGGAAACTTGAAGGTTGTGATGCATTTTCTAGACATTCTAATAGTATTGATGTTAGAATTCTGGAAACTGTTGATTCTGTGGTTACATATTGATTCCAAATAAAGATAACCATAATTCCTTTAAAATTGTCCACGAAATATTTATGAACTAAAAGTTTGAGATCTGAATGATATTTTCAGTACTCTTCCTCATTTAGCAAAACGATCCAATGCATTTGGAAATGAGTTCCGAAGTGATCCTCCATGTCCATAGTAGTTCCCTACGGGGTTTTGTAGAAAGTAATTTTGAGGAAGATTTCTGCCAATTTGTTTAGTCTGAGGAAGATTTCCAAGAAGTTTTGTCACTTTCTTCTTTCCTTTCCTTTTAGTCAGATACTTTCAATGTCGCATGATTGTCTTGTTTATATGTTGATTGAGTGGTTAACGGTCAACTTTGACCAATGTTTCAGTCAAAACGGTTAATCTGAGGTTTCCAAGAAGTCTTTTCATTGTCGTCCTTCTCTTTTAGTCTCACACTTTAAAAGTGAATTTAATTTCCGACCGTGAAATTTTATGATCTATTTTATTGTATGACCCTTGGAACATGAATGATGATATCCAGTGTCGGCATGGACGTGAATGCTGGAAATGACAAACATTGGATAAACGAGATTTGATGGCATGTGTATTGCATGTATTTGGTGGAATAAAACCAATTAAATTATGCCGAAGATTCTTAGAGAAAGTGGCTAATTTATAGGCAATTTTCTGACACATGCTTCCAAGGTTCCAACGTAGTGAGTTTCCATAAAATTCGGTTCTATTCAATCCATAAAACTAGGTGCTTACACATTTAGCCTGCATGCCCAACCTAAATATCTCTTAGGTGTCAGTAGACTGGAAATATCTGGTGTGTTTGCTGAATCCTAGATACTTTTTCAGATAAAAAATTGTACTTTTTTCATGGTTTTTTTCTTTCATTATTTATAATCCAATGCAAAAACTATCTGGTTTTTTCTGGTCAGGCCTTGCATGTTAACGACTTTGATGATTTCTAGTCATGGAAGCCTGTGAACATGTACATTATTTGAGTACGTAATTGCTTTTACATTATTTTTCATTCATATTCTTGGAACTAACCATGATTTGGCAGGTGTTGTAGATTATTTCTGAGAAGTCAAAAGTCGAAGAGGCATCTAGTTATTCTAAAATTCCCGCAGTTGGCTGGTTTCTTGCAAATGTTATAAACTTGACTACGGAATATGCTGATGATTCTGGCGCGTTTATCAATGGGCTAGACTTAAGAACATATGCTCAGACCATAAACCACATATCAGAAATTTTTTTGGATTGGATTGAGAGCAACGGATTGGCAACAGAAAATGATAAGGATGAAGACCTCATAAAAGGTGGCAGCTCCATTGTGACAATGATTCCTGCACGGGGTTCATTAAAGGCATCTTACATAGAGCTCCTTAAACCGGTACATCAGCAGTGGCATCTGAGATGTCTTCTTTCTGTTTCAGAAACCAGCATATCGAATCAAGAATGTACCTCTGCTGGAAATCAAGAATTCAAATCACATGGGAATTCGCACTTGTTAAATGTTGTATTATTTTATTATTGCATGGTTAGGATATATGCTTCCCTTAATCCTTTGGTTGGTCCATTACCTATTCTGAACATGCTTTCCTTCACTCCTGGGTTTACGGTAAAGTTGTGGGAGCTACTTGAGGGTCGTATCTTCAATCATAATGCCTTCTCCTTAGATGCCAATGAAGCAACCAGAGATAAAAAGGGTAGTCGCAACAATGAGGAACAGATAATGACTTCCAAGGCTTCTGGAAATAAGTGGGTGAATGTGCTGGCCAAAATCGCTGGAAAGTCATATGACGCAGATTTTTCACAATTAAGTAATGGAGATGTTACGTCAAATCAGATTTTTGAGGATGCATATGAGTTCTGGGATGTTGAACCTTTGAAGCAGGGTTGCCAAGGTATATCAAAGGAACTGCAATGCGTTCTCTACCTATTTTGTTCTGTGTATGCACATCTGCTGCTGGTTCTTGATGACATTGAATTCTACGAAAAGCAGGTATTTTTATGCCCTGTTAGTTTCCATTCTGGTACTGGTATCGCTTCTGTTGTTGATTCTGTTTTTATGCAGGTACCTTTTACTCTTTCTAGGCAGCAAAGAATATCGTCAGTGCTCAACACCTTTGTTTACGGATCATTTATCCATAACTGTAGTCAGAACAATCAGCTACTAATTGATGCTGCGGTCAGATGCCTGACGTTGCTGTATGAAAGAGACAGCAGGCACAAGTTTTGTCCCCCATCATTATGGATTGCACCTGCTTGGAAAAGTAGGCTTCCAATTCCAGCAGCAGCTCGATCTCACGAAGCTCTTTCCTCCAATCCTCATTGTCGGGATGCTTCTGGCTGTCACCGTACGAGTTCTGTGATTTCAACAATACCACATGTCTTCCCGTTTGAAGAAAGGTAATATTGTAGATTTGGATTCGAAAAATCAATCACATTCTTGATTTCTGCATTTATGCCAATTTCATTTCTATAAATAACTTGATAAGCAGTGTCCAAGTTTCTGAATGGCTGTACTGTTCCAGACTTTTTTTTTGGTTACTTGACTAGAGAAATTGTCAAATAGAGATCTGGACAGGCTGTATGAGCGAATATTATCTTTACCTTTTCTTCCACTAGTTATTAAGGTGGAGGCTGGGGGGTGGGAAATTGGCAAAGATGACCTAGATGCCATGGAACCACCTCTATTAGCTCTTCCGTGAGGACTATTTTTTGAAAAAAATAGCTTTTGAGAGATGGTCTAAGACATACTTCTAACTATTTGAAAGGGCGCCTGGGGAGTAGTTGCCCATGTAGTTGGTTAATCATTCTTTTGTTTTATTGACTAAGAATTTTGTTGAATCTTCTGTTTGTGATCTCATTTCATCTTGGGTTACCTAGGTTTTCTTAATCTTTCATGTGAATACTTTTGTCTTGTGGGGTCTCATTTGTTTTTAATTAATTTAGATGTCTGTTGAAACTTGATTTTGTTAGTGGTTATTTTTAAATTCCATAAAACTTGGATAATATGCTTTCTGATGCCTATTGGTAGGTTTCTTAGGTTTCTTTAAGTTTGAATCCTCTGCCACTGACTACAGTCGATGTTAATGAAACCCTTATGATGAAGAAATTTCCTTTTGTTGTCATAAAATTAACAAGAAGTAAATGATATATTAATATGTTGGAAATTCTAGGTTTTAAAGAAATATTTTAAAAGCTGAAGAACTTTTGAGAAAAAATGTCTAAGGTTACTCCCTATATAAACGACATTAAAGGGGAGTAAATCCTAAGATGGTTGTTGCCGTTCTTTCCTCTGTCCTCCACGATAGAGGCATTTTCATCCTTCATGTGGGAGGTCATGACCTAGGTCAGCTATAATCTAGCAGTCCACTATATTCCTCATTCATCTCTTGAGAGGAGGTTCCTCTCCTTATCTTCTGTTGTTTCTATCTGTGTAGGTCTATCTTTGTATCTTTCCCACTGTATTCGAGAAGAATATATATTCCTCTCCACTGTTTGTCCTCCTCTTGAGGTGCAGTAGAGAGATTCTTTATCTATTTTCGTATTTTGTTTCTCATTATGTTGTGGATGCTCCATTCTTCTAAATCTGTCTCTTCTCTTCATCCATCTATAGTTTCACTAGTGGACGTGAGTTTAAATATTTTTTCTAATAGTGATTATTTATGAATCAAAATGTGGGTTGAAGACTATGGGAATCGATCGGATGAAATTTTTTACTGAAGCATTGACAAGTTCATGAGATAAAGTCCATTTGGGTGTCATGAATTTTATTTGACGTTTGAGAGTCTATTCATGGATGAAATAGGTATATATTTTTGTGTGTTAATGAGCCATTTATAAAATGGTTAATTAGGGTGGCTCATGTTAGAGCTTATGGGGTGATATAAACTGTCCTGTCTATATATAAATAGGCTAACAAATAGGTGAGGGGGGGTATGAATAATAATTCGAATATATCCTTTTAGTCTGACTTGGTACTGTAGTCTAGGGTTTGGATTCCTTAGGATTTCTCAAACTGTCATTGCCAGCCTCAACGATCCACTGGCTATATTAAGAACATGATGTTACCATCGATTGATATATGGAGGTAATAATATTAATATAATGTTGATATAAGAAGCAGTAATCTGGATAGATGGATGTTATGCTATCAATTGAACTAAGTTCTAATTAATTCGCCAACTATAGTTTTTATCCTCTTTTCTAGAGAAAACTTAAAAGACTTATTGATTTGATAGTGATAGTTTGGAAATGTCCACTCATTGGGCCATCTTATGAACCTATTTTCCTAAATGCTTACAATGTGTTGGCCAATTACGAACCCAATCAGGCAAATGATCTTACTTTCGGCCTGCCTAATCAGAACGCCTTATTCTAAACCACAAAGTTGAAGTCTGGTTGTCTTTCCTCAGTGTATGCTAGCATCTAGTCCATGGCTCTTGTCAGAGCATGGACTTTCTTCGTTAGTGAGCACCCATTTGGTCACAGCTATTGTAAGACCAATGGCAACTGTAGGGCAAAGGGAAATGGTGGGTTGGTCACCTGCATGGGTTGCCTGCCCTGTTTGGGCCAAGCACCTGGCCAAGCTCCCTAGTTGTCTTCTTCGTCTGATACCTGCATAAGCCATGGAGTATGTTTCTTGTTACCTACAAAGGCTAGGAGAAAGGGATACCTCTTGGAATTTTCTTGCTCAACTATCTTTGGCTGTGGAGTTGGCTGAGCCCTTCATGCCATCTTCTTGGATAATTACAGTCAGCAGCTTACCCTTGCTACATGGGCCGCTAAATGACATATTCTGGGGAACATGGCCTGCAGCCCCTCCGACTCTAGGGGTTGGTTGTCATCCGGATTGCACTATTAGGCTGCACAGTTATTTTCTTGTATCCCAGTGATAATAAAATGTTGTGATCTGTCGTAATTTTTTGGTTATTTCGGCATTGTCTTTTGTTTCTCTAAAGAAAGTATTGCACCAAATTTTCTTTGAAAATAAAAACAGTTTTATCTATTATTACTGCAGGGTTCAGATGTTTAGAGAATTCATTAAGCTTGACAAAGATGCCAGAAGAGCAGTGGGTGAATTAACTGGACCTGGTCCGGGATCAATTGAGATAATTGTTCGTCGTGACCACATTGTTGAAGATGGATTTAAGCAATTGAACTTTCTTGGATCAAGATTGAAGTCATGCTTTAATATTTCATTTGTTAGTGAGTCTGGCCTCCCTGAAGCTGGCCTGGATTATGGTGGCTTATCAAAGGAGTTTTTGACTGATATTGCAAAGGCTGCTTTTGAACCCAAGTAAGAGCTAGTGATTTCGCTTGTATAAACATTTATTGATTATAGAAAGACAACTATTCCTTGTCATTCGCCGAAAATATTTAGTAATTATGGGTTCTCAAGAAAATTGTCATTTACTGTGTACTCATATGTTGACTCTTTGCATTGTTATTATATAAATAACTGATCTTATAAATTCTTTACGTTTTTCAATTATACAGATGAATATCACCTGTTAATAGCTGCTGGAAGCATAATAGCTTGAACTATTATATTCTTGCCTTCCAAGTTTGTCACGTTTATGTTTGTTTAATTCTTCCTTGAAATGAATCCTTTGTTTCAGGTACGGATTTTTCTGCCAGACCTCAACATCCGAGGGCTTTTTGGTTCCTAATACCTCTGCAAGGTTTCTAGAGAATGGCATTGAAATGATTGAGTTCTTGGGAAGAATGGTTGGGAAAGCTCTTTACGAAGGGATTTTGTTGGAATACTGCTTTTCATTACCTTTTGTACAGAAACTTGTGGGCCGATATAGCTTTCTTGACGAATTGTCAACACTTGACCCTGAACTCTACAAGAATCTTATTTATATCAAGGTAAATTTATAGTCAATTGTTCACTGCTGTTCCTTTGACAGCCACTTATATGGATTTAAAGTAGTCACAGTTATTGCATTATTGTCACTCGTCTGCTGTGTGATGGAATTTAAAGCCCCCATGGAGGGCATCATTTTCTTTCCAAGAAAGCATTGTCATAAATTAAATTGGTTTACTTTTACTCTGTGAGAACTTTGCATTTGTGAAACGACAATGTTCTTAAATAAATGGAGACAAGAGTGGATTTTACGAGGGTAACTATATTGTTAGGCATCCTTACTACAGAATTACTGTAAAGCTTTGCATAACTGGTGTTATGTATCTAGCTTGTTTTCTGGAATAAGAACGAGAACCAGAGGTTAGAGGACACTTGTTTGACACACATCTTGACTTGGAGTGGTCAAAAGATTGGTTTCTCTTAGAACGCCTTAACATGAAAATATCTAACAAGATATAGAACAAAAATTTCAAGTCGAATCTGATGGAAATTGTGTGCTCTTTAATGAGATTGGACAACATCGAACGAAGGAAAGTTTACATTGCAACTAAGAATAATATTAATCCGCATGCCGTTTTAATATTAATTCATAACTGGGCACCTTCAAAATGACAGAAATATTGTTCCTCCGTTTTTATTCTTAGATCCATCATTCTATAATTCATTAAATCAAATTTCGGAAAACCTTTTATTGAACTTGGAGATGAGAAACTGTGGGTGGTCAATAGATTACAATTTTGCTTACTTTGCTTTTCTTTAACGATTAATGAATCTACCAGTTTTGGCTATATTTCTTATGCTCTATTTATTTTGCTTCCTCACAGAATTACGATGGTGATGTGAAGGAACTGGCTTTAGATTTTACAATTACAGAGGACTTATGTGGCAAAAGGACTGTAACGGAGCTTAGGTCTGGTGGTAAAGGCATCCCTGTTACAAATGAAAATAAGCTACAGTATGTCTATGCGGTTGCTGACTATAAACTTAATCGTCAGGTAAGTACACTTCTGTGTGTGCAGGGTATGATCTTTTTGTTCTTCCTATGTTGCTGAGACGTGAACATATTTAGGTTGATCCTCCCAGCTATTTAATGACAATAGTATATTGTTGATATGTGTTGTCCTGCTTATTTTTTCCCCTGCACCAAATGGGCAGAAAGCTACAGTTGTGGAGCTGTGGCTGGGTTTCATGGATGTGCTTACTCATGATTTACTGGTGCATAATTTTTTTAAAATTTGTACACCGAATGTTTTTGAGGCAATGTCACCTGGTAATGCAATATGGTGATTCAACTGTGATTGTAGGATTTTGTTTTTTTGTCTACAAGGCTATTAGCCAAAAGTTAGAGTTTCAGATAATCTTATAATCCTATTCTCACTACTATTCTCCCCTTGGTTTTTAAACCATACGGTTGTAGGTTCAGTTTCTAAAATGTTTGTGGTTGGCTCTGAATCGCTATAACACTTGTGTCATCCTTGAATCGTTAATATTTTTGACTTTATTCGAAATTACATTTTTTTTCTGAAACCTTTGTGTCGGTGCTATTATCCATCAGAACTTCTTGCGTCTCATTCCGCGTTCTGTTTTTTCTTTTGGACTTGCAGGTACTGCCATTTGCAAATGCATTTTATAGAGGCTTAACTGATCTTATATCACCTTCCTGGCTGAACATATTTACTGCCAAGGAGTTCAATCAGGTGGCTACCTCTGCGTTTCTCATTAATGTGGACAAGTGATTGCTGTCTGTTTACGCTGATATCTCTTCCATACATTTCTTTGAAATATTTTTATGCGTTTCAAAAAACTGCTCATATAGACGTGGATCTTTATTCTCAATTCAGTGTCATCAATGCTGCTTTGTGAGACGTTTTCAAATACATACATTCGTAAGAGCTTCATATCTGTCTGTGCATTGCTGCGAATTTCCATGTTAGTGGAATATAATAGCTGCAATCTGAAAAATGATTATATTTTTCAACCCAGTCATATCTGGAGTATTCAGTGAAATTCTAATCGAATTTTTTTTTCTCTTAGGATGACATGCATGGCAGTAGAGGTATATTTTACTTTATGATATACTGTTGTCATCTGTGGCACATTATTGCAACCAATCACACTGACTCAACTGTCATACACCTATTCTAATTTTGTCCCTTTTCATAAATGATGTGTGACGCCAACATCTTTGACACGAATGTAAACTGTGTGTGTATATCAAATAGCTTTTTGGATGCTGGTAAGATTTGTAGGAACCAATATCTCAGTGCGAAGTCCATACTCAGCACTCGGTCCACTGCTTATCTGATAGCTATTCAAAGTTACCATCGACTATCCACCTTGCAATTCGATTCTCGCTGAAAGCGCCGATTGATTTCATTTTCATAATGTTGAAGATATGTTTAGTTCTCCATTCATATAAAAACTTAGACATTCGGTCACATGTCGTCACCTTATGGTGTTCATTATACTCCTAGTCTAGGTATAGCTATTGAACAGAAGTAATATAAAAAAAAAGTGAGCTTTCATTTCAAAATATTTCTCTGTACGCTTTTCCTTAATAACGGTAATATACGCCTTTTGCCTCTCGTGAATTGAGGCCCTAGTTTTTGTTTTTATCATCTATCCACTTGCGGAAAAGGATTTGAAGGAGTGAAAAGATACTCTTCTCTATTGCTTCCCCATTGTCACCTGTGATAGGCATTTGCAACATCTGTCTATGCTGCTTACATGTCAACCTTATTCGTAGTTCGAATATTTTAAAATATGTTAATAATGTTTATTTCTTTGAATTTGGCATTTCACTGGATAAGCCCATCTAGCCTTTCTGATTGAACGAGGAAAGTCATGATGTTCAGTCTGAATTCAGATCACCATGGATCTCACGTTCTGTTGATCACTTATTTTCTTTCCTTATATGGTTTAATTACTACTCGCCGTTCATTATAGTTGATGTCAATAAGATGGTTTAATGACTTATTATAGTTCATTATAATAAGTCATTCTAGATCTAATCAGCTGTGCTCTTACTCATCAAGCTTAAACTGGAATGATGCTTGATGACAAACGGCCAACATAAACAGTACCCGACTAGTATTGTGGAAAATTATCTAATAGGGTACTATTACTCGATGACATTCATGACTGTGTTTAGTGACACATTGGTGGCAGACTGATGGGTAGTCAGCCTAGATGCCCAAAGCATCCAGGGCTATTAGTTGAATACTTAAGTTGGTGTTTGCAATCAGCACTTGGCTGTTACATAGGTGCCTTTGGCCTGCCTGGACGATTGTGGTGTGGGTTTTTCTCATTATTCATAATTTCACTTTTGGTGGACACGAAGAAAACCCCAGCTTGTTCATTTATGTTATGCCAAATGTGTAATTTGCAGGTCAATGAATGTGTTGACAGCATACAAACTAAATCTTAACTCTGATAGAAGACAGAAATGGAATTTTATCTGTGCGAGCTTACTGTCAGGAATAGTACACTTTTCCTGTTTTATCACTGCCAACGAAAGATATGAAAATATGGGAAATGGAATGGTGATACACGAGGGTATATGAAGCACAGATTTATCAGGTTTGGCGATTTGCCTAGATCTGCAGGCATTTCAAACTCATTTTTCCCTGTTAGGTGCCAGAGGAGAGTTGTTACAAGAGTGAATTAGGACCAAAAAATCACTTTTCTACAGGATAATAATGTCACTATCCTTTATGCTTGGAAGTAAATTAACAGCTGCAACGTAAGTAATGTTTTGAAAAATAAAATAGCGCGGTTTGTCTAAAAGCTTCTGCTAAGAAGTCCGAGTTCCAAGTTTCAGTCATTCGCGACTTTGTTAGATGCTTAAATATCATAGACATTACCTGCCTAATACTCATCGTACGAACAATGGATTATTTGATCTCCAAATGCTTTTAAACTGTGTCCCTGTGTTGTATTTAATTGTCTAATGTCATAAAATCAAGTCATAAAGTAATGGTTTGAAATATGTGGCATTTTCAAGTGCGTTTCTATGGCTTCATAATTTTCCACCTCATAAGTATACACCAATTTGTATTTTATACGAAGTTATATTTTTATTTCAATATTATTTTCCTGTTTTTCTGAATTTAATTCATAAAAAATGAATTCCTGAGAAATTAACTGTACTATACGTTTGAATTTTGGTATATATAATAAAATATTATAATTGTTATTGGTGCTTCTTCACTTTTGAAGTTGGTACTGTTGATTTTTTTTGTAGGTACCTTTTATCCGATTATCATTGTTTACTTTTGTCTTGAACTTATAGTGACACAGCATAGTTGTTGCGATAAGTGGTTAAAAAGGGAGAAAAAATTCTGATGGGGACATTTCAAATTTTAGTTCCTTTGACGGCCAACAGTACCAGTTTGAATTTCTTCTATTACTACAATTTCACGGTGTCCAACTGGGGATTGGGATGGTTTAGGCGGCAGAAAAATTTTATGATTCGACATGGATCTTAACAAGTTAACATGCCATCATTTATGTTGATCTGCAATTTATAAGAATTTTCCAGATATGATCTCTTCATTATCACTTGTCTTGTATGCTGCTGAAGATCCAATTAGGATGTTTATGTCCTACTTCGCTGGGTCCTGTTGTTAGCTGTGAACTATGGAATATGATGTTCATGTACCTGGACTTTTAGTTTAAACTTGTACTGCTAGCAGAAACATGGATTAAATTTTCGGTGTTTAGATAGCCAAAAGATTACCCTAGATTGTTGGGGATAGCTCGGTAACATTTGAGCACTCAGAAGCATAAGCAGCAATAAGTGTGCTCCTATACATGATCGCTCACTTTTTTTCTTCCCTACTTGGACTTTTTTTACTCTAACGTCGATATGTGTTGCAGTTGCTTTCTGGTGGAAAACATGACTTTGATGTGGAGGACTTAAGGAGCAACACAAAATATACTGGTGGATATTCTGAGGGAAGTCGGACTGTTAAATTCTTTTGGGAGGTACTTTTGCCCTCAATTTTTTTCTCCCATTGCTATCGTTTGCTTTTATATTCTACTTATGGTGAGAGAATATATCTGTTGTGATATCTGCCTAAAAGGGAGAAATGGTGACACTTCAAACTTTAGCTCTTTTGCTGGGCAACATTGGTAGTCTGAATTTCTTCTAGTACATTGATAATTTATGTAACAGAAAACATTGGTTTTCATAGTAGAGTAGTCCATTAATGAATAACGTTTCTTCTAATGCTGACGATGAACATGAATGAATAACGTACGCCCAAATATCATAGGGATAAGATTATTCGTAATTTTGTAGGTTTAGATAGGATGTAGACAATATTTCCATTGGACTTTGAATCCTAAGACTCTAGAAGGCAAACAATTTATGAGATGAGTGGCTGTCAGAGTTGCTTAACCCCAAAAAGATTTAGGCAAGTTGTTTTGGAAAAAAAAGGCCCAATTTACCTTGAGAATATTGCCATTTTTCCTTTATATTTTGCCAAGGTGTATTGGCATTATCTGACCATTCCTAAGTTAGAACTTTTTTGAAAAAGTCACTTGAATTATCTGACCAAAACCTTTTGACATTGTCCCCAAACTAAGTTTTAACTATGAGAGAAAATTTTTATTGAATAGCACTGGCATCAGATTTATGTTTAAAAAGAAATATCCAAGTAATATGAGTATAATCATTAATGAGTGACACAAACCATCTAGCCCCAGAGACATTACAAATGGTAGATGGACCCCAGATATCATTATGAATAAGATGGAAAATAATATTATTTCTTTTATTAAACTGAAAAGATAAACGTTTGTGTTTAGCGAGTTCACACGTGTCACAATGAAAATCTTCAGCACTTAGACCTTAAAATATAGAAGGAAACGGAAGTCTAGCAAACCTAAATGATGGGTGTCCGAGTTGGCAATGGTAAAGCTAAACCATCTCCTTATTGGATCATTGAAGCTCAAGAGAATTAGTCAATTTTCCCTTCGCAATGTTTGACTGGCTCCGTGCTTTGAGGTAGTAGAGTCCACCCTGTTTTCTAGCATGCCCAATCATGCGTCCCTAATCCTCATCATAAAATACACAATGACTATGATGAAAAACTGCTTTGGAATGTAAATATTGAGTAATCTGTTGGATAGAAACAAGGTTTGTGGACATCTAGGGACATGATGAACACGTGGACATCTAGGGACACGAAGAACATTTTTTAAAGTCAGTCAGTTGTTTATTATAATATTGCCTACACCTCCTGCAGTAGTCAGAATTACCGGGTTTGGCTATTTTCCCACTTTTTGGATAAGGAGGGCACGTGGAAAAGACATTTGGTTAGTGGGTTATATGATCCGTAGTCAGGATAAGTTACATCTGAGGCATTTAATCCAATAGAGGATGAAACAAGAATACACCGATGGACAAGAATCTGTGAGTTTGTCAAGATTGTGAATGAAAGATTTGACCCTCTAGACCTCTTCTTTGTTGAGACTACCTGACTGCTTTGGTGCTGATTCATTCTGCTATACTGTTGTGACATGAGCATTGACCATTGTTCCATGGATTCTGTCTGTTCTGTACCTTTCCTTCTTGTCTTAGAGGATTTCCATGGAGCTTCAAACACTTTTCACGAGTGTGACGTGCCTTCTTATAGTAAATGCCCCATGGGGTATCTTTATTGCTATTCCCAGCAATTTGTGCTCTCTCCACATTTGTGGCTGAATTATTTCCCCCACTTAGCCACCATAGCCGAACTGCAAAGCAGGGAAGTAAGACCGTATTAGGGCACAAACTTTCTGGGTTAAGCTTAACAAGAAATCATAAACTCTGTCTTGCTCAAGGAAATCTTTCAGAATAGCCGTCCTCAGGAGATTTGGTTTTAATCACCCTATAATGGTCAAGTTTGTGCCACAAAGCTTTCAAATCATTAGCATAGTCTGTAACGGTCTTACTTCCTTGCTTTGCAGCGATAGTCTTCACCTTAACTTCATATGCTTGGGCCGGGTCTCTAGCTTTGGAATAAGTCTGTTGGATTGTGGCGGGTCTCTGGTCCTAGACAAGAGCGGACAACAGACAGATGGAAATAGAAAAGGGGATAGTTGAAGATCAACAGTAGGGAAAGTAGCTGGGCCCTGAAGGACCCTAGAGTGGAGGGGACGTTCGAGAGGTCCCCAGCTCTCCTTCAGCAGCAGCTGCTCCAGAATACTCCTCGATCCCCCCTTCCCCTCTGCGACCTGAGCCCTAATACGTCTTTTCCTTGTGTAGGGAAAAGACCTAGCTGCCCCTCGTTAGGTCCTCACTTGAAGGGATTATTTGGTCCCCTTCAAGGGAGGTGCTGGGCCCTTGGGCCTCTCTTCTTGGCCAATAGTAGTTGGCTCATAAGGGGGCTAACAGATTGCATCCCAGATATCCTTGCCTGCAGCTAAGAACATATATTTATCTGTAATCTCTGGTGTCATAGAATTTCATTACCATGCCATAGTCATGGAATCTCTCTCATCCCATGCCTCAAACTGAGGATCCCCAGGTTTCGGCCTTGTATCTGTGAGATGGGTAATCTTCACTTTCCCTTTTAACATAGTACGAAGAAGTTGGGACCTCTTGAGTTACTTTTTTTCCATCCAGCCTATATGCAGCCTGAATATTCTGCAGCTCTCTGGATTGTTGTAGCAATCATCTGTACAGCCTCTGACATCTGTGAGATGTGGGATGGTATGGATGATAGTTTGGGATCTGAAAAGAAGCTGACACTCGGCGGCGAAAGGATTATTGGTGTTTAAGGCTGAGTGAATCGATGATGCAGGTTGATAATCAAGATAGATTGTCGGCGACTAAGGCTGCACTGGAAACCACGATGAAGACCATGGGAAAAATTCACATGCTTAGGGATCTACTGCCATGACGCAAAACATATAAGGATAAACAGTCCGGAAAACTTATCTTATTATTGAATCATCAAACAATTGCTAGTTATATACAATTACCCTGGCCACAAAAGAAAGGAAGCTACCGACATTAAGGAAACTGACCAAGTAGGAAACAGACTAGGAACTGCCCAAATAGGAAACTGACCAACGAAAACTAACACCTAATTACATGTTTTTCCCGCATTCTCTTTTATTGTTCAGATCTAAACTTATGAAACGATAGGCACATCGTGATGTTTGGCATTTAAGTAGACTAGAAACTCAGGAATGTTGGTGAGAGTAATTTTCTTACTGGCTGTGGCCGTAATGCAAATGACAACCTATCATCTTTTGTCAGGAATTAGAAGAAGAAAGTAGATTGCTGTCTTTGCTTATTTTGACCCTGTACTAACTGTTGGAAATCAGAGGTACACAATAGGAGAACACATGAGGGGAGAGAAACGACCTCTGTTGTGGAGGACAGAGGGGAGAACGGCAGACAACCGCCTCAAGATTTATTTCCCTCTAATGTCCTTTATATAGGGAGTAACCCTTGACATTTTCCCCAAAAGGCCCTCATCCTGTACAATATTTCCTTACAACTCAGAACTTCCAATACTAACTGATATTTTTCTTATCCAATTAGTTTAGCTGGTATAAATGTTTCACATTTGGTGGAGAACTTGAATACTGGTGAGCTTCCAGATCAATGTGTCCACAATTTTTTTTTCAAAACCTTACTAAACAACTGTAATTTTCCTTTTATGGCTCATATTTCACTGAGTATTCTCAGTTAAATTTGTGAATAGACGTTTTATTGAAAGTGTTAATTTTAAGGGAATGATATTAGGAACATAAACGTGTCTTCTCATTATAAATTAAAAAATAGTAGTCTTCGGAGAATTGGAGCCTTAAACGTTGAAGATTTTTCATTCCATACCGACTGGTGGACATGAAACTTTCTGCTATGCTCTAAGTGAATGTAATGATCCTGGATCGACTGCCATGGGGTGTCACAACGATCCTCAGTGGAATTAATGAAATTCGGATTAGATCAACAAAAGATAAACGATCCCAACCAAGATTAGCTTATGTGGACCAAAGTGAACCTCTAGGTTCCTATGTTCACCCAAGTTATTTTGAGTTTACTGTTAACAATTTAGAAAAACCGCAAGAAAGTTGTAAGCGGTGAATTCTGTCCTTAAATATGAAAAAGGTTGGCAATTTTCTCGTGGAGAAGTGTACTAGGTGGCGACCAATCTTCACACTCCAGAGGAGATCCTAATGATGGAAAGGTACGATATGGTGATGAGGAGTGCAAGGATAGCTCAAGACAGATATTTCCTCTTTCCAAGAAAGGTTGAAAACCAATTTCTGGGAGAAGTTAAGAGGTTTGAGTGGTGCCTGATGCCAGTTCAGGAGTACAGATTTCTTTATAGGTTGTTTTTGTTGGCGAAATTGCTAGTTCAGCAGTACCATGAAAGAAGGAGAATGAAGGGGAAGGTGCTGTAGCATTTTATTAGAGTCCTTTGCCCGAATATTTTGGGTGGGATGGTGGGTGTTTTACATCTTCCTTCGTTGGGTTTTGTAGACACAGGTTGGAAACTCAAATTGAAGCCCAGCTACAGCTGAGTTCCAAACATGGCTTTCATATTCACTTGAATGGTAGTGCAGTTCAGTTTGAAACTTTTCCATACTAAGGAGACTTATTTTAGCGGTGAATGGCTAATGGTTGTTGTCTCTCCTGGTTGATATATGGTACAATGCTAGTTCTTTTTTTTCCGTCTAAATTTGGAGTAAAGTTGAAAAACTACTCTCTTGTCTGGACTTTTCTGGATTGGATCCCTAACTTTTCTTCATCTCAATGCA
Organism: Spirodela polyrhiza; assembly: GCA_024713555.1. Taxonomy (NCBI): domain Eukaryota; kingdom Viridiplantae; phylum Streptophyta; class Magnoliopsida; order Alismatales; family Araceae; genus Spirodela; species Spirodela polyrhiza. The sequence continues at coordinate 130,071 of CM046535.1, forward strand.
GGTCATAAAGGGATTTAGACCACATGAAAGGTGCCTGCTGCTAAAGTTCGTGACAAGTTGCTCTCGAGGACCATTGCTTGGTTTTAAACATTTGCAGCCGGCTTTCACTATTCATAAGGTATAGCAATCGCATTATGTTTTCTCTCTTAAATAGAAATTTAGTTGCCTTCTGGACAAGTCATGGTGAGACTAATCGTCTTTCCTATATGTATGTTTCTCGTAATTTCTATTAAATAAATAATGTTCCTTTCACCCTTCATTTCATTGTTTTACTCAAAAAGTCAGAACATTCTCTTTTCTTTCTATTAATTCTTATTTATCTAGAAACCCGTCATGTTTAGGCTGTTCATACTAATTTTCCTCGGACGGTTATTTTTTTAAAAATAGAGAAACCGATTTATCTGCAAACTCTATGCTCTTCTAATCAATGGAAGCTCAACTCGAAAGTTGTCACAACCATGTTCAAGTTAAATATCCTTTCTAGTCTTGCAGATGCCTCTAATTAAAGCTGGATTTTCTGAGCATCCTTAGAAACAGACTTTCATATGCCTGAAGAAAACATTTTACTTACTAGTCATTTGATATATAGAATGAATGTTGATTTCGCGAATGGTATGGCTGCTGACTATCTTGTGACCTTTCACAACCGAGTAGAATGGGGAAATCACTATTAACGATATTTCAAACCTTATGCGATAAAATTCTCCTTCTTTTCTCAGTGGAGAATGATGTTCAGTGGGTCTAATCTGACCCAACTTCACTCCTACGCTAATGTTTTATGAAAAATAATCAGATTTAGAAGATACTCTAAGGTAATTAAAAAAGCGGAAAATTGCAATATGGAAAACAATGTACTGTAGTCCTTTGCTCAGCTCTTTCAGGTAACAGGATAAGCTGGTAGCTGCAGCAGCATCCGAAACTGAGAAATATTAGTGTAATGTTTTATCTGGTACCAAGCCGTCTCAACTTTTCGTTTCCTTCTGTTCTCTCGGTCTTTTTACGTTGTTACGCTGATGACACTGCTGATGAGTATATATATGTCTGCTAATGCTTGAATGTGGAAATCTAGGTTCCATGTGATATGCCCCTTTGGGCCATGATTGGTGGTCAGGATGTGGATCGCCTTCCATCAGCTTCCACGTGCTGCAACACTCTCAAGGTGAATCCCCATTCTTCCTCGGTGCTTTTCCATGCACATTTTCTCCCATCGCCATCTTGAAAGTTTCCTATTGGTTAACAGCTTCCCACATACAAACGTGCCAGCACTTTGAGGAGCAAGCTTCTTTATGCTGTCAACTCTAGCTCTGGGTTTGAACTTTCCTAGGGTTTTCATCTTGGCTGAAGTTGATAAGGCCCTGATGGGGGTTTGTAAATTTTAGCAGTACTGTACAAATTTTCGCGGATTGCCCAACGTGTAAATTTTATCAGTCTTGTAGCCTTGGTCAAAAACAGAAGAAATTTAATAAGAGGTAAAGGCTCCTATCGCTACTAGAAACTTCAAAATTTACAGAATGGAATCCATACGCTCTTCAATGCACAAAGAACGTGTTTTTCTTTTGGATATCACGTCTCCTGATAAATCCCCCATTAGATGCTATTTTTTAGTATCTAAACATACAATATTTGGCTATTTTAAAACTCTCTGTGCTGTGGAAAACTTTTAAGGACTAGCTTCCTTTTACTGTACATTTTTGAAAAATTTTGTGTCACTTGTTATTCACTGCATGAAAGAAGATCAATTCAGTAGGTATAGATAATATGGACATGAGTTTTGAAGCCATTAAAAGGAATTATCCTCAACTCTATAATCGACCTTTCTAATTTAAGAAAAAACATTTGATATATAACGTGATGCATCAGGTGTGCATAGAAGGACATTGTATGGCTTTTAAAGCTTGCAAAAAGGTGGAAAAAAGTGAACATATAAAGAGAGTTGTATGAAGTAGCAAGAAGATTATTTGGAGGAAAACATACAATAAATTTATTGGGAGTGAAATTTAAAATTCATAAATACATGAGCATTTATAGTGCAATCCTTGAAATGACGATGACAGAGTTGGTCATAAATAGCTTTTTGGGGTCAGAAAACTCATGTTTAGTACGTGCCTGTTGAAAGAAGCAAAAGGTAAGATTAGATCTCCTGAAAAGTAGGATTTCATAATAAATTTTCTCAATAGTTAGGACTCCCTAAATGATAAAAAGTGGTTACTAGTTTTGCGAAAAGAAATTAGTTTCTGCCTTGTAAGCAACTCCATTAGACAGTCACCTATTTGATCAGTTAGGGCCTTTTCGGCTGCCTCTTTTGTGGCTCTTTTGATTTCCACATATATATACTATTTTTGTCTCCTTTTAAAGGGAACTAATACTTGATATTTTTTGAGGAGTAGAGTTTTTAATTACTAGTTGATGTAGTTTGTCGAGGTGCTGATGTCTTTGTACAATGAGCCTGCGGAGGAAAAAAGGTAACTACTAGATATTTTGGATTGTTTTGGGTTGCTTTAATACTAGGATGACACTCCATGAAGCGTGGCCACCAAGCGGATGGGCTTTCTGTATTTCGCATCCCACTCTAAGTTATTATAATAGTGCAAATAGGCTGGCTGCCGATGCATTGAGAGTGGGTTGTGATGATCAACTTGATGTCACTAATCTTTTTCATGAATACTCTTTTTTGAATTATAGTTAGAGCATAAACGCAATAGTCATCTGCTGTAGTTTTTGTGAATTTCGATTAACCTACCATTGAGAAAGTAATAGACGTTTCTAGAATTACTGGAAAATTCATGAATCTTCCATTGAGTAGATTACTGCCATGATTTAATTCTCAAAACTCAATCTTCGTTATGATTGTATGAACTGCATCTTCTATGTGCAGTACTAATACTATTAATACTAGTTGATAATGATGAAACAAGATGGTTCCATGATTACATATTACACAAATAAATTAAACTATTGATCCATGTGACATGATGAAGATTTCTTCTTCAGAATTAGAGAAACAAAATTGTTAACATCTTCCTTTCGGCTCATGAAAATGAGGCAAGTCATGATTTATGACAAATGATTGAACCATTGAAGAATGGCTGGATATGACCATTTTATGATATGAGAAATGTGTGAAATACCATCTTCAAAACAATTGAGACTCACAACATGACTTAATCATCATTGCTTTTGAGAGAACAATTAAATAATAATTATTTTTACAACGTGTCTTATGCACAGTCTTTCCATCCAGTAGAAGGTAATTGAAAGACAAACATGATGCAGTGAGAAAATCATTCAAATGCAAAAACATGATTTAATATAGTTTTTACAACATTACTGCACCCCAATTTCGCCCAAGGGTAAAATGGGCCAGATTTCTTATCCTGCTGATTATAATGTCTTAGCAGAATAATTTTTTATGTATGATTCATCTATGAATCATACATAAAAAGTTTAACAGTAAAATATTGAAGCCTTCAAATAGTAATAAATTTGGACACATTGGTCTATATATTTCAAGGCACACATACAACCTATTAATTTTCACTAGTCATTCAACTGACAATTTGGTCAATTAATTGAGAACAAAAATATGGGATTCACCCAACTTGGGGCAAGAAAAGGGCAAAAAAAGTGCCAAGAATCAAAGAGAGAGCCATAGGATCTATTATTATCACCATGTTCAAAGCATCTCCAAGCAAACTTCTCTAGCTTGAAGCATGGTTGCATTCCACACCCCTGCACCCGTACAATATTAGAAGATCATGTGTTGCTTGATATCCTAAGGAGCTTCACTAAATGGAGCATCTTCCACAACAAGTTTGCCCATCCTAAAACAAGCTTGCAATGCATTTTAGTTGAATATTTCCTATTGATAGTTATTATGCTTGAATATAAATGTAAAGTAACTCTTAGAGTAGCTATCACGCATTATAAAAAGTGGCTAGAACATTAAGTTCTGGATAGACTCATGGAATATATGTTATTAAGGATGCAATCAAGCCTTTAAGCATAGGGAGAAGGGATAGAATCGTGAAATCTATAGAGCCTATTGATGTAGTAGGCTGCTATAGAGCCAAGATATTTAGTGGGTGGTGTAGACTTGTAAGGTTTATGTAGTACTAGAAATTGATCCCATGAAACTAGTTGTTTATATAAAGATGAGAGTAGGAGGATTAGAGTTGTAATTTTTGAAGTAGAAGTACACTAAAGGGGTGGGATGAACTGGTATAAAATTATATTCTCGTCTCTTACTACTGTCACTAGATTCAAGTTAGGGAAATAATTTGAAGACTCAAAAAAGTAAAAACTACAATTAATATCTATAAAGGATCATTTCACCCCCTCTTTATCTATGTGACTAGTTTATCAGAGACCCCAAAATTGATATTAGAGCTTATCTCAAATCATAGGAAGTAGTTATCCTTGAGCAGACACCCTTGGTTGGCAGCTCTAGAAGCTATATTTCCAAGAACATTAAATATTCATACCTCCTTCAAAGAATATTTCAAAATTTGTATGAAAGTAGACATTCAATATTTTGATATTGATTCTTGGAGAGTAGTCGAATATGGTTCACATAATAATGAATCAAATAGAACTCTATCTTTCCTAAATGCTTAAGTAACTTTTTTTTCATCGATATGAATACATTAAGTTGTGTTTGGTGTTTCAGTATGTTTAAAAGGGAAAAAATTAATATCAAATATGAAAAATAGCTAACTTGGGGATCAAAAACTCATGTTTTACAACACAAATTACTAAGTTGCATTCTTTTGCAAAATCTTATTTGACTAATTTTTTTTATGCATTTGATAAATTGATGGTTTCAAAAAAGATTCAGATGCTCAACTTATAAAGCTTGATAAGAAATCAGATGATTCTAAATAGTAATTAAAATTTTCAATTAGAGAATAGAATGCTTGAAAATCGAATTAAATGAACTAAATCAGTACTATTAAGATCGTGAAAATATTATTAAGAAGAAATTTTAAAGCTCAAAAAACAATTAGAAGTCATATAGATGGAGCAACGTAAGACAAGCTTGGATACCTAAATTTGGATTAAAATAATTTAAAACATATGATCGAAACAAACTTTGGTCCCCTTACTAGGATAAACATTTCAAAGTTATCTTTTGTATTAGTAAAATACTTGGACAATGGTTATTGAAGACATGTAGTTGAAGGCAGAACATAGTTTTGTATTTATAATACTAATGCTCCACCAAATATCTCGCACCCCCAAAAAGTTTACATTATAATCTTAGAGAACTATATTAGACTATAAGGGAATAAATAGATGACTACATCATACCTAAGCTTTACAAAGACAATGAGAGAATAATTCTAATGATTTATCTTACATCTATTAATAAAATAATATTTTCACATAGCATTTGAGTTATTATTAATTCTCTAAAGCCAAATGAATAGTTATTAAATGAGAAACAAACAAGATTTTTCTTAGCAGGCTTATATTATGTTAAAAGATATTGGAAAATAATTTTAGAACTATAGATTTTCTTATAAAGCTTAAGGATCATGAGTAATTTATCTTAACTAAAAACTCCATCACATAAAAGTTTGATGTATTGGTTAAAATAATTATTGATTAATTTACATTCATATGAAAAAATCTCACGTATAATTGGATGTGAAAAGGATTTTCAGAATTGAGAAAAAAAAAAGGCTCATGAGAAAAACTTCAAAAAATGAAATTCTCAATGACAATAGAAAATATTATGATTTCTCATTTTATGAATTTTCTATTAATCTTTTGAAGAAAATCTGAAACTTAATAGGCATATCTTGAATTATAATAGGTGAATCTAACATGTATGAAGGGTGTTTAGACCAATGCCATCAAAATTAGATGCAAATTATGAAAATAATGTGATGATTAGTCTTCCACTGAAAGAAACTCTACATGAAGATGATTTAAAACAAGTCTAAAAAGTGATTAAGGGATATTCATATCAGGCTATCATTTACGGGAAATAGACTTAGTGGGCAATAACTGACTAATCACATGTGAAACTAAGAGAGAAGCAAAATGCGAAAAATTTCACATCAAAATTTCAAGGGAATGAATTGATATTTGATCTTACAACATTAAAGTGTATTTCTAAATTTTAAAATACAGGTGCAAGGTGTGGCATTTTTCAGACCATTGGGCAACAAGTTAAGTGACTGATTAGTCTTGAAGAGAGGTGTTGCCCAATTCACTCTAATTTAATATGTTGAACTTTGATGTGCAATTTGCTACTTTGTATACATCGATTAGAATAAAGTTTTAATAGAATATTTCAAATCCATATTTGTGACATAATCTTTTCACAAAAAATAAGTTTAATCAGATGTGCTAGAAATCTAGATCTTTTTGTCCTTGGATGATTTTAAAAATTCAGTGATCTTACAAAACCCATGGTAAATTTAATCCTTTGTATTTCGATAATCTGTTTCTTACATAAGGTTCAATTTTTAACCATGTTTAGAATGAATGTCACGACCCTGCCAATGAGACGATTTTTGATATAAAAATTATTTCATTTATCTTATCTCAAAAGTAATGATGATTATGTCGTTTTGTGAATTTTACTTGATTTAAAAAATGACGATTTCCACATTTTAAAAATGATAATCATAAAATTATCCTTTATTTATTACTATTTAGGCTTTGTTATCATCAAAATACTTAACGTTCTTCAGCATCAACAAGAACTGGAGTGATTGACAGTATAAATAACTATCATGTGAGTAAATTGTTGTAACCCCTGAGAATAGTAATGGAACTTATGGATGTTTAGATTAGTGGATTATTGTTTTTAATAGTCTGTTTTCCAAGTATTTTCTTTTGTTAAATTTCAGGTATTAATTGATAAATGAGAGTCTGATTTACAATCGTTATTAGTAGCTATAAACGACTATTGAATACCTTAAAAGGGGACTTAGTCCCACAAGATTTTTAATTGCTAGAGCGTCCATATTGTGAGGTTGGGAGAAAAAGAAAACCAACAGCTACTGAAAGCAGACTAAGGATAGGTCATCCTCAAGATTTTTAATTGGCCTGGTTAATTAGGAAGAAAAGTCCACTGATTAAAAATTTTATTTTTAGTTTTTCTATTTGTTCCATAAAATATAATTCCAAAAGATAAAACAGCTCCATATACCGAGCTTCACGATGACTGGAGGGTAAGCCGAGTGTAAGCTTTGATACGCACCCGCCATTTAACAAAGCAAGCTGGCAATCTTGAAAATCCAGCAACAAGTTTCGGGTGAGAGTGAGCCTGACCGAAGTTAATATCAACGCAAGAGCATTCAAAACATGCTTAATCGAGTCTCATTCTACTCATAGAGTTCTATTTCCATGCGGCCTGACAAATCATACTTGATCGAGTTAAATCAACGCTTGAAAGCCTGAGCAGAACGAATCATTTATTGATAAGTCAACGGTCAAACATTAAAATTCTACAACCCCATTGGTTGACCAATGGGGTTGTAGAATTTTAAAACCCCATTAATCCTGTGCATTTAGTCAAAGGAACCAGCCATAAATGCAGAAAGGCCGAGTAATTTCGTGACGTCGACTTGAATTCAATGTATAATGAACCGCGTCAAGAAAAAACCACGATGGAATGGACTCCTTTTACCCGTTCGTCGTCTCTTTTTCCGCCTTTGGCCATGTCAGGAAAGTCGGCCCTCGGCCGTTCGCCTTTAGCTTCGTCCACTAACTCTCCTCTCCGGCAGCTCTACAAAAACCTTCAACCGCCGGGACTTCGCCAGCACTCCATCCTTTCACAACTTCAGGGGAGTGCTCTTGTCGCCTTGTCTCCCTCCCTCTCGTTCTCGCTCTCTGTCTGTCTCTCACCATTTCTTTTGGTCGCTCCTATCTTTGGCACGATGGAAACACCTACTGCTGTGCATCTCCTAACAGAAGAAGAGGCCTTCGAGTTCCACGAGGCATTCTGTCTCGTCGACCGGGATGGAGACGGTCTGTTCATCCTCTTCCTCTTCTGGGTTTTCGCGCGGTTCTTCATTGTTATCTTCCCAGCGAAGAGCGCTCCTCTAGAGGAACCCATGCGATGGCTCTCTCGTCCTCCTGGAGGTCACTCTGAGCGTCTCAATAGGACAGGAGAGCGAGTGGACAGCCATGGGAACACCTCGTTGAGGAACGAATGTCCAAATACAAGGCCAAACACAAGGCCGACCACAGGAACACCTCATTAGACGACACAACAAAGCCTCGTTTCTCCGTGATGCCTACTGCCTATTAACCGGAAGTTACTAAGCCAGGGGTCTTGAGTAAGTGTCCTCGAAGTGTCAACCCCAAATTTCCCAATTTCTCGGAAAACTTCGTTTAAATATACCCACCTCTTCCAAGGTCACCAAAAGAGAACGTTCAGAAGTCAACGGAATGGAAATTCAAAGCAGGCAGTTCAGTCATCACTGAATGAGGCCTTAAATGCATCGAGTCGTCAGATGAAAAAGTCAGAACGTTTGTTATCCTTTGACTTGACTTCCCATCTTTCATTTTCGCAGGCTGCATCACCCTCGAGGAGCTCGCCGCTGTCATCCGCTCGCTGACTCCAAACACGACCGACCAGGAGCTCCGGCACATGTCCAGGGAGGTCGAAGCCGATGGGAGTGTAACTGTCGAATTCGGACAATTCCTAAACATCATCCGGAAAACGAAGGTACCGAACCAGGTCCCCATCGTGAATCGTGAGAGAGTGTCTCAGGTTATCTCGCGAGGGTATGCCTCACCAATTTCGACTTTCGGTGGCGCGTTAGCCGGAGGTGGATGCGGAGGAGGAACTGAAGGAATCTTTCAAGGTTTTCGACAAAGACCAGGACGGCTTTATCTCCGCCTATGAGGTGAGTTCCAGTGGACAGATCAAATATATAGATGTAAACACGTATCTATCCTTATTACATTCTGACGAGGTCTCCCGGATGAAACCGGTCTCGCAGCTGAGGACAGTGATGGCGAGTCTAGGGGAGAAGCTGACCGACGAGGAGGTGGAGCAGATGATCAGGGAGGCTGACGTGGACGGAGATGGCCTGGTCAACTACGAGGAGTTCGTGCGGATGATGACCGTCATATGATGGGCGGGATAAGAGGAGGGACATCTCGACGGCCGCTCCTGAGATTTCTGGCTCACCCGCAGATTCGTGAGATTATTTGGAATCTCAATTTCCCGACTCTTCCTTTTCCAACAGTTGGATGGGAGAAGGTGGAGCATATTCCCTCATAACACCTCATTAGTGGTATCATGAGCCTCTGATTAACACGAACAGTTTTCTGCGTTGACTTTCAAGACGCATCACGACCCCCCACTGCTCTTCACGTATTGGTGATCAGTTCGAGGGACCTTTGCGAAAGCCTGAGAAATAAATTCCCGTCAAAATACAAGTTTGTTGAGCGAAGTCGGATCCATCGAATCGCCTTTCAATCTTCCGGGATACGAATTTATTATCGGCTGTCCCCAAAGCCAAGATATCGAGAGGAAGTCGTATATGTGAACGTCTCCAACGTTCGAATTAAATGCGGCACGGCCCTAGTCCTAGTCAACTATGCCCACCTTATGGGGGCCAGCATGGAGCGTTTTAAACACACAGCTTCAAGGCGCTTGACTAGAGCACATAATTGCACCTTCAGACCACTTAGCTTGACCTTGACCCAGTCACTCACTGCCAATTAAAAGAAATTTGAGGGGTCCAACTGACAGATTTTCTTGCGGAGATCGACGGTCAGGTGACAATTGCTACGTGAGCAATGACGCCGGATGCGACCCGATCTCATCTCGATTCTAGCGTTCGTTCTTCAACAGTAAACGTGGATAGAAAGCAAAGATAAATTCTCGTGAAGAATTTAACTGCAGTGTTGGCTTACTATCGCGGGGGTCCACTGAAGCATTTGTTTGAAGAATTTAGTAAACTAACAAATCACCTTGTGCATCCACCAACTGGTTAGTAGATTACTCAAACTGCGAGCATTATTTTTTGGATACACTCGAATAAAAAACTTCTTCAGTTAGGGATACACTCGAATAAAAAACCTTCTTCAGGAGTGACAATGGATATGTATATATCACTGGCCTTCCCAAAGTAGTGCGTATCACTTGAAGAAACAATTCTCAACCAGCCATGGTTTGACATAACTATGAATTCTGTTTTAAGACTGCTAAAAACACAACGAGCCGTTAATAATCAATGTAGAAATTGTCCCTCGAAGTACCAACACGTGCTTCAATGTCTGAACTTTCTGATCATCATCAGTTTCGAACAGCACATGTTCGGGGAACAACGGGTTTAATAGTCGTGTCGGCCCAGTACTCCCACAGTTTTTAGTTGTTTCTTGAAATGAGATGAGAGGTCATTCTGATCAACTGTACTAGTAGTCTCAATCAGGGCATAACCTATAGCAACCTCAGGATGTGCCAGCAGATAGGATGCGAACGCGCAAGGCATGAACGATCTTACACACCCCCCCCTTGTGACATGGGGACTCGGCAGATCGCCAGCCAGCATATTGACACCAGGCAACACCAGCAGTCGCCGCGATGGTGGCCGACATGGAATCCGAAAATACGACGGGGCTCTGCCCCTCCTGTGGAGCATCCGTCTGATATATAGAGCGTGTGACTGCAGCCCCAGCCGGAAGCTGGGGCCTATCAGAGGCAAAGGCATCGTTGGCAAAATTTTGAAGGGGGCTTGGAAGTCAGGGCAGATCTCCGAGAAAGGGCCACCAATTGAGAACTTAGAAATGGGTTCCACCTAAGGAAGAAACATGCTGTCAAAGAGATTTTCACTCACCAAATTTGTATGTCATCAGGGCCAGAAGAGTTTGGCCAAGGACTCTGGTTGAGCATGTACCCAAGTCCCACCATTGAAAACCACGATGGTAGAGGATGCCACATTGTCTGAAGCCATCTCATGTCGTCGCTATCGGACCCAATTGAGAGATCCAAATTTCATTTATTATTATGTTTTATTTTTGCTCATTTTGTTTAGATTTTGTTGTAATCCTCTTTTTCTTCCCAAGGCCTATAAATAGGCCTAAGATTTCTATGAACTGTGGCTTATCTTGGATTAAGAGAAATGAATTATTCCTAGGGATCTATGTGACTACCGCCGCCTATAGCCACCATTGTCACATAGATCCCACCTAGCTTTGTGGTCAACCCACCTATCTCTCTTGATCGCTGAATAATCCTTCAGCCAACTTTCATATGCCCATCATCATGTTGATGGTTTCTCGTTAGATCGTCAGGCTCATTCTTCTCCAATCATCTTCGACGTCAACTTCTCGACGTACAAATGCCCAAGGTCTCCTCTCAACCCTCTCTAGTGAATGTGTGTATTGATTTCATCTCATTTTCCTCGTTCATGTTTCCATCACCATCGGACTTAGTCGTGTAGGCTTGTGGTTAGTCATGTGGGCTATGATTTCTTTGTTTGGATGCTAATTGAGATCTTGAAATGTGAAGCTTTGTTTTATCACGACGACTTGAGATAATTCTTCTGCCCTTGATCGAGGAACAGAACAATCTTCTCGTAGTCACACAATCGGCTTTAAAGGTTTGTAACCGATTGTGTGTGAATTTTTGTGACTTGCTAATTATGCATTACATTCCCAATATATTTTATTAGTGTTAATAATATTTGTCTTGCATAAGACTCATTTTCTCTCGTTTGCAACAATAAGCATGCAATAGTGTAAAAGATTATTTAAAAGTTAAATTATCCAATATCATGATCAACCACACATCACGAAATGACCATGGTTGCTTGTTTGACTCTAATGAGTTTTAAAAGCATCTAGGTGGTCAAACGAGCCATAAAAGACAATGTTAAGGGAAATTAGGACATTGGATCTCTTTCTTTTCAAACCATGGATTTTAGAAAATTGCAACATATATGAAGATTTTCTTCTTATCTTTAATGTGAAACTTTTTTGGGGCCTGTTCTCCTATAACTCGATAGTTCTTAATATTTTGTAGGTTGCTAAACATATTCGCTATAATGCTGTTGTCAATGTGACGAACTATATTATCCTCGTGACATATGAAGGAAACTGTGGATCAAGTCTATGCTCAAGAATGAGAGACCACCAAATCAGGTACTTTTACAAACATGATACCCAAGGACAAAGGACGCTGTCTGCTAAATCGTATTTGTCTACAGACTGAAAGGGTTAGTGATTTTGCAAAAGCAGAACACGTTGAACAGTTTTTTAGTACCTTTTGCATGACAATGAAGGCTTGACGAAAAATATGAGCAAACGGCTAGACTTAGAGATTCATATGTCTGGGATCACATTTACATATTCCGCCTCATTTTCCTAGGAAAATGAACCTACGTCGTTGTCAATTATTTGTATTTCAATTTTGATGCTAGATACAAGTCATCAACTGAAGTGAATGGGTTTTTACGATTAATAAAGTTCATCAAATGTTGCCAACACAATGCCAACCCTTTGTATATTTCTTACTAGTTTTGTCAAAAAAAAAAAAATTGTCTGGATGTAAGTTGAAACTTGCTGCGGATTAACACGATAATAAGCCAAATGTAGACCGCTGAGTTCACGACAGATGAACATTTACGTTATGTTTTAATTTAGTCATGTGAAGCATCACGGGTCATTGAAGTTTTATCAACAAAATTTCAGATATGAAATCAGGGCTGGAGATAACTTTAACCCACTCGTATTATGATGTATGAGTAATTTTACAAGTGATCCACGAGGTTGCTGGTTTTGTAGTCCCACTGATAAGAACAAGATTCTGTTTAGAGCATGCTGGCCACGAAGGATTGGCGGGTGGGTTAGAGTAGGCTGAAGAGATGAAGAGAGACTTGAAGAATTTGCTACCATTCTGAAGTCTCTCTCTCTCTCTCATCCACGACGACTCCATATGTTATACAAATGTGACCCACTTATCGAATCACTAAGAGACGAAGCAACAAAGTAGGTAGCATGAGCCTTACATTTGACCGTACGATAAGTCTCACATGCTTTCCGTCGTTGCACACCATTAACAGCGACTTCGAGCGCTTCAGATAGTAGACTTTACAATTATTTTAGAGCGATGAACGAGCCGGAATCTGGTCCTTGGCCAGCAGTTCTAAGCGGGAACAGCTTCATAGAGCTTCCCACCCTCTGAGGAAACCAAGCTGTCGTAGTATTCCACCAGCACCTTCCAGCCGCCGGGGCACATGAAGCCTTCCGGAGGGCTCTCCCCCATCCTCGCCAGATTTCTCATCTGCGCAGGGGGCCGTCCCGCACCCTCTCAGCCACAGCAGAGGTATATGTACACATGAGAGGGACCGCACTGAGCTTGCTCACCTTGCTGCCCGATATGAAGAGGAAGTCCTGCAGCCTTGACGGATCGAAGAAGGACATCCTTTTCTTTGTCTTGTCATAAGCTGCCGTCTGCTCTCCGCCATGGGCGAGGACGCCTCCGTGCGTTAGAACCGTGATCACCTTGCACTCGCAGTTGTCGAAGGAAAGAAATGCAGAGAGGAAGGGGTGGGGAGGCGGCATACCCTGAACGGAAGGATGCGGAGCTTCTCCAGGCCGGGGGCCATGCTTAGGACTTTCTTGCCGTGCTCCGCATCGTACAGGTCCCTTTCCTCCGTGGGATGGCTCATGCCCGCGGGGTCCCTGCCGACGATGTAGAAGTTCGCGCCGGCGTTGATCCTGGCCTTGGCATGCCACTGCACCTCCGTCGGGCCGGCGTAGAGCATGGGAGACGGGAAGATGGAGACGACCGTCGTTTCCGGGTCCAGAACGCCCTCCTCGAGAACCTGAGAGTTTTTTGAGGACAAGTAAGCCCTCTTCTCGTTCAGAACGACGAGTAGAAAGAGGCAGAGAAGGGCCAGGAGAAGGAAGGAAAGGATGGCGTACTTTCTCGTGCTGCTTCATCCTCCAGAGCAGTGGGACATCGTCGGACTTGGTGTATCCCCCCAAGGGGTGCAACAGGAGGATAGGGTTCTTGAACCCCATCTCCAGCAGGCGCCGGCGGGTGTCGTTCATGAGGAAGGCGTGCCCGTTGTGGACGGGATTCCGCAGCTGGAAGGCGAACACGGCGTCGGCGCCCCTGCGGATGAATTCCTCGCGGAGTTGAGCCGGAGAAAGACGATAATGGTCGAGGCCGTCGTTGTACTTGATCGGCTCTACGACCTCGAGGTCTCCTCCGAGGAGCCAGTCTCCGGCATCGGCTATGGCTTCCCGCACGTAGGGTAGGCCGGGGGCGGTCGTCCCCCATGTTCTCGCTATGCGTTCTTCTTTGTGGTGCCGGTAAATCTCGATCCTGAGGTCGAGCAGAAGACAGACAGATCGCGGGGCCTCAGCAACGCGGACAAGATCAGGCCCAAGGACAAGAACGTCGAGATGGATGGCTTCCGGGGAAGGAGGCAGGCAAATAAGAGCATAAATAAATAACCATGCCCGAGGGTTCAAAGGCCATGGATAGAATCCTCGCACCGTTGACCTTGGTAAAAGTTCAGACTAACAGCTACCCTATCTGATGATAAATAAAGCTAATGGATTATTCGACGAGTAAAGTTACGGCCTGTAAAGCCCAATCTAACTGAGCCCTAGAGGGCCGAGTGATCGGACTTTCAGCAGCCAGCTTTGCAGAGAAATAAACGATCTGGATTAGCCGGATTAGAACAGAGCGAGAGAGAGAGAGAGAGAGAGCATGGGAGGTCCGGCGTCGCTTACTCGTTCAAGACGGCGACCGGGTTGTCGGCTGCGTCAACCAGGACGACGCTGGTGTGGTCCCCGATGGCCCGCTTCTGGGAATCGTCAACGGCCAGCACGATGGGAACGGACATGTTGACCACGCCGCCACAGCCGAGGCGGAGACAGTTGAAATGAAGAGTTTGGAGGAACTCGGCTTCTCTCATGAAGCCCCTGAGCGGGCTGGCCCACCCCTCGCTCAAAACGTGGACCCACTGCAGATCGGTGCGCGTGAGCCGGACACGTGGCCGCCCCGCCAGGGCCGCCTCCCGCCGCCTCGCCTCCCTCGCGGGCCCCGCCGGCACCACCAGGTCAACCAGGGCGCCGCCGTCCGGCTCAATGAGAGTCAACGAAACTCCGTCGCCTCCTCTCCTCCGCCTCGCCCCCTTCCTCCGATCCGGAGGGCTGAGCGATCCGGAAAAGGGCGGAGAAGGGTGAGGGATAATCGGGCGGAGGGCTGAGAATAGGGCTGTCATGGAGGCCATTGCCGGGGAAGCGGCAGAGCGAGAGAGCGAGAGAGGGAGGGGGAGGGGGAGGGAGAGAGAGAGAGAGGGAGGAGCGGCCGTATCCATGAACTGTGTAGTTCGGGGAGTGACTTATAGTGAAGGGGTTGCCGGCGAAATGGTAGCGAAGCCGGCGAGGGGGGGGATGAATCTGGACAGTGTCGGGGGAGGCAAAGATGCCTGCTTTCCAGAGTTCATACGACATAGAATAGGTGGCCTCGAGAAAGAAACGGGCCCCCTGGCAGCCCGGAAGTAGCAGAAAGGAGCCTCTCAATTGACGTCACTCCCCACACTCCCGCGGCTCGGCTCCAAACAGCGCCGTCTACAGGGGAAAGAAGCTCGCCGAGTCCAAGCTCTGAAGAAGCGCCGGGCAGTCTTGAGGATGGATAGAGGAGGAGCTCCTATCCTATTCCTATCCCTGTCGTGTTCTCCTTGCGTCTCTTCTTCTTCTTCTTCTGGCTTCGCCTTCACATCATCTTGGCCAAGGGAGAGACGGGCTGGGCTGGCTGAATGAGAAGCAATCCCAGATTCAGTCTATCTTTATGGCCGACGAGAATGCAATTTATGGCCGCCCTCTCTCTCTCTCTCTGTCATCTGCATGCACCTCCGCCTCCGCATCGGAAGAAAAGAAGACGCTTTTTCTTGGATCTTTTCTAAATGTTCTCGCCCACCAAAGATGAAGAGTACACATCACATAGCGGCATAGGGGGAGCACTACAAACGCATGCGAACGGGGTCGATTATCAATCAGCGAGTCTCTCCCCCGGTTCTATCGGCGTGAGATATCTGAGACGCCCCCGCAGACAGTCTTCTTCCCTTCCTTTCCTTTTTCCCGGGGACGGACGGCCGTAGATTTCTTACGGATGTGATAGGGAGAGAGAGAGAGAGTGGGGATGGCCATGGCGGGGTCTCCGCCGGTAAAATAGAAACAGGGGAGGCGAGACGTTCGTGGTGGCGTGGCCCATCCGGAGTGATCGCCCCACCCAGCATGCTCACTCACTCATTCATTCGCTCCTTCCTTCCATGGGGAGAAGAAATAATATATATATATATATATATATATAGATACAGATGCACATAAAAGAAGAGCAGAGCAGCAGAGGATTCGGCGCGTGGAGGAAGACGTTCGTTGTTATCCATGCATGGCCATCCCGGGGGCCCAGCCACGAGTTGCTTCCCCAGGTGGGTCTCCGTGTGCGAGCGTGTCACCCACCGCCCCGCCCCGCCCTCCCCTCCCACTAGAAAGAAAAGAAGAAGAAGAAGAAGAAGAAGAAGAAGAAGAAGAAGAAGAAAGAAGAAAGAAGAAAGAAGAAAGAAGAAAGAAGAAAGAAGAAAGAGAAGAAAGAAAAGAGAAAAGGGGAAGCAGGTGGAGACGGAGGACCACCCTCCGCCTACATCATCTTCCACGCCCGCCGGGCAACCCACCAAACGCCAAGGGCGCACGGCGCCTGCCATGCACCTCGTCCGTTCCCCTGCACTTTCTCCGCAGCCTGCTTGGTGACTGTGCTGCTACGCTTCCTGTCAAAACCCTCCACCCACCCGTTTTTTCCTCGTGTGGATAAAACTCTGGGGACCCTGACCAAATTTCTGTCCCGGCCATCTGGCTCCGCTCCGACGCCGCTCAAGTCTCCGGTCTATTATTTCTCATGACGAGCATCTGGGGTCCGTGGGTGTGTGTGGGGGGGCGGGGCGGCCTCCAAATTTATTGCGCTGTGGCCAGAAGAAGAGCCCAAAATGGTGTCGCAGCAAGAAAGAGACAGCAAGCGAGTTCAGCAAGCAGCTACTAGTCAGCTCTCGCCACCGCCGCGTCCGGTGGTCTGGTGGTGGTCTTGTCTGCCCCCCCCGTCTCCCCTGAGCGATGAATCCATCACCGCTTCGCCGGTTAGTAATGGCCGGACCAGTTGGCGGCGCTGTCCACCTTGCGCATGCCGCTGGTGGGCTCCTTCTTCGAGTCCTCGTCCACCTTGAAGGTCGAGCCGCAGACCTGGCCCTGGCTGTCGACCCTCGGCATCGGCTTCAACGCGTTCAGCGGGTGCTCGTAGCTCTGCAGCCCCCCGGACGTGGTGAAGAAGCACCCTGCCAGCCAGAGAACAGCCCACGTAAATCCACCGCAAGAACCTTGTATTTGGCAGGCCGGGATCCATCCACGAGGGAGGCTGTCCGTGTGCTACACCACCACATGCACATCTTGTTGTCGAGAGTCGTTAATCAGAGAGAGAGAGAGAGAGAGAGAGAGGGAGCAGCAGCAGCAGCAGCAGCAGCCGCGGCAGCACCTTACCTTTGGGGAATGGGGCAAATGACTTCCCGCAGCCCTTCTTGATGGTGTCAGAGTCGTCCGAGAGCACAAGCCGCCCTTCAGAATCGGTCCCCCAGAAGAAGGGGACACTCTCGTCCGCATCCTGGATCACACACAAGAGGAAAAGGGGACCCAGAATTCAGCTTCCACCGACCGACCGCCCCAAAAAAGTCATATCGCAGTGCAGGGGGGGATCCGGTGCCGTCATTTGTTAATATATAGTTCAGCCGTATCATTTCTGAGGATTCATGTCTTTTGCCTCTCCTATCAAGTGTGTGTAAAAGCGCTTTCCAGTCCATGAATCCTGATTGGAACCCAAAAAAGAAAATATGTATAGACATATTTTTTCTAGCGTCTCTTCTCCAAAATAATGGTGAGCAGTCTCTTTTTCCCCGTGCGGGGGTGGTTCTTGTGATGCTAGATTTCCCGAAGAAAATTTAGAGCTACGCTAACAAGATCGCAGAGACATAAATGACAAGCAGGATGAAGAAGAAACATCCTAGGAACAGAAATAATCTAATAACCAAAGCAAAGAGCATGGAAACCACAAGCTTCGAAGATTCTCTCCCAAGAGGGGTCGATGGATTTTACTCACAGCAGCAATGAATGCAGCCTTGGACATGCTGTCATAGAGAATGAATGCAAATTTTCCACGGAGATCTCTCACGACTTGGTCCGCAGGATAAGGCCCCCTGTCCCTCAGGGTCTTGTAGGCTTCTATGACGATGGTGACTTCGTTGGCAGTCTTGTTCAACCCGTACTGTTGCTTCAGGAGAGAAATGTTCTCGATGCTCCCCTCAAACAGGCAAAATATGTCGTCCACAACAGCAAACAATCTGCACAGATGAGGATGGACGGGATCCCGGATTAGGCAAATACCTCCGACTCCAAAAAAAAAAAAAAAAACAAGATTAAAACTGAGAGATAGCGGGGTAAAATCAATAAAGGAAAAAGTTATCTCCGTCTTCATCCATTCAAAAAGCATGCAGAGGAATGAAACGAGCATTTCTATATATAACCTTATGGTCCGCCATGCAATCAGATCAGAAAATAAATTAAAGAAGACACCTTCAGCTCATGATCCTCCCAATCTTAAGAAAATAAGATAAACACGCCACCAGATTAATAGCATAAGAAGAAGGTTTACAGCGCAGCACACAAAAAAGATCAGTCAGCCTCATAGAATCCGATTAACCCTAACAACAATTAATAGCATACAACGAACTTGGAGTATACAAGTTGAAAAGACCAGAGATCATCATACAGACTTTTTCCTTACCTCGACCTTTTTAGTGTCAGATAATGAAACGAAAGAATGAGAAATAGAAACCAAGGAAGATAAGGTCCTGGAACTAATCAACATACATACAGAAGTACAAACCCAAGTCACTGATCAGTGGTTAGAGTCGTGACTTTGGATAATATCCAGAAGTAAATAAACGAAATGAAGCAGTCCCAATTATTTTGCTTAACAGCTTATGAGACATACAAAGGGGAAATTATCTTTCAGTTTGGACCGAGCTTTGATGGTCTCCGAGGTGATATATATCATATGTTGACCGTTAATCGAAATTTGTCCTCTACACGGATACCAGTTTAACCCAAAATTTCTCAATGCCCGCATCTCAACATATTCATCATATGGTATAAGAGGGGTTGAACGAAAAAAAGGTAGAAAAATTACTCTTATTATGTGGATAAAGTATCTCCAGAAATACTACAATGCGTGTCTTCGGATCAGAAAAGGCACAGCAACAAAAAAAAAAAAAAAAGGATTCCATCACCATTCTTGCGACCAAGAAATAAGGGTTTAGAATGATGTTAGAGGGCTAATGAACCTAAAATTGCATTTTCTCAGTTACCAGTGGAAAATTGTAAACCTGAAAAGAGGCCAAAGCAGGAAATCTTGAGAAACGGTGAATGTAGCATCCAACTTTTAGAAGCAGGACGAAGTCGACCATTTAAGATTTAATGAACAATAAGAGGAAAGATGGAGACCAATGGTTGAGGTCATAACTGAGACGGAGTGGAGAAGAAATGACCTAGACAACCCACGAACAGTCGTTTCACATGTGAACTGCTTGAATCTATAAACTTTTATATTCTTGCAAGATTCAGAATAATCGAAAAATTTAACGGTTCTGATGCTTAACTCTTTGACCTCGGCAATATAAATTCTTTCGATACTTTAGGAAACCAATGGAAACCAGTCTTCCCTTTCTTTATTCATCTGGAGCCGCTATTCAAACCCAATGGAGGTAGAAATGAGGTCCAAGAAGACGAACAGAAAAGGAAGTAGTCCCACATAAAAAGAGGCACGAGGAGCAAATGTAAAAATTTCAAATACTTTCAAGAGAACAAGTACAGAAAAAAAAACATCACAATGATGTGAAGTACAGAATCACACGGAAGCCGTCTAACGCTACGCGCCGAAGAAGCAAAGCAGAGGAATCACAACGTTTCCAGGTCCAACGACTCACAACAACAGAATCCAAGCGGATTGTGGAAAGAAGCAGAAAAGAGGTCTCGCAGCATCGCGCAAAGCGATATCGGCCAGAGGACAGTAGGATCGGGGCCATGTTTCGGGGTCAGAGAATCTCAGCCAAGAACGGTGGTGGTTACCTCGGTAAGAGGGGGTTCTGCTTCTCCGAAGAGTACGCGATCGCGCCGGAGGCTCCGAGGTTCACGGCGACGGCCCCCTTTCTGGCGGAGCAGAAGTCATCCACCAAGGATCCCGCCACTTGGGGCTCCCCCTCCGCCTCGGCCCTCAGCCCCTCGGGGCTCTTCGCCACCGTCTTCTCGAAAACCGCCAGCATCTTCACGCACCGCCGATCGGGAACGGATCCGAGAGAGAGAGAGAGAGGGAGAGAGAATGGTCGAAGAAGGCGCAGTGAGCCTTGCCCGAAGGTAACTCCATATATATAGGAAGACTACCACCGGAGGCAGAGAACCATCAGGCAAAAGGGTCGGCATTACCAATCGGTCAACGCTGCCTGAGGCGGAGGAACCACCGTCCGACTCGGATCCGACGGTGCTCGGGCGCCTCGCGCACGCGTCTGCGGCATTGGAGTGGGCCCCACGGAGGATATCGTCTGCCGTTGACCGTCCATCCGCCACCGAAGAGCGCCTAATCCTCGTCAACGATAAATGAGCGCCACGGGGGCTCTCTCTCTCTCTCTAGATGACCCCTCCCCCTCCCTCACGGTGAACTCCCGGACTCCACCTGGGCCGCGGTCAACGCGACGCCGCCACAAGCAACGGCGAGGAGCGAAGGCGAGCCAACTATACATACATGGTAAGGAAATCACGTCATCCACAGCTGTGGCACTGTCAAAGCTGCCCAGCCCCACTCGGCAATCCGCCCTGGCCCTGGTGTCAGCATGAAGGAGAAGAAGAAGAAGAAGAGAGAGAGAGGTACGCACAAGTCAACGCCAAGCACTGTATCACAGGTTGTTCGCCACATGGATGAGAAGACGAGTCAAAAATTTACAAGAAAGGTCAACCAGATGCATGCTTGGGCGCTCCCCCCCCCCCCCCACAAGAGCTCCATCCGCCATGGGGGTGTGCCTGCGACTGGGAGCTCCTTCCATGGTATGGTAGAGAGAGAGAGAGAGAGAGAGAGAGAGGGGGGGGGGATAAAAAGTGTTCAGGAAACAGGGGGCGTATACAAGGGCGGGCATTAGTTCATCGATTTTTGTTTAGGTGATTCCATCATGGCCTGCCAGCAAGACGAAAGCTCAGATGAGATCCCCCCCTACGGATCAACTCCACCGGCAAGTGGAGATTAAAAATAGAGCAATCGTCACCTGACAGAATGAGAAGAGATAAAATAAAATCTTGACCAAGGTACCTGTCACGGACAAAGCCATACTGGCTTAATCAGTTCATGGGAGCCAAGGTTTATCACCCTTGACCTATTAGTTCGGTTAAACTCTGCAAATTGATCCCATGCAACTAGACAGAGAGAGAGAGAGAGAGAGAGAGAGAGAGAGAGAGCCTAAAGGAAGATGGAAAATAAAAAATAAAAAAAAAGATAATCACCGGGTCCTAACAATGTATATTAACAATGTGAGCAAGAACAAAGTTTGGAGTGAGCGAATGCCTGCTTGTCTACTTTGCGCTAGTAGAAGAGAGCCAACGCAGTTTCTCAGCCAAGACATCCACCTCCTCCGCGTCTATTTCTCCCGCAACTGGTCCACCCGATTCATCTACGATGCCCTCACTCAGCAATTCTTCCCAAAAGTCGTCGTTCAGCTCTCTTTCTCCGCCCCCTTCTTCCCGCCGCCCCTCCTGCTCTTCATCTCCCTCGTCGTGGTTCCCTGCATTCATCTCGTGCGCGAGATGGTACTCGGCCTCCGCCGAGCTTTCAGGCCCATCACAGTCATATCTGCATGCTTCTAGCTTAATCGTCGACTCTACGTATGGAGGAGGGTTCCCCGGGGACGGCAGGTCGCCCCCGTCAGGCCCCTGGTCGATGGACCTCCTCCTCTTCTTCCCAATGGCCTCTTCAATCTCCTTCCTCCTCTCCTTCTCCTGCACCAGCTGATGGATGAAGGCCGGATTCTGCATCGCCCGCGCCAGGAACGTCATCATCTGCTGCTGCTTCTGCTCCGTTCCCTGGATTCTCTCTTCCATGGCGTGGATGCAGGCCCGCGTGTTCTGATGCTCCTGTCTCAGCTTCACCAGCTCCGACATGAGGATGTTCTTGTCCCGCTTTAATCTGTCGATCTCTCCGTCCAGCCCAAATCGCCCGACCTCAAGACAAGGGCCGACGGGGCGCCGGTGGTGAGGAGGATGAGCGGGGGGCCGCCTCCTCTGGATGGTCTTAAGAAGGTGCCTCTCCCCTCGGAGAAAGCCCTGGTTCGCAAATTCCCATCTGTCTGGATCCACCTTTCTAAAGCCCTGCGAAATCAAATCCCATCTCAACACCGAATCCGGTGGCGCCGCCCACTGGCGGCAGGGCGATCACCCACAGAGAGATTCCACACCCACAGCAAACAGTGCAGACCACCCACCCCCTTTCTGACAGGACGAGTTCTAGTGTGCAGGGCGAGGTGGCCGCCGCATCAAGCAGGCCATGGAAGAACACGGGAGAAAACAAAATAGACGGCCCCGAAGAAAGAACACATCAAGCAAGGGCAAGGGCAAGGGCAAGGGCAAGAGACTTACATATGTGTTGAGCTGCCTGACGAAGCTGGAGAAGTTGCTGTGCTTGAAGTACTTGGGCAGCAGGGTCCTGGAGAAGGCGTGGGGATCCCAGACCACGAAGCTGCTGCTCGTGGGGCTCCACGACACCACCCGGTCGGTGTCGGGATCTTCGACCATGTCGTAGGTCTTGGTGAGAAAAGGCGGAGGCCCCAGGTCGTGCAGGCCCTCGATCGGCCGGGGAGGCTGCCGGGGCGGCCCCCATAGCGGCGGATCCCCGGAGCCAGAGGGGCCGGCCCCAGGGTACTCTTCTTTCACCGGATAGGGAAAATTCATAAGCAAGCTCGGCCGCCAGGAGGTTCGAGCCCCCCGGACGCAAAAATACAGGGAAGCCGCAGAACGAATCCGGACAATCGAAGCCCCCGCACCGGCGCCCACAGGGACGAGAAACTGCAGCAGGATGGATGAACACCAGACGGAGGAGACGCGCGCGCGCGCGCAGGCACACACTCCGGAGCAAAATTTACGATCAACGGCGATGGAAAACAACTGGCCCTCCGGAAACTGCTGCTCCAGCAGAGCAACTAAAGTTCCGAAATCTGCAGGCTAAGGAAGGGAGTGCCAGAGGCACCACGGCCCCGTACATGGAGAAAGAATCTTCCGCGGTCTAGGTTTTCGAAAAGACAGCCGAGAACCGAGAACAAGCGAGAACCGCAGAAGCTCGATCTTCCGGCCGGGGGAGGACGCTCCGTCGGGGGCTCAAGCAAAGCTGCTGCCAACACCAGAGGAGCGGAAGCGCCAAGGACGCCGCCGGGCGGAGGAACGACCAGGCGAAATCGGCGCCGCCAGCCGCTCCACCGATGCGAGGGAAGGAGGAAGCGCGCCGCCACAAGGGGGGCGGGAGCGGCGAGCGAGGCGGCGGCGGCGATGCGCTCACCCCGGGGGACTGCCGTCAGGACGGCCGGAGAAAAAGCTTGGACGGCAAGCAGAAGGACCTGTCAAATCGAGCGATCCGGGGTCCAAGATGGGAACTTGCAGAGGCGGCGGAGGGGTGGGCTCGCCACGCGGAAACTTCTGGAAGCACCGGAAATCCTCGGCGACGACGGCAAGAAATCCGGGAAATCCTCGGCCGGTCAACTCGGGTAATCAATCCATCTCTTTTATTATATTTACTTTTTTAATTATTTGGCGATAGAACGAACGACGACCCGTATTTTTCCAGAGCCGAGATTTTTCTCTCTTCTTTTTCTCCCCCCGCGGGGGCGGGTAGCCTGGCGGCGTCGCCACGTGTCCCGGCGAAGGGAGGTCTCGTGGCCCGAGGCAGCGCGGGGCGGGTGTCGGCCATCCGGGGGCAGATCCAGGATGGACGGACACGATGCACTTGCGGAGCGCCAAAGCGATCGCCGTTATTCGAACAGTAAAAACAGACGGAGCGCCGTTAATTCGAACGAACGAACGAACGAACAGACGCACAGGCAGACAGAGAGACGGACATGGAGCACTGCGCGTCGTCGAGGACGAGGACGAGGACGAGGAGCCGCAGTTGCAGAGTAGATAGAGGACGGAGGCATCCATCTATCTGTGCGAGATATATATATATATATACATATATATATATGTAGATGGATAGAGGTCTAAGCTCTGACTGACTGACCTGGGCGGGGCGGGGGTCAGTTGTAGACCATGTACTTGGGGGTGGCGCTGAAGCGCTGGTAGCCCTTGATGACCTTGTCCACGGCCTGGAGGAAGTCCTTCTCCGTCACCGTCTTCCTCCGCGCCCGGATGGCGAACATCCCCGCCTCCGTGCACACGCTCCGGATGTCCGCCCCTGCAGCGGCGGCAGCAGCAGCAGCAGCACACAAGGTCAGTCTTTCGTCTATGGCGCCGAGCTGAGCAGGCAGGGCCACCCACCGGTGGAGTTGGGGCAGAGGCGAGCGAGGAGCTCGAAGCGGATGTCTCGGTCGCAGTTCATCGTCCGGGTGTGGATCCTGAAGATCTGGGTCCGCCCCTCCAGGTCCGGCAGGCCGAACTCCACCTTGCGGTCCAGGCGGCCGGGCGCAGGAGGGCGGGGTCCAGGGTGTCCGGCCTGTCCAGAGAAGAAACGGAAGCAAGTCGGCCAAGTGCCCGCGGCGGAGAAAGTGTGCGAGCAGCAGCAGCAGCAGCAGCAGCAGCAGGAGGGGGCTCCACCTGTTGGTGGCCATGAGGACCTTGATGTTCCCACGGGCGTCGAAGCCGTCGAGCTGGTTCACAATCTCGAGCATCGTGCGCTGCACCTCGTTGTCGCCGCCCGCGCCGTCCTCGTAGCGCGCGCCGCCGATGGCGTCCACCTCGTCGAAGAAGACGATGCAGGCCTTCTTCGAACGGGCCATCTGGCACGACACGGCGCAACAGGAACTCGCTCAGAGCTCAGAATGCAATGGGGGGTCCTCCCGTCCGAACCCGCCCTTCTGATTCGCTCGGCGCACCTGGAAGAGCTCGCGGACCATGCGGGCCCCTTCGCCGACGTACTTCTGGACCAGCTCGCTTCCTATGACGCGGATGAAGCACGCGTCCGTCCTGTTGGCCACGGCCCTGGCGAGGAGCGTCTTCCCGGTCCCCGGAGGGCCGTAGCAGAGCACGCCCTTGGGAGGGTCGATTCCGAGCTTCACAAACTTCTCCGGATGCAGCAGAGGGAGCTCTACCACCTGGTCCGAGAAATCATCTGAACCACCACCACCACCAACAACAAAAAAAAGAAAAAAAAAAAGAAAAAAGAAACGGGAAAAGAGATGGCGAGATGCAATCAATACCCACTTCTCGCAGCTTCTCGATCTGATCCTTGCAGCCCCCGACGTCGTGGTATGTGATGTCAGGCTTCTCCTCGACGGTCATCATCGTGACGCTGGGATCGATCTTCGGGGGCAGCGGAATCTGGATCTGATATTTGTTCCGATCCACCCTGCGACCCCAAAACGCACCCGATGATAATAGTAATCAATAAGAAGCCACTCATCCATCCATCCATCCATCCTTCCGTCCATTATTGCGAGCAGAAACAGCAGAAATCCAGTCAAGAAAGAGCAGCAACACACGGGGAGAGAGAGAGAGAGAGAGAGAGAGAGAGGGGTAGCAGCCCTTACCCAACGCGCATGCCTTCTTCAATATCAGTAGGAGAGACTTTGTCGCCTAGGCCCACAACAAACTAAAATTGACCAAAGAGAGGAATCCATAAGCTAAAGTCGTAGGCCAAGATAATAATACCACTTATGTGAAGCATGTTCTTACCTTTGCAATCTGCTTGACGTTGATCATGTATTTGGCGTCCTCTGTGTTGGGATTTATTATTTTAGTGCACCTTGCAACCTTGCATGCCAAAAAATGCGCCTCAAAATCAAGTCCAGCAGCGGACGGTATCTTAGAGATCCAGATTTACTGCTCAAGTCCTAATCACATCTCACCTGAAGAGGCTGCTCTTCTTGCATCATCTGCTTATCAGAAACTAAATCCCACTGGCTAGGAGGAGCTAAGCCGGTGTCAGATTCCTTTATTCCTGCAGGTTAATTAGCTCAGGAAGATCCAAAAGCATCATCTAGGATTCTGTGCTAAAATATTTAATGAAAAAAAATCTCCCAAAAAGATACCAGACAATCCAAAACAAGTATGCACGATGATGAAGGTCATGCACAGCAACCCGAATGAGAAGAAAATAAAGCCCGTGCTTGCTTGTTTGATGGCTATAACAATGGACCACCGTGTCTAGAGAAAATTCAGCCGAGCAAGCTGAGGACAAGGGCCATGCAAGAAAGATAATAGAGGAATTTACAAGAGACATTATCATCTCCATTTTGATGCGTTTTCAGGTGACTATCAAGTTCTATATCGATTGCATTTGCGGAAAAACAACTTGGTGCTGTCATTTCTTCCATCCCATGTGAACCAGTTCCCGAATTCAGTCAGTTCCTTCACAGGTTTTCATTTAACATACCCATGAATCCACTTCTGTGGATTAAAAACCACTGTCCACCAGATCATTTCACCTTGGGCTGACCTCGGTAACCATCAGCAGGTTGTTATCACTCTCTCGTGTTTTCACAGAACCAACAGAATCAGCTTGCTTTGTTGCTGCGTCTGTGCATTACACAAGAATGAACACAAAGTAGCCAGCTAGAACCCATCATCCTGAACCTTATTCTCTTCTCCACCTGTTTCTCTGCTTGCACTAACCAGGTGGCTGGTGAAATGGCAAGTCTCAGCGCCGATGATTAACGACAACCACAGGCCTGAAACTTATGCCGCATTAGAACCAACTGCGAATTGTGACAACGTACCACATCTATCTGTAAGAACAACCACCCCTCCCCCCCATCCCCCCAAGCAAAGGAAAAAAAAAGAAAAAGGTTAAAAAAACTGTTCTATGACCACCTTATCCTTCACTGCAACATCACAAAAGTCACTGTAAAGATGGATTAAAATCACTTCACAGTGTGTCACCATGGATTTACTGGTCGGATGATTATTCCTTGGCAATTCCAAACCATACCCCTAACACTGCGAGCACCAATAAACACATACCTAAGGTTAGGTACCGACTAAGGCATGCTTTCGTCAATCTTCTTACTGTGATGACCCAGCAACATATCATCTAGAATTGGATTAAATTGGCCAAGTTGGGACCACGATGGGATCAACAAATGTAGCTGATTCAAGGGAAAATCTTATATATCTTATAAAATGCAAGGGCCTTTATCCATTTTAATAAAACTATGCCTGAAAAAACCAGCTGTGGCCGACAGGGCCAGTGATCAGCAGAGCTATTTAAGTCTCATTTTTCACCCTTTTCCTTCTTTCTTCACGAGACCTCCACCCGATCCAGCAGGATTGCATATGCATACTATTTATAGAGATTAACAATCTATCAACATGTTACGCATATAACATATGCAATTTGTGACGATTTAGTAATTAATAAAGCAGACATTTTTTATTTAGAGAAACTTTCATGATATGAAAATAATTCCAAACAACACCCATTTTTCAGACAATGAAGATCACGTTTTTCTTAATTTAATATCACTCAGGTTAGCTTCTATGATTTTAATACTTATATATGATAGGCAACAGAAAATTGAAGGATAAGAATAGTTTGGAATCAAACCACAGAGATCGTTCACTTTCTTAGCAATTTGCTTGATCTCCTTCTCCACCTTTTTAATCCTTTTTGAAAAAGGTCCTAAGCCCTGAAATTTGAATTCAATGAGCGAGGAAAGTATGGGCCTTCTCCTCATAAAGGGAAAAACTGAAGAATAAAAAAGAATCGACAAGTAAAAGCATAAAAAAAGAAACCACGCGCGCGGATAATAAGAATGAGGACACTGAATATCTTTTTAGTGACGAGAACAAGACCACATGGCATGCTAACCGACTGAAGCGAGAGACCACCAGAAGCCAGGATCAAGATATATCACGACTAAGGATCAATCAACTCAACAGATCGAAAGGGAGAAACGAGACGACGAGATCCCAAAACATACATAGAAAATTCTACCGTAAATCGAAAAAACGCAGATGTTTTTTCAGTATGAAAACGACATAGACTCGACTCAAATACCATCGCAGATGAGGTTCGGATGAAGTCATTAGAGGACAGGGAAAGAAATAAAGTCCCATCAAAGCCAAGAGAGTGACAATCAGCCGGATAGATAGACGCTCGGCACAATACCACTCAGCTCAGGTCATTCTTCCACATAGTTACTAAGAAGCTAAGAAACTAAAATCTCAAGAGACAAGCACAGAACAGGATCTCCCCGATGAGATGGCAATCAAGATACAGACATATGTCTGGAGTAAAGCGATGTCGTCCTCGTCGAGTGGGGGAGGACTCTTCTCGTTCATGGTCTTGTCTTCGGCATCCGCCGTCGGCGCCATCACCGCCAGCAAGGCGCCCCTGGAGCTTTCAAATCCACTGGAAAATGCTCAGAAACCAGGTCCTTCCATGAAATGGCCGGGGACGGAGGTGACTGAACTCCACCGCGGTGACCGGATCCGTCCTCAACCGCCGACTATGCTGCCACCGAGGCGGCGGGAAATATCCTTCCAGCCTTATTGGGCCCACCCGACCGGCCCAATATGCCTCTTTATCCACGATTCTGGGCCATACGTCGAGATCAGGAAGTACGGGCCCGGCCCAACAAATGGCCGTGGGAGTGCAACTTCCCGCGAGGTAGCAGACCGCCAATCTGACACTTGTGAGGACAAAGAAATCGCCACGCGTAGGGGACCGTAGAACGAATATTTGCTTCAGGTCGGTAGTTATGCCACGTCATTGATGACGCCACGTTTCCGCAACTACGCCCGTCAGAAGCCATGGCATTATCGTGAATTAGTTAAAGTCTAAGGGTACTATGCTGAATCCCGTAGATGGCGGCACAACGTGCCGCTATAAAACGGGGGGATGGGTGCGTCGGGAATCGTTCTTAAATTCTTCAGAGACGAGAGAGAGAGAGAGAGATCTGGGGAGGTGGCCATGGCCGAGGAAGGCACGGTGATCAGTGTCCGCACCCTGGAGCAATGGAACGAACTGTTCGAGCTGGCCAAGGCCTCGAAGAAGCTGGTATCTTCTTCTGCTCTTCCCCTCTATCTGCCGTTGCGTTCGGGCTTCCCTTGGCGCTTTGCTAGGTTTTATAGGTTATTGATGTCCCCGTCCTCTTTCGACGGCTTTTCGTTTTCTCTATGTTATGAAGGAGTTAGATCGGCGAAGGCCGTCGTTGCCCTGTGATTACGTTTTCAGTGCGATTTTTTGTCTCCACTTGTGATTACTGAACGGTATATCCCATGCAAAGTGCGTGTCATCCGTGAACGCGTGAACCTGTTGGCAGAAGATTGCGTGTAGTAGGAATCCGTTACTTATCGGATGGATCCTCTTCTGTTCGGCATATTTGCGAACTGCGCATCTGTTCGTTTTTCTTCTTTATGCTCTTTTCCTCTTTTATTGACTTATTCTCATTCTTGGATAGAAACGGGAAGCATATTTTGGTTGAACTTTACATTTGTATCCAAGCATCGCTAGAGGTTGCTTGCAGAGACAGAGATTTGAAGGGTGAAGTGTGAGAATGGATATCACATGCCTTTTTTGTTGGTTGGGAATGACATCGGCCCAACCCTTCCACTTCATATGCATCCTTCATAGGTCACCGGGCCAATTAATCATTTTCTGATGGTCTTTTGCTGCACCTCTTTCATTATGCTCTATGGTTGCCCAGTTCAAAGGGCTATCGACGTGGCCCACTTTAACCCTTCAAAACAACGTGGTTTTTCAACAACTTTTATGTTGCGGATCACTGGAAACGCCTGGCATGCGTCTAGTGCGCATTAACTCAACTCTCTTGAATATGCCCAAAGACTTGAGGCGTGAGGCAGTGAGTTCCTGGAATATGGAATGAAAAGAGCCTAAATACATGTCTTCAATGGTCTATTCCTTGCATACTGGTTCTTCCTTTTAAATCCAACCTTCTCTTTCAATGGTCGAAGGAAAGGGATATCTTGCTGCTGTAGCCCCAAATTGACCTGGTCAGGCCCAAAATGTTCATATTCACTTATAGCCTATTTTACTGAACTTCTATCCCTCCACCCCTAGTGAGAAGATGAAAGGTGTGGGTGCTTCTTGTCTTAAACCATTGGCCTCCTGGACTTTGGCGTTCATCCTTGTACACTGGCGATTGTAATCAAGATCATGGGTGATTCATTGATGATTGACGGGGGCTACGAAATATCAAGAAACTCACACAAAACTAGCACTCGTTGTACCAACGGCTGTCATAGGTTCTTCGTAGTTTTTTTTTGAAATTTATTTTCAAGCATTTTAGCAGCTGATCCTAGTTCAGACTCTTTTTTATGGAAATTTAATTGCCAGCATCTAATCCAGGCCCTGAGAGCAGAATCTTTGACGCCATTCGGGTTTTGTATTTTATCCCGTGTTTTATTTATTCTCTATTTTTGCGAAGACACTGAAACCCAAAAGTCTCGACGATTTGCTGGCATAAATTGACATGGAGATTCACAGTAAAATCTCGATTGGCATACATAGGGTTGGGAGATTTTGCAAACTTTGATTCCGATATTTAGATAACATCAGCGATGCTATCCTCGGATATCGTGGAATCGTTCAAGTCTTCCATGAGCCCTGTTTTTAGATTCAGATCGTCGCCGTGGCATATCACTGATTTTCTTGCAATCCCTCCTCCTCATGAATGGGCCGAAGGTGGTGGTGGACTTCACGGCCTCCTGGTGCGGACCCTGCCGCATCATCACCCCCGTCCTTGTGGAACTGGCCAGGAGAACCCCCCTCGTCACCTTCCTCAAGGTCGACGTGGATGAGCTCAAGGTAGAGTGACCCCCCTTCCCCCATTCGCTTTCCTCTCTCTCTCTCTCTCGATAGATAGATAGATATATATATATATACATATCTGCTAACAAAAGGGCGCGGGCTGATGAGAGCGCACAGCCGGTGGCGGAGGAGTGGGGGATCGAGGCAATGCCGACCTTCATCTTCCTGAGGGAGGGGCAGCTGGTGGACAAGGTGATCGGCGCAAGGAAGGAGGAGCTGCAGCTGAAGATCTCGCAGCACCAGTCGGTGGCGTGAAGAAGGACGGGGCTGGGCTCTGCCTTCTCTGCGGCCGTGCCATCAACTTCGCTATCATGAATGAATAAATCGCTTGGAGGATTCTACGGTGCCCTGTGCCTGCCCTGCCACTGGATCTTTTCTTCCTATGGGATGATTAATCGTGTTACCTGCCCCGTATGGCTCTCTCTCTCTCTCTCTCTCTGTGTGCATTAGCACCTCCGCGCGTTCTATTGCAATTGATGGGCTGTGTGCCTGCCTGCCGCACACACCACGGGGCAGCGGGGCAGCGGGGCAGCTGAAGCAGTGCAGACTGCACGCGCACAGGGACACCCTTGTTCACCATGCTGGAACTTTTTCAGGCGGGGGCGTTCTCTGCCTCCCCGTCAGTCAGCCCGTGCAGACTCAAGGCGACGATGCGCCTGGAATATGAGCAAGCACGCGACGGGAAGGCCCCTACGTCGGCCAAAAATGGATAAACAGCAGCAACGACCTTGGCGGAAGATGAGAGAGAGAGAGAGAGAGAGAGATAAGAAGAGCCCACGGCAAGAACACATCCTTGGCAGCGGCGGCGGCGGCGAAGGCGCCAGCCGCCGTGGTTAGGTTCCCCAGGTACATATACACGCACAACAATGGCAAGGAGGGGCATCTCCCACGCACTATATATATATGGCTGGCATGCAATGCCCCCGGTGGCCGCACGCCCATCGGTTGACCTGTCTTCCTTTTCACTAGAGCTCGCCACGGAAAACCCAGCGGCGGCGGCAGCAGCAGCAGCAGCAGCGGAGCCCAGAACGCATCCTCTTCAGAGCCGCGTCGTCGCCGTTGGAAGGTTGGCCGCATCGCTGCTCAGGGCCGATCGGATCTCTCTCAGCATCTCCCCGATGCCCACGCGCTTCCTGCCCCTCACAAAAAATGCAGGGAAGAGGAAAAAAGACCCATCAACAGAAAAAAGAAGACCAACTCTACAAGCGACAGAGAGAGAGAGAGAGAGAGAGATCGTCGCCCGCAACGGCATACGGCGGCGGCCTGTTCAAATAGCCATGGATTTCGCCTCTTTCCTCACTCATTCTCATGAAAAAAGAAAAATTAAAAAAAAAGGTGGAGAGTCCTCGGAAGATTTTATTTGATCTACATGCGAAAATAATTCCAGAAGAAGATCATTCGACCGTCGGCGGGAAGGATGTGCCATGTACAGAGATCACTTCACTGGTGCATTCAACATCTCACCCTCCGCAATCAATAAAAGCCCCCCCACCCCCCCACCTTCCTTGGTATGATCTATTAGCTCAATCAATGTATGGGGGGGGGCACTTTCTCTCATGATATTAAGAAGCCATATGCATCGCACCCATGTTCTCACCGCCGCCCATGATCGCACCAGTGAGGCCTTCCTTTCAACATCATGATCCCAATAAAAGTGATCCATTGAATTGAATCCTGACCCTAACCCACAAATCTCCAGTGCCGGCGCCTGCCCCATGTAAAAAAGTCTGGCTTCTTCTTCCACATTTCTTGTTCACCTTCCTCTGGCTTCTTACCCAGCCATCTACGTAATGTTGGGTAGGAGCCAGCTCTGGGCATATGACTCAGAGTGGCTTGGCAGCCTCCGGTGTGAATTAGTCATCCCCAGGAATGATACAATGCAGCAGCCATTGAAGTTATTAAAGCTATATTCATTGTGCCTTTTTCCCCCAAGCTAATGTTCAAGATGTTCACTCAATGCAGAAGCCATTAACGGGCTCATAATGATTCCGGCAGGCAACAAATAGCGTTCAGAACAACTTTAATGTTTGAGAGTGTTCTCACATCTTTTGTAATGATCAGGGCACGGGCAGAAGACCTGGGTTCGGGTCTGCCCCACAACATGAACAGCAAGCAGAGAGACACGTCTATACCGAAAGTTCATCAGCATAGACTGTGGCACGAGCAAGCTGCTCCTCCGGTTTTAAGCATGGTTTTCAAGAATTAGCAGCATTTTAATAGAATTTTCCATGGCTGACCTTCCGATCGAAAAATAAAATATTGGGTGGAAACTATATCTAACTAAGAGCATGCAGCACGCCATAGGGCAGGAGTGGCCCATTCCATTCTATCAAGGAGCCTTCATCTATATAGGTTTTAAACTTTATCGTAGACAGAAAAGAAATCGCATTAAAAAAAACAATGAAGGAACAGGTTGAGAAAACATACAAAAAGCTAGCACCAACGACGGCAAGAGGTCGTGGATAATCCTCTAGTTGTTTTTCCTTCTCCACATTTGTAGAGTCCACAGAAGGAGGCGCAGCAGCAGCACCCTCTTCCAGAGCTTGAGATGGCTGGCCAACTTTAGTCCGAGGATCAGAATGTTCAGCATCTTTTCCAATGATGGCTATCTCTTGAGCTAATGATGGCCACCTAACACTAGCCTATCATAAAAAATAAGTTAAAAAATAATAATTAAAACATCCGGTAAATGCAAGATAGTTTTTATACAGAATATCGAAATTTCGATAGTTGGGCCAAAAGACAATTTCGGCTGCATTTACATATATAAAAATAACAGCTTAATTTTGAGTTGAATCAACATATCTTCCACGGATAAAATCTTCCGTGACTCCACTGGCCTTACTCTGGGGAGCAAGGCCAAGGTTTAGTCGAAATTTAGGTTAACCCACTAGAAACTAAAAAAATCACTGATGAATATCCGTATAAACTTTTCATGAGGTGAAGTAAACATCTAGCATTTTGAAACAGAGGTTAATCAATCAATTTCTCTCTATGTAAAATTTTAATTTAATAGACATAATTATTAGTATATCGATATGAATATGCATTTGGTCAGATGAGCGAAAACATGAAACCTAAATATCAGCCATGGGTGCCAATAAAGTTCAAGCGAGGCCATCCATGCAAATGCAAGCCACGACTCACATAAAGATACCATGAGCAAATTAGGCAGGACTATCGGCAGAAACATGTCTCATAACTTCAAAAATAGCCCTTCGGACACACCTTTGGGAGGTCGATCTTATTTAACACCACAATATAAGGTCGCTCAAGATAGCTGGGATTGTACATTCGTAACTCCTGCAAAATGTCAATAAAACATAACTCTACCGCAACTTTTGTTGATTTGTTGAAGCATTCATAAAGATAAAAGGTAAAAAAAAAAATCATTTGATTGCATATACACCATACGTGGTTAATTTAACATCCTACTTGAAGGAACTGACAACACAATAGTGAAAAATGAGTCTTAGAAACTTGTTTTTGAGTGGTAGGTTACGCGAAAATTACTATAATAGCTCAATCATTTTTGTGATGATTTTTGTTCGTAAATGGGATCATAAAACCTGAATGAAAGGCCAATATGGAATGTCGTGATTTCTGCAACTTGGGTGACGATAAACATTAAAAAATCATAGATACCTTAAACTTTAGAGTTAAAATTCTGGGTGCAGTGCTCAACTATAAAATTCTCATTGACTCTTCATACGCACCTATGGCAACAAATGGAGTGAGACTTACCCACTGCAAGGAAGAGCTACATCTAATGAAACTTCCGCAACTGGCAAAGGTTCCAGGCGGAGAAATGCAAGCTAAATTTGTGGAAATTGTGGGGTCGTATCTCCCACCAAGAACAATTGAATTTCCTTACGGAATATGTATCTACTTGGGATTCCAGCCATGGCAGCGGAGCCAAGGTACAAAACCAAAAATGGTGCTTATTTGCTGTATTTCATTAATGCAGCCCAAAAAGCTCTTTATTTTTCTTCATAATTATCTCCTTATCTATAATACCCAGGTCATATTATTCCAAGGCATCTTTCTTCTCAATTATCTAACGTAGGGGCCAATAATGATTGAAATCTCACCGTGTCATAAGTTATAAGATAGTAAAGCCCATTCCAAATACTGGTGTAACTCTATAAAAGAATTGTCATCTTACTTAAAATTGGGGATCTCAGTGGCAAGATTTATTTGTTTTCGTATACGCCTCTGAATCAATTTCTTTTCATTCTTTGCACCATAAGATATAGATTACATTCGAAAGGTTATGAGTCAGGACTGGCTAATGATATAGTGTGCTGAATGAGGCCGACACTGCATTCTCTGAATATTTCTTTGAAAGGGATGGCCATTAAGCTAGATTGGTACAATAGCGAGTAAATGTGCTGAATGAGGATCTCCACGATATTGTATCAAATAAAGTGTAATGATGATATTCACACAAGTTAGGAGAGAATCTTGAGGAAAAGTTGTCACCTCCTTCACTGTTTTGTAATCATTGAGAGGATTCTCAGCAGCCGCATCAACAACATGAACCAATAATCGCGTTCTTCTCAAATGCCTCAAGAAATTTCGACCAAGACCCTGAAAAAGAGTACGAATGAAATTTTATCAGAACATAATTACAGATGGAATGTTTTAGGGGACCCTACATTATTACCTTTCCCAGATGAGCACCTTCTATAAGACCAGGCAAGTCTGCTAGTGTCGCATCGGATGAATATTGCAACGCGCCTAAACTAGGATCACCATCAAGCCGCCCCAGATTTGGCATCAAGGTCGTGAAAGGATAGTCAGCAATATCAGGTTTTGCATGTGTGACAGCAGCCAGAAGTGTAGATTTCCCTGCATTTGGCAAACCCTTGAAAAATAAAGATTGTAACATGTAAGTAATGTCAGAGTTCAAGGCATTCGCATGCTACCAAAGACTCTGGAGAATTGCCAAGGATAAGCAGATACTTCAGTAGAAGCCAATTATCACATGATTACTGAAATTATGGAAAGGTAAAAACAGTCAAAATTTAACTGTGGCTAGCTTCATGTTTCGAGTTAAATCAAATGTCTATATAAGTACAAGAGGGGAGATTAATAGCTCATGGCTTTTTCCCATGCCTTATTTCCTATGTCTTCTAACTGACTGTAAAACAATATATTTTATAAATGACCTTCATACTTCCCCACTCTTGGATTTTTTTGCCATCATTTTTCATACCCAATCCTCAAGATTAAAACATATGTTTCCGCTGGTCCTTTACAAAGTAGTAAGGATGTACCACCAGAAGTTCGTGTACTGAATGTATAACCATACAGCTCCACTATTAACAATGCAAATTTTACGGTTTGAATCTATGAACTTCGGTAAATTAGTGATAAACGTCAAAAACCCATGGTGTTCATTGTGCTGTAGTTCCATAAGTTTTGAAAAGACAACAAGAACAAGAGACAAATGAAATGTAATTTTCCAAGCAAATGACTGAAATGCCGAATAGAAAAACTTCGCAACATCGAAGATGAAGAAAACTAGCTTCAAGCAAGAGCTTTGTGGCAAGACTGAGATTTAAATGGTAGTATAATAATCAGGTTCATGCACCCATTTAACTATGAGAATAGAAACTTTAGTTTCACGTATTTCAAGGAATACCATGAATAGAACACCATATCTTTAACATGTCAGGAAATGTTTGAAGTATCCATATAACTTTTCACTATCATCATCATATTTTTCAGGCTTATGACAATCTCTACGAGGAAACTAGTCTTGATCTTATGGATTATCTGAAAATAATTTATCAAATATTGGACATTGCAGTTAAAACAACAAGAAATGGAACCGTGTATGACTTAAGTTGAGAGTTTTACAGAGATCATAGCACATACCACAAGGCCAACATCCGCAACAACTCTAAGTATTAGTTCCAAGCTAACTTCTTCTCCAGGTTGACCAAGAACTAGAACCTGTGATACGTTAAAAAGATGATTAAATAACCAAACCATAAGACACATAATCCTTTCAGTAGATACTGAATTTAAATGTTGCAAGGAATGAAATTCCTAATTTCAAACAAATTTCAAACGGGGTTTTACACCAGTTACTAAAATGGCATACTAGTATTAACGGGATTTTTTCCCCTTCTCTTGACCACGACAATAAAATGCCAGGATGATACTACCCGATTTCCCCTTTCTTCTATCCCTCCAAATATCGACCATATTGAGGGGGGAGATGAAAAATAACAGCTTCCAAGCTGTAAGCTGGCAAGTCCAGCCTTGTGGATAATAGAAAATGAGTACAGATTAAATTGTCAAATTTGCTGCAAGTCACTTAGCACAGTCAGAGAATATTAAGGATCTTCATTTCTTTACATGCTTCGTTGGTTAAATTATCGTCAATACGAATGATACAGGTCCCTTTAATTTTTCCAGACCTCACGACTATAAGAGTTAGCTCCTATCCTAACACTTGCAAAAGAGGGAGGAAGAAAGAGATGCAGAAATGGAGAAAAAAGGCCATCCAGTTTCTCTGAAATCAACCAATTTTGCCATCATATCTGCCTCATGATTTTTATCCTGTAAATTCTTCCTTCTTTTTTCTCCTGTTCTTTCAGGTGTTCATAGTGGCCTTTCTCCCCACGGGAGGAAGCAGAATGTCTAAATTATCCGAAGCAATGTAGATAAACTAAGAAACGTAGGAATGAAGGGACACATGAATAAAAGTCAACGTAAAAAAATTAACTGTATGGGAACAGTTCCAATATTCAACATGTGCAAGCAATATTAATATTATGATATAATAAACTATTAACCTCCTAGAAGGAAAAGTAAGAGAAGTATCAAACGCATAGGTAATCTTCAGATCCTATGTAATCTATGACTAGATACAAAGATAACAGAAATAGCTTGAGTTCCAAAGTAATCAACTGTCTACCTTGTCACTGTCATCTCTCATCACATTAGTAGTTAAGTTTATCACTCGCTTCCTCCTATGTGCAGGCATCTCAATCAAGCTAATCTGCAGCAGTAAAGTAAAATAAAGGATAAAAAGTTAAGATGATGCAGAAGTTCACAGATATAAAAGTTCAATGGTAGCATATACACTATACATAAAAAATAACTTAAGAGTTGATCAGCAATCATCTAAACAAAAGAGAATTATAAGAATACATATCTTATGATTAATCAATAAACCGGAACTGTTTGCAATGTGAATTAAAATAGTCATAAATTCATAGGAGACTTAGAATATAGTTTCAAGGCATCAAATAAGCAACACGGCACTAAAGAAAGGCAAGTATTTCGGTTGCCAAGGCATGAACGCCAGAAAATTTCTCACCTCAATCACCTCAGTTTCCAGCTCAACAACCCGGTCGGGAAATGTATTCAGTAAAACGAAAGAACAGTCTATGTAGAAATACTTAAAGTTTGTTCTTGGACAACTAAAAACTATAGCCAAAACAAAGAATCTCAATGGAAATAAACCTGAACTCAATAAATGTGATCAGCTAGGACAACGAAAACAGAGTGTTTTTCAACCAAAAAAATTTGGACGATCATTTTGATATCCATAATCAATAATATTGTGATACTCTTATGAAGAAAATAAAATTTTCTCGTCATAACGGGCTTGCTGGATATACAGTCCAAGGCATGCTCAGCAATTCCTAGATTATGAAACCTATTGCATGAATGACATTCTTTAAGTTCTTGAGAGTAATCTACAAATAAATGCTAATTGCCCATTTATATACGGGTGAATTATTCGTAAATATTGTTAGATAATTTAGTTTAACATAAATTAGAATAAAATACCCAAGTGCGAGACAAAACATCACAGAACGAGCTGTGGTCAGAGGCATTAAACATATACATAATTAACAGTGCGGTGCGTAATTGACAACACCACAGTTTTATCTGATGATCAATTTTAAACATCGTAATGACTGTAGTCATCCAGAAACTTGCAATTATGTAGAGAACGCATATCATAAGAAGTCGGTTGAAGCAAAAGCTACAACTGTGAAAGCAGGGAGGTTACTGCCGACACAGCAGTTTATTAAAGCAGCAACACACCAGAAAATCTTCATTATGGTCCTAGAAGTTTCTGAATTTTTATTGCCGCCCACGAATTCCATCATTCTTCCCTAGAATCACATCCCAAGCTGATTCTCCTTTCTCCATAAACCCAAGTAATATGTCAATTTACAACATTGCCCAAGGTAACGTCCAACAACACAAATGAAAACTAAGGGAATTCTGTGGGGAAAAGCTTACCTCCAAGAGTGCAAAGAGTACTCCGTTACAGGAGAATGTGTTTTTCTTATCAAGGAAATCAAGGATTCCCATGATAGGAATTCAGCACTAATATACCTTAAAGGCAACTGCTCCATAGAGTTGGAGCCCAATCCTAAATAAAAGTATTTCAGACACACCTGGGTACTTTAGGCATCAACTATTGATGTGCCTTGTTGTTTCCCCAACCTCATCTTGGAAAGAAAGAGAGGAATCTTATAATGGCTAGATAACTATGTACACAACTACACTTTGAGTCGATCAACTTGATGAGTCTTGAACGTACTAAATCTTCATATAAAGTATAATAGATAGGAACAGACAAAATGAGCAATCGTTCATTCATGTTTAAACTTACTCCTGTTGGTATTCTCAAACTAAAATTATGATAAAAAAATCATGTAACTGCCTTTGATGTTCAATTAACTTTTTGAGAAATCCGTACAACTATTCTGTGACAAAAGAATAAACATGACTCACCCCTCCCTGTCCACCTCTCGCAACCAAAATTTCATCACCAGGCTGTGCAAGATCTGCTATAAACTTTCCCCTCTTGCGCTTTACAACAGTTCCTGTAGGAACTTGAAGCCATTAGAGAGATGGCTCTCATCACAACACTACAAAATGCATTTAGACATAGATGTCTAAAATGAGAGTATTTGACAGAATCCGCAAATTATAGTCAACCTAAATAAATAATGAAAATGCACATCAGCGAAGACTTTCTAACATTGAAAAATTTTATAGCAACCAGAATTGGTAAATGGTAGACATGGCTATTTCTTCGATTAAATAAAACTGAATTACCGTGTTTCTACATCACTGTACCTCACTGAGCTTCCGAAAATAAATAACATGTTTCAACTTTTGGTTCTAAACTATATCCCGATTCTCTGACTAGTGGAGCGGACTCAAAACAATATTAATCGTTCACACATGCCTACGATTCTCATTTATAAAATATATCTGAGATGTGTATGATGGCGGGCTCATGAAAATTCGATACTTTAAATTATCTACTTATATGTTCTATTTAAGCAAAATAGAGTCCAAACTTGATTACCTAGTCACATGTTCTCAGTAAAATATCTATTAAGTAAACAGGTATTAAATAAAACAGGTCACTATGCTTTCATGTAATCGCATGGTGAAGAGGAATAATTAAGCAACTTACAAACCTACAGGCACTGGAATACGCAATGTTGGTGCAGCAGATCCGTCACGCAGCTGAGAAGTCAGAACACCCATAGCATCAACATTTCCCCCACGCTTAGCATTATACCGACTTTTTCTGTGTAGTTCCAAAAGAGAATCTTTGCTCTCATCTGCGAAGATAATCACATCTCCACCGTGTCCACCCATAGGAAGTATAAGTGACCCATCAGAATCCCTTTTATATGAACTCCTTTTTCTTGACTGATTTTGATCATCTTTTCCTTGCGATTTTGAAGGACTTCTTTGGCCAGGCATCGTAAGAACTGCACCATGGCCTCCATCCCCAGAACGTACCGTTATAATAACCTGATCGAAATACTTGTGTGGTTCTCTAATTAAGGAAGCAGGAGGGGTGGAGGTTGAATCCTTTACTGTTGCAACTTTGCTCTTGACGACACAGCGTGGGGTTCTTTCACAGATGTTTCTCAACTTAATTTCCCTGAAAATAAAATCATTAATATAGGAAATAAAAATTGAGGCAATCCGATTTTATGAGGGTCAAAACCGAAAAGTGGGATCAAAATAACTCGGAAATATGCAAGCTGAAATCCGTAAAGGTGTAGGCAGACATGACAACTACTGACGGGCGATAACTAGTGATGAGTTTGAAAATGTGCACAGAATGACCCGCGTGAATGCAAGGGATCCGGCCAAGAAGATCCATTCGTGATTTCTACAGGCATGAGGATGCAAAGGCTGGAAGCATCAGATTTCATCTGTTCTCTAGAGCTACATCCAGCTTCCTGTAGCATAGCTGCAACCATTCCTTAGTTCTATGTCCTAAATTAAAATATGCACCGCTGTAAGGACTGATTGTTTTTGTCAAATAAAATATGTCACTCGCTCAAGATATTTTCAAAACGTCATCACACAGAATCAATGCGTCAGTTTACCAGGTTAAGATTTTAGACTGAGGCCATGGAGAGCCAAATATCTGATTCATCAGTGGTGGCCCTCAGCTTACTTAATCCGCATGCTATTTTGGTCCATATGTGGGCAAGTCAGGACTGTGAATGAAGCTTCGCCAATGAAAATGTTTATCATTCAAATATCCAATGCCCGAAAACTACAAAAAAATCGGTTATTATTTCTAAAAACGAATTCTATCCCCTTAAATTACAATGGTGGGTTCAACGTCAAAGTTAATTAAAATGCACAGATAGAGAAAAACCCATGGAAAATAAAGAAACCAGAAAATGTGAAATGAAATGGATGAGTATCAGCTTCGCCGGGCAGAAGAAAACAAGCAACAGCCATGGAAATACTATCGCCACGATTCAACCTAAAACGCCTATGTTCTATGATTTTGGAGATTCAACCTCTCAAGCGGAATAGATGACCGCAAAAATACTGAATCAGCTGAAACGAAGGGAAGAAGGACAGACGGGGGTCCTAACCCGCGGGAGCGTAAGCGCCAGACAGAATGGCTCCCCAAGAAAGGCGTCCGGAAGGACTGCGTCGACGCAGGCCCCGTTCTCAACGGCGACGACGGCTGCCATGCTGGCAG
The DNA here is from genome assembly GCA_024713555.1 of Spirodela polyrhiza. NCBI lineage: Eukaryota > Viridiplantae > Streptophyta > Magnoliopsida > Alismatales > Araceae > Spirodela > Spirodela polyrhiza. Next base: position 172,127 of record CM046535.1, read on the forward strand.
AGCAGCTGTAGCGGCTGCCATGGCTGCGTCGGTAAAACAGCGAGAGGATGGGAGGCAAGAAAAAGTTGCTGCTGCCGGGAGGATATTTGTTAGACAGATAATTCGCACACATACCCTCTACTAAAATAAAATTACATAAATAACCCTTTTTGGGTGTGGAAATGTACCATCGTACTTTTCTAAAACGAGGAAGCTCACCTCCCAGATGAGCAATTCTCTTCTCCTCTGTGACATCACATTCAGCTATGAACTTATTAGGGACCTACAAATAATTCTTCCTACCACAGTAGCTGCATGGATCTCTTTCGTTTCCCTCCCCACCTGAGGCCCAGCGCCACACCCTTGGGTACAGAGGACGGAGGACCCTTGCTACACACGTCCGGCAGCATTCCTAGAAGAAGAAGAAGGGCATGCAGAAGTGGTGCACAGTGGGTCCGGGCATGGTATGAGCACAACATGGAAGCTTGGATAGGAACCCATGTGGGTTCAGCAGAAAAGATTGTAACGACAGAGCAAGATAGAGGAGACTGTCTTCTCAGCCACCAAGGGTAAATATATACATGTATAATAATATAATCTTGGAATGGTAAGACAGTGTTATCCGATGACTTCAATCAAGGTAGGTGGAAATAGGCATCAAACTGAGGAAAACGAACTCAAGAGTAAATAGAACCAGACTCGAATGCCAAAATGACCCTTGAGCATACACAAACATGTCAAAGAAACATAAATATGATTTATTCTTGCACTCATTACGCATTGGGTAATTTCTCTCTGCAAGGTTCTGTCTTCTCTTTGACTAGAAAAGAGTCAAGATATGAGTCCATACATGAGCTGACTCATGGGTTGGTGTAGACAAGGAAAAGGGTGGTGAAGCACAATGTCAAGGGGAAAATAATATAATGAGAGTGAAAATGACTAATTGCTGACTGCTACGATCACTGAATAATCTCAAAAAGTCATGAAAATTTGGGAAATATCGAAAGAATGCTCTCCCTAAATCTTAGAATGAGAAAAAATAATTCAGGCTATAGAATCAGTATTCAACTCAAGGCATAAAAATATTTCACAATTAAGAGTGGCATCAACACTTCAAGCAAACATTCACACAACTAAAAACTATATGCTGAAAAAGGTTAAATTGTTAGCTGATTATTATTTTTACCAGACTGCCTATAGTACTTTGCTTGAACTAGAGTCATAAATAGAAAAATCATTGGTTGAATACTAATTTAGTTGAACAACTTAGAGTTGTAAATCTATAAGGGATTTTTTTGCATGTTATTTGATTGACCATCTAGAGTCATGAATCTAGAATAGACAAGTTAGGTGATCCTCCAATTTGGTGACCTATAGTTGTGAGGTTAGAAAGGGTCACCAAATGAAATGTACAAGTACACTAGAGTTATAAGATCTAACAAAGAACTATAATTTTTCTCTTCAAAGCAAACCACTAAGAGAGTAGCGGGACTTATAGGATATAGGGAGTAGAATAGGTCATGTAGACCAAGTCATCATAAAACCAGTGAGTACAAGGACTAAACGATTGTAAAGATAATAAACAAGTCCATTGGCACTCCCACTTCGTTCCTTGCATTGCCCACATATTGTCAAGAATGTAAAAGTGCATAATACATCCAACAGGCTAGGATCATGCTCACCAGCAAAGGCATACATAACCAATAAAGCTACCACATACCTAATGCTTTTATACTAGTGTTGAAAATCATGAGCATCTAGACCTAGGAAAATTAGTTCGGTTATATATGTACTACATCATAAAAATAGTTTGAATAAGTCAATACAATGATTATAACAGCAAGAAAGTTGTATAAATATCACACATGACAAAAAAGGGAGTTTGGTAGAATGTGTGAATAGATTAAAAGGGAGGAGAAAATATTAAAAGAAAGATAGATTCACCTATGAGAAATGATCATCTTAATCATATTGTGAAATAATATGATAGTCACTAGCCATATGGTACTTCCACTTGAGCGTGCAGGTTGCTCAACATCAAGATAGTGATTATCAAGGCTAACATGAGGGGGTAAAGATAGGCTTATTTTAAGTCAAAATCTTCATTATCAAGACCAACATATCCTCAATTCTTGATGCCAATATATCTAGTATTAAAATCAATAACACACAATCTTGCCATAGGTAATAAATTATATTTCATCTCAGGAAATCAACTAAACTTTACATTCAAGTTTGGGGTTCTTAGCACAAGTTTTTTTTCTCTAATTAGTCAAGCAACTTCATCTTGTTAATGCCTTTGGGCATAATTATTTTTATATTACATTTTATGAGAAAATATATTATTGAAGTTAGATATTATCCACAAACCTATGGTAATTACTTAATCTATTACATGCATTCAATTCAACTATTTATCTCATGAGATTATGATTAACCAATTAATCCAAGGAATTAAGTCTTGAGATTAATAGATTTGATGAATAAGTTAAACTTAATTTTTATGGAAATATATATTTGTTGAAAACTAAATATTTTTCTAGGTAAATAAGCAAAACGTAAATCTTGATTATTATTTTGATTCATTTATCTATATTAGCTGACCATTTAAGTGCAACCATTTAATTTTGGTCATGTGCCCTATGAAAAGAAAAATAAAAATTTTTGAAATATAAAAAGGACTTTTATAAGTCTTGAACTTACAAACTATAGGGTGATACACTAACTATTTGCGTGAAGAAAATAGTTACCTTAACATTCATATTTTAAGTTAATGTCAATAGGAAATAGTTGTTTGTCTATAAAAGATAAAACTTCAATTCAAATTTTAAATTGAATGGATTAAGGAATAACATGTTATAGAATTCGAATTGATTAGAAAAGTTTTACTACATATTTTAAAAAGTGATAAAGATTTTAACTAACCTTCCATGTTTATATCTTGAGCTCAAATCAAGAAATCATCAGAGAACAATGATCAATTAAGAGAAGAAGCTAAAGAAAGTAAAGAACAAGACTTCCATCATAATCTACATCAAACATTTATCTCTATGATCAAAGAACGTCATCCAAGTTTTAATTAGAGGTACTTCATCCATCTTCATCAATTGTCGATGATAAAAGTAATCACTCAACTTAATCAAATAAGTTCTTCATCAAGTCCTAAAGTAATTGAGTTGTGAGAGGAGAGGCTGTGAGTAAAGCCACGAGTTGCTCTAAGCCTAAGTTGGCCCAAAAGAGGTTGGATCTTTACTAAGATTAAACTTGAGTTGTTACATCATTGATCTCATGAATTTTAATGTGTATTTCTAAAGAAACATTGAAATCTAGTAGGAAAGACTATTTGGGGCTAGAAGTAGCTTGGTAAGGTGTAAACAAATGTAAAAAGATCAAGTCTTCTTTGTGAGAGAGAGAAAATTGTAAGAGAACTCATAAGAGGAGTGAGGAAAAAAGTCTGTATAGAGATATACATGAAGAACATAGTTAAAATATGGGTCAACCTAGTCACCCTTATGGATAAAATAAATTTAATATGAGCTTAAATTATATTATGTATTATTGGTTATCATACTACATTAGTCTACTTCATCAATGGTAAATCTAATAACCCAACTGTCTAAATCTCATAACTAGAGATGGACTAGTGAGCTAATTTGGCCCAATAAAGAATAAACTTAGATAAACAACCAAACTTGTTCTATTCCTTGAGATCAAAAAACTAGAAGAGGCATACCTATCCATGCCTATATTGTACCTTGTATAGTAAAGGCATGCATAATTGATAAATCTAGAAAACATCTAATGTTCTAATACTAGTGTTGGAAACCAAAAACATCTAGACATAAACACATTTATCACAAACATTTTCTTAGGCCACTAGACATCTGCTGGATATTTTGGTTTAATCATAATATTTGAGCAAAAAACTAAGAAAATATTAGTGTAGTACTTTGTGAATTGATTTATTTTTCAAATAGAGGGTCTGAAAGTTCTATTTCACAAAAATAAGTTGGATTTGAATTACTGCAATTTATTTTATTATTTTATGATTAAATAGGATAAAATATACATATTTCAGAAATTACTTTTAAATAAATTAAAAAATCACACTTAAAAACTAAAGAATTTTCTCAGCCATTTGTAAATTGACTTTAATTGTCTATAAACCAATATTGTGATCCTATCTTGGAGATTGTATAATGCATAGTTTGAGAATTTTTGTTTATAAAGCAATGTTCTTCTTTATTTTCTCTCTTCATATTTGGATTTTTATCTAATGATTCGAGGCATAATCATTGCCACAATGAGTAAAAAGTAGATATTTTCTCATTTATCATTATTTTTTAAATATTATTAAGTAACTATATACATTAACTATGATATGACAAACTATCACAAATAGAGGATGGATAGTTTTGAATCCAAAGGTATTAAATGATTGGAGAAGGTGGAGAGAGAGGGATTCAAACCCTTAAAAAGGAAGGAGATGGCATGGATGGTGTTGATCAATACATACACCATGAAGAGTAGGTTGATGATGGACTTCCATGGGATGATACAAATTTGATGGATCTCATCCGTGGCCAATGTTTAGATCTTGACTATGATTAAAGTATATACATTTCATCTCCAATCAGTTTTTCAAGTGATAAGGATGATGATTATGATAGGTTATTACATGCATCTTCATGTAGATGTCAGATAAAGCACAGATAGAGTTATCTTGCATTTAGAAAAATGTGTGAGACCTCTATTCATAGGAAATTAAAACATAATAATGATGTTGAAAGGCAATAAAAGGGTATTTGGTGCTAATGTTGGCTATAATAACATCATTATATTGATTTATTTTTTATTTTTAGTATTCTTTCCTACCTTCATGGCAAATAGGAACTCCATATATGTTTTCCAATTCCTCTTTTCCAAAATGGAGTAGGAATGATTTTGTCGTTGCCATGTCATAATCTCAGTTCTTATGACTACTGCCAAGTTTTCAGCCTTCTTAGACAAGCTCAAGATTTGAAGCAATAACATATATTTATAACATGTATGAGATAGTCATGAATATAATTGAAAAGTGGTAAAAAGAACATATGTATCTCACTCTCACCCAATCACTTTTTGTATTTTCAAATACATACAAAAACAAGATATTAAAAAGATAGATGGAGACTATTATAATTCAATTTAAAATAGAGATAAATGCATACATTCATAGAATCTTAATATATGCAAAAAGACATGGATATACATAGCTTAAGTATTAGCAGTCTAATTCATTGCATTTGATCTGCCATAAACTAGAAGTAATATTAAAGGACACATCTTAAGTAAATCTCCTATTCTCAATATTAAATTTAAAAGCTTCCACCATGAGAGGGGCAAGTGAATTAAACATATAATTATATAACCTTGGTTATTAGCATCAAAGATTGAATCTTGTTATAAGTCTAAATAATAATATTATTATTAAGTCTAATTTATGTCCAGTTAATAGAGAATGTAAACTCTATGATTTCATGGCATAACATCAATGAAATGTGAAAATTGCAAAAAATAACTCAAAGGCTGTAAAATTTCAGAGCTCAACAAGTGGTTTTATGCCAAAAAATAAATATGATGGACATAGTTTTCTTGTTGGTTAATTTTTTGAGAAATTATAAAGTAAGACAACCAGATACTTATTGATAGCATAATATCTTGTATAAATGGCACAAATTAAACCAAGTATAGAACATGCCTTGCAAACACAGGTTGCTTCTCCAAAACTCATAAGCTTCGTATTACTTGTAAAAAAAGAAAAAAACACAGGTACTTATTGACTAGCAATCCTAGCCTTTCAGATCTAAAGTCTACTCTCATTTATTTCTATTTGATATGACATAGCCACCATCAAAATTCACCTTAGAGAGAATACAATCAAAGTATTAGAGTATTCTAATATGAATGAATATTAGTTGCAGATTTTGAGAAACCTCAAGCACTCTAGATACCATAGAGGCACCATTGTCCTATGAGACAAGGGTAATAGTCCTAGGCTATTGATTCATCGAGTTTTGGAGGATCTTATGAGAGACCCTTGGGCACAGCTCCTACCTCAGAAGCTTCTATAAGATTGCAACCATAGTACGTGAATACTAGCTTGAAACAGATAAGAAAAATGATGTGAAAATGGTGAGGAGAGAGTTGAAGAAAGGAGGAAGAGGAAAATGACCTTATACCACGTATAATATAATAGTGATCAGGATAGTTCATACAATGAATACTAGAGATATTGAGAGAAAATATACAAAAATAAAGGAAAACCTAGGGTTAAAGTGGGTTAGCCCAGTTCAATTTGAAAAGCGACATTCAGCCGTCATTGTCTTCACTAGTGCAACATTAACCTTTATTACTCCACTGAAGAATCCAAGGAAAGCCTCATACTAGTGCATTACGAAATCACAATGGAATGAAAGCAATATGACTCTTACATCTTCTAGCATTTGTTCAAATAAGACATCAATGGGATAACTAAACTGAAGAAGTTCTTTAAAATGCTTATCCCAAGATGAATGGAAGGAGGAGAGAGATTTTATGACATGTTTAAACAAGGTAGGAAAACAATGAGAAAAACCAAAACGAAGGCAGCCAAGAAAATCAGCTACTGATATATCATATATATGTTTATTTCTATGTGTATATATATACAATAGGTTATTTGATATGCATAGAGGAGAAGTTAATTAGCAAATGAAAGAAATCCTTGAATATTTGGGCGTAGTAAACCATTTAGAGATAGCGATAAGAAGTCATCTAGGAGAGAGTGTGAGAAAAATAGAATGAAATTGGATAAGCCTATTTAAACAAGAAATGAAAGACATAAGAAACTAGGCTAAATTCTCATACGTGTCGAACATCAGTAAAGATCTTGAGGAGAAATGAGAGATACCGACTGTTAGTATGCGGTTTATTAAGAATGCTATACTCTGAGTAATCCAATGAAAATCGATGAACACCAGACCTAGTGACATACATAATAAGGCGATTTAAAATAGAGAGAGTTGAATTAGTAAGAGAGAGAGAGAGAGAGAGAGAGAGAGAGATGAATCTTCGATTGCATGTTTAAAGCAGAATCGCAACTGTAAACCAAATATAAAATTCTCTAAACACCAGACTTAAGAGTAAATCTGTTAAGAGAGAGAAAAACATCCGTGGGTCCACAGATTTAAGCGTTTAAATAAGATATTCATCCTACCGGTATTTCTACGAACGCTGGAATTCTGTTTCTTCCTCGGATGACCCCTTGCATAAACCACATCTCTGAGAACATAGCAACAGTTGCAGTCGGCCATGGAGAATAGCATCCAGTTTACAGTGATCGGCACTGCGGAGCCACCAATGCCGCTGCCGGAATCGTTTTCTCCTTGTAACTTGGGCTCCGGCGGCGTTGGCAGTCCAGTAGGGGAGAGCAAGGAAAGTCCTCAAAGCTCTCTTCCCTGAGAGGAGTCCAATAGACGAAAGATGTCATTCTCCTCCATCCTCGGCGAGTCACAGGTGCGTCGGAGGTAGAGTTCTTCCGTGTGCATTGACGAAGGGATTGTAGGAATCAAGAAGGGGAAAGAGAGAGAGGGGCAGGGTGATGGGAGGAGCCTGCCACCCTGATGGACGGAGAAATCAGAAAACGGGAACAATTCAAATGTAACTCTCTTGATTCCACACCCAACTCGGGGCTTACATGCCTATTTATAGGCTTCAATGGAGGCGTTACATTGTAACGCTCTATTGTTACGGAAATCCACATAGGGTGGAGGAGAGAGGTCGATGAGGAGTTCTGTGGGGTCGGGTGTCTGAGAGAGAGAGAGAGAGAGAGAGATGAGAGGAGGCAAGTTGTCTGACGTTGAGTAGCGGAGAACTGTTATAGATCGGGTCCTGACATCCAGGCCTGGCTCTTTGGGGATGTTAAGGCGTAACTGGGCTCGGGTGTGCTCGCAAGACTAGATTTTCAGATTAAGAGCAAGTTCAGAAATTGAAATCTTGGAGTGCAGTGACTCACCAGTAAACTCTTATTCTCCAACGCCTTCGCCTACTTCCCTTTCCTGATAATACGAGCGCCTTATTTCTCTCTTTTCTTGCTCCCAGGACCAAAACGTGCAGGAAGGAGAACCCGCCTCCAGCTTCGGAAGTCGGGCGTCTTCTGCCTCGTCTCTCCGGCCCAAGGCGACCAGAACCCTAAACCACGGGGAATCCCCCACTCTGACGTCGGGGGCCTTGTGCAGGTTGCCAGGGAGAAGTGGCCGAGCTTAGTCTCCAACCACCGCAGGCTCCGGCCGTCATTCTGCTGGGTGAATAAGAGCAGGACACCCATGAACGCTGTGCCAGAGTTCAGCGCGGCGGAGAGGACGTAGTCGCACCGCAGCCGCCTCCCATTCTGATAGCGGAAGACGAACAAACTGAAGAAGGCGTCGGCGACGAGCCAGCTGACTAGGGGGATCCTTGTCTTCTCCAGGAAAACCCGGCTCGTCGCCCACACCGGCAAAGTCGGAGGAGCACCGGCGAGGAAAAACCAAACGAGGTTCCGGTAGAGCCCACCGCCGTCGAAGAGGCGGGAGTGACCAATGAGTCCCCAGATGACGGAGGCGTCGAAGGTGACCCCGTACATGGAACAAGCCCAGGGGCTATCGGGATGGAGCGCCTCAGCGTCTCAGATTTTTCCCGACGATCCCCAGCATCCACCCGGCCACAGCCAGGCTGCCGGTGCCGCGAGCTACACTGGAGAGAGAGGTGTGTTAAAGAGGGAGAGGTGGAGGCCACAGAGCCTTCTGGCTCTCACCTGGCTCGTGAACATGCACCGGGAAAGGATATTCGCGTAGTGACCGAGCTTGAGGTCGGAAAGGACGGAGAGGGCGTGGACGTTGCGGATCCGCCCGTACATCCTGAACACCCTTAGCTCGATAATGAACTGGGCAATGATGTCATTCCCCGCTTGCGGTTCAGGGGAGGAGAGGTCAGGATATACAGGTTAGATGGATCTCATCCTCGGGCAAAGTTTTGATCTCTCTGGGTTTCTTCTCCAATCAATTTTTGCACCATACTCCCACCAAAACTGCGATGATGGTGATGATGATAGTTTATATATGTTTCCTTGTCAGTAACCTCACGCCCAACAATATTATGGTCGTAGGGAGGATGATGAAAATGTTGGTGGATTCTTACCCGTTTCAATCTAATTTACATGACCTTTTTACTCCCAATAATATTTTGATCACGATGATGATATCGTAGTGATAAATAGGCACTAAATTGAATTTAATCAAATTAAAATCTGACCTCACCTGAATATGGTTGCTTGGATAACTCCCATGGCAAGACTTGCCAACCACCCAAACCCGAACGGGAATCGCATGGCCCAACTGGGCAGCTGATCCTGCTCTTCCCAGACGAACAGCATCATTATCAAAACGATTAAATCATATATACTCGTCGTAAGTAAACACACTATTGGCCGAGAAAACAAGATAATATGTTTAGTATTCGGATGCACCATGTAAAAGCCATCACATGATCTAATCATTTTCAAAACATGCATTCTCGTATTGCGTGAAAGAGAGATTTTCAACTACAACACAAATGGATGTCATTCGTCGAAGATCAAAACAGACATCAGCCTGTAGACCAGTGACTTTATTTTGCATTCAGAAGCAACTATGTCACTATTGTTGATGGGAGAGTAACCGCAGCTAGAAGGTGTAAGTGTCATAAAAGGGCACTAGATGATAGGGTTTACTATGATAGAAATGTAATTATTATCATTTCTTATTTATTTCAGTATTCTTCACTGGCATCATCTCAAACAAGGGCTCCATAGATGTTTTCAAGTTCCTTGCCCTCGATCTGAATCTGGATCATTGTCCTCATTGACCTGTTGTAGTCTCGGTCCATTAGGCAGACCCCCAAGTCTTGATTCCTTTTATCTGCACATAATACCAATATTACGAAATGATAGGTCACTGATCAGTTTGCTACATTAATAACATGCATAATAGATAGAGAAAAGAAGATAATAATAGGCAGAGATGGAACGGAGGAGAAAAGAGAAACAGGAAGAGAGAGAAGAGAGAAAAATGAGAGAGAGATAGTTGGAGATATTATCCGCTCGGAAAAGAGCTAGGATTGCATAATAGATATACTAAATGGATGTGCACATAGTGGTGCCTTTGTTGACGTGTTGGGACAGTGAAAGGAAAAGGACGGGGCAGGATCGAGAAAGAGGACATATAGATAGAAAGAGGACACATCAGTTACATTGGAGGAAAGAGATAAATACAGAGGTTAAGATATCGATAATAGATACATTGGTATATAGCTAGATAGATAGATAGATAGATAAATAGATAGATAGATAGATAGATAGATAGAGAGAGAGAGAGAGAGAGAGAGAAAGAGAAATAATAGATAGATAGATAGATAGATAGATAGATAGAGAGAGAGAGAGAGAGATAGAGAGAGGGAGAGAGAGAAATAATAGATAGATAGATAGATAGATAGCTAGAGAGAGAGAGAAATAATAGATAGATAGATAGATAGATTGATAGATTGACTGATAAATGCTTAGATATATAAAAATATATAGATTGATTGATAGATCGAGGATGTGAACTAACCTTGCGGTGTGGCCAACGATTTAAGTTAAACTTCCTGGAAACTTTCTTTAGAGCTGTCGAGCAGATTTGGAGCTTCTGAGCAGCTTCATTTGCTGGCAAATGGAAGTACTGGGCAATGTCTGTAAACGTTAGCTGTCTGATCCTGTGCCTCTGGTTCATCATGAACATGAAATAATTCTGGTTTGTCAGTGGTCTGATTCTCAATGAAATCCTTTCTCCATATTGAATAATTTTAAAAAACTTCCACCACTTGCAGAGACAAGTAGACTAAATGTATAAATAAACAGTATTAGAGTTTGAATATTAATATTGTCCTAGCTTATATGATTAGTAACCTAATAACAGAATCTGATGCCTAAATATTTTATCACGCACCCAATGGGTTGATGTGCAGTAGTAAATGTTGGTCATCCGAAGGAAAACTTTGAAAAACTGAACCATATGATTCCATGGCATAAAATTACAGTAACATTGAATAAATGTTTCCCTAGGACATTCCTTAATTCAATGAGATTAAATGTGTACAATAATTGTACAGAGAGTGCTCAACTGCTTTTTCCACAAGCTCAGAAATTTTTTGTATACCATTAAACAAAAGTTTGAAACAAAATAAACAAGAAAGCTAGTGGAGAAGATGTAAGTGAACCCTGATATATATTGTAGAGAAATTAATTTAAATGTAGTTCATCATTCATATAAAATGGATGAATTTGTGAAAAATGTCATAGTTCAAATATAGTTACATTTAATAACGTGCAGTTATCAATGCATTGGAAGCCATAACATGGGACTCTACACCATCATACACTTAATAAGGATACTATTAGCGAATTTGAGATATCATAGCATTCTAAAGACTATGAAGTATATATATACATGACAATGCACAGTGTAATAATAAAGAGAATAAGATTTTAACTTGACGCCTGTCTTTAACTAACCCTCAATTTATTGAAAGCCCTGCTAAATTTAGTTTATGTTTTTTCTTAAGAATGACTAGACAACATGAGAAATTATTAAATATAGGATAATATACCACAATATAGATTGGAAAAACCCTGAAGACCTAGAGACATACTCAAAATAGTTTTTCAGTGATTTCACAATGAAATTATGATATTGAAATTGCGATAGTATATCGCAATGGCCTGATTGGTAGTCTAATAGGTTTTCCTTTGGATTATTTTCTTTATTTTCTTAAAAGGATGTGGCCCATCGTCAACATCTTCGAGGAGGATATTTTTATACGTAGTGAAATGCTATTAGATGCCTTATTCAATTGATTCCCTTCATAGTAACAGTTATGCCTTTAAATGATCATTTCCAATAAGTTTCAAGGGCTTCCCAGATTTTCTTTTGTCTATTGCCACCAAAAAATGTCTTGTTCTCATGTACTAGGAGAAAGATTAGGTTTATTCTTCATAGATGTATATGCCTATTACTTATTCTTCTCAGCATGTCCTATAGGTGTTGTTTTGTAAGGAAGAATAATAGCATGGTCGCTATTTTTAAATCACTAACTTGATAATTTTACTATTTCTTAAATTATATCATAGGATTCACATGCACAAAATCTAAATCAAAGCATCATGGTTCCATACAAATGACACATTGGTCCCTTTCAGTCAGCATATAACATCATTTCTCAGTAGTATAAAATACTGACAGTTGGACTAAGACTACTTTTCAAAGAGAAACTAAATATGTAATTTTTTTTGTATGTTAAATTTATGAGAACCTAGATATGATTCTAACATGGAATATAAACAAATACTGACCTGACCAGCGACCCCTGTCCTTCGGATATGAAGTCCACTCTTCTTTTCTGGTATTGGTTTGATATGACCTAGCATTGATATCAGCAATCCCGAGCACATTAGAGATATTAAATAGTAAGTTGAATGAACAAAATATGAATGAACACAATATGAATGAACACAATATGACTAATAGCATAATGCTGACTATGAAAACCTCTAGCACACTAGAGACCAAGGATGATCCACTGTCCCATGAGATGAGAGTAATAAGCCCAGGTCATTCATTCATTGAGTTTTGCTGAATTCTAGGTAAGCTATTGGGGCATACCTTTTATTGCGTTAGAAGCATCAACTTGATGACCACCTTGAATGGAGATTATTGGGTTCGCCTGAAGGTTCATACTACCAACGTGAATGACATAATCCTCTGGGTAATCCATCCTTGTTGAGAGGACTTCATAGAATGGTTGATAATTATCTTGGATGAGTGTTAGACCGTCTTCGAAACAGCAAAAGTTGTAGTTCATGAGAAAGTCCTTCACTGATTCAGCATCTAGTGGCCTTAAGCTGTAGATGATAATAAGAATTAGCCACTCAATTAGAATATTTACCATTAAAAAAGTAGAGATTTTAAAAGAGTTATCTCGTCCAAAATATGAAAGAAAAAACCAGCACAACATATTACATAAAATAATATTTTATTCAGGGCTATATGTTCAAAAACATACCAAACAACTCAAAAATGATTCAACATTGGTTGAAGTGTCATACATTTTTAACGAAACTATTTAATATGTGACAATGATAGATATTAATTTGCTTTTCTTTAAGAAACCATTAGTTTGTGCCCAATAAATTTTTACTTCAAGAGTGATTGAGAAATATCTTAACCTTGGAAAAATACTAAAAACTAAATTCCTAAATCTCATATTTTAGTTTACTACTCCAACATTCAACATTATAAGATCACCACTATTATTATCCTATTTTAAACATACAAATATTGGCATCATGTTATCTCAAAATATATCAAGCAAAATATGGTGTATTTAAATGTCTTTTATTCATTACATTAACAAAAAAATTATATTCTGAATAAAAATTCCAAGATGAAATTGATTTTAGCCACCATGGTCAATACTCAAATACTCAAATAAGGATTTTAGACTCCATACTTAACTAATTAGGACCCTTATAGAATGTAATAACTACTTTACCTCTTATAAAATATTTTTTATCTAAATAAAATATCTCAAACAAACATGGAACTAGTAGAACCTGGTGGCTTCTACTCAGTTTAAGAACCTGACGAAATAATGCTGACAAAAATCAGACAACAACGATTGAGACAAAAGGGGGATAATGATTTGACAGGAAAATTACTGTAGTAGGAAAATTGTTACTCAATGTGACATATACTGATTTAGCATGTAGTCATCATTAGTAAAAAAATATAAATATACTTTTATGAATTGGAGCTAATCTAGAATAAGCAAAGTAAGTTTTAGTTAATTTGTTTTAATATCAATGTTGGGCTATGCGAATGTTCTCTCTTGTACAAGATAAGAGTTAAAATTTCATGTTGATACAATGTTAAAACAAAACAGACAATCAAATTAATAAGTAGGTGACCATTCTGTGGTGTGATTAACAATGTGGCTACTTTTTAATGGAAAAACAACATGACAATTACTAAACTTAAACTGTGATTTCGAGTCACGAATAAGCCACATTTAATATTTTGATTGTTTAACTAGTTGCACATCTAAGCCTATGGAGCACCTCACAAGATCTTTAATTAAGCTCATAAAGCAAGATCTAGTTCTGAACCTTATCCATGCCTTAAAAAGACTAACCATCATTAATTTAGGGTTTCTCTACAAAATCATTGAGAGAATACTCACTCAGCAATGTACTTTTCTTCAACAATCTGGTCCGTTATGCGGTGAATGATGAGTATAGCATGATAAACACCGTCTAAGGACCCATGAAGAGAAAGCTTCATAGTGATATGCACTGTAATAAAAAATGAAGCAATAAAACTCTTGTATCTTCCAAGACTTGTTTAAATAGAATACCATCAGGAGTACTAAATTGGAAACATTATTTAAGATGCTTAAGCCGAGAAGATAGAGAAGGGAGAGAGAGAGAGATTGGATAGCCTGTTGAAGAAAGAAATCGAAATACTAAGAAACCAGAAAAATCATCAAATGTGTCGGATACAAGTGAACTCGTTGAGGTGAAATGCAGACGTATAAATCGGAAGTGATAGGTTACCAAGAAAGAAAAGCTATAAACAATATTAAGAACATCGATGAACACCGTACTGAGTTAAGCAGAAAAAAGACTCTATAAAATAAATAGAGATAGAGAGGGAGCAAAAGGATCACAGATAAATGATAATTGCAATACCAAACACGAGTAAATAATTATGGGATAGAAAAGGATCTTCAATACCAAGATTAAGTGGAAGTGGAAAACTCTTGAAACCCTAGCTAACCCAAATCACCTGAGGACGAAAGGAGAGGGATTGATCTTTGATAACATGTTTAAACGACAACAAAAAACTAAATATAGAGTGAACCAAAATAAAACCTTGAATGGTGGTATGATAAAAACCCGCTGCCAAGAACAAACATAGAGAGATCAGTCTACGTGAATGTGATTAAACAAGAACATAGAATGTTTTGAACCAATGAAGAACCTTGCATGCTAGACTGAAGCCAACCACCCGAGAGGAAGACATACAGAAATGGATCTTCGACAACACTGGCAGAAAACCGTAAACAAATCACAAAAAACCCTCGAACTCTTGAACCAAATTAATTTGCTGGCAGGGATAAGTGGAGAGAAATAAACTTTTGATAGTATGCTTAAGCAAAAACAAAAAACTCTAGACTATCAATACAAAAAACAAGACATGAGACAACTAGACGAGAGAGAGAGAGCGAGAGAGAGAGAGATGGATCTTCGATAACTAGATGAAAATAATCAACAGTACTAGAAAATCATGAGAAGCAGTTGAACACCAGACCGGGAATAAATCAGTTTCGACGCGGAGATAGAGATAGAGCGAGAGAGAGAGAGATAGCATCGTAAGAAAACCCCACAAATGGAAGATCTGTCACGGATCATTGGAGAAAACCTAAAATGCCGTTCTATAACATGAAGAAATCATCGAAAACTATGTGAATCTGTAGATCGAAGCGTTTAAATTAGACATGACAGCACACTAGGTCACATTTGTATAGACATTCGCCCTACTGGTATTTCTGTGAACAGTGGAACCCTGTTCCATGTTAAGATGACCCCCTGCATGAACGATGTCTCTAAGAAGGTGACAACGACCGCAGTCGGCCCCGGAGAATGGCATCCAGGTTACAGTGATAGGCACTGGAGAGACACCATTGCCGCTATCAACAACGTTGTCTTGTTGGAGCGTGGGCTCTGGCGGCGGAGGCAGTTCTTCATCAGAAGAGAGCAAGGAGGAGAGAAGTTCACAGAGCTCCTTTCCCTGGGGGGAGTCCAAGAAACGAAAGACCTCGTCAATTTCCTCCATTCTCGTCGAATCACAGGTGCCAAAGTAGGGTTCTTCCGTTTGCATGGCGGAAGGGATGTACTGTGCAGGAGAGAGGTCGGTGAGGAATTTCTGTGGGTCCCCTCGCACTCCTTCCACTTCAGGCGGCGCCTGGATTTTATTGACGCGCCAATGGAATCTCTTTTGCCAGGATGTATCCTCATAGGACAATAAATTAGAGAGAGAAAGAGATGGGAGGCGAGTTGTTCGCCGTTGGATATTAGACAACAGAGGATCTTAAAAAGATGGTTGCGGTAACCGTTCGTGTCCAAGTCATTTGATTTTGTTCTCCCGAGGGATACTTTTTCAAAATTTTACGTTGCACTCATGCAACCACTATTTGTTTCCCATCTCACAGGATATCAAAATTTATGGAGGCGCTATCTTGGGTTGGTCTGCATTTGTCGCCAAAATCCGACATATTTGCCACGTGCGAGTGCGATTTTCTATTGGATTATCTCTACTCCTAGATCGGGAGATATGAAAAAACTATGGACTCAGTAGTGAAATTAGAGTTCGTTTTCTGGTGAGCTAGGAATAAAATATTCAGTGATACGACCAGATGCTTCCGATGTTTAGAAATATCACAAACAATTGTTTCGTCCAAACGCAGGCCGGGCCCTGGAAACATTGCTGAAGAATAGCCTGTGACGTACCCGTAAAGGCCTGGCCGGCTCGTTATGTGTCATGCTCATGCTCTACTTACCGCCCTACCCTACCTGACATAGTTCGGCATCTTCTAGAAAAACGCAGACAAATCCACCGCACAGAGAGAGAGAGAGAGAGAGACCTGCTCTGGCTATAGGATCACAAGACTCTAACTGGCTGTAACTATTTCGCCTGCCTCCCCTTTTCTAATAATTTGAGTACCTTATTTCCATCTCAGCGTACTCCCCACAGAAATCGGTGCAGGAAGAAGAGTCCTGCTCTGCTCTGTAATAAAAAGAAGTATCCTGTGGGCAAGCAAAATGAGAAAGGGAAGAGGAGAAAAAGACCCGACGGAGCTGCCCGAGATGGAGAGGGTCTCTCGTTCTTGAACGGATCAGAAAATAACATTTCACTTTAAATTTATATGCCAAATACAAGGAACATGTAAAAAGGTTAAGTTTTTGAAGTGGGCCTTCCCACGTCAGCCCATTACAAAAGGGAGAGAGAGTGAGAGCCACGTTCGCAGTTAATGCTCGAGTAGATCCTAAAGAGATAACTTCCTCAAGAATTTTTCTTGAATCCAGACTTGTCACTCACCTTTATCCTTGTTGCGCCAAGGGAGCAGCCCCGTTTTTCCCCTTGAATTGGTTAAAATATTCAGATTTTACTCGTTAATGCCAATTGGTGGCATGTAGAGTTTTGGTTGTTCTTCAGGCTTTTTGGTCCAATAGGTTTCATATTACGTCAATTTGGACTTGCTTGATTTGTTCAATTGTGATCATATAATGCAAAATCCTAACATATGCAGGTTAAGAGAATTGCGCATCCCATTGACTTTTGAGGATTTTTTAGAGACCTCTACGGCCCTGAACGGTGAATGTATCTTTATGAGATTCTAAAATGTCTTTCAAGCCATGACCAATACCTCAGTTGTTCCCATAAGTATTATCTGCTATCAGGAAAATAATAGCAATTGATAAATGACGGTGTGCAGTGCGGCTCAATCCTTTATTTAATAAAATATTAGGCCGAGTTTAATTGCAATTGGGAGAGCAAACAGGAATGACTGCATTATCCAAGCTTAGCGCTCAACATCTAGCTTATCTACTAGTTGGAACTCAATTTGATCGCTTTCCATACTTCACAAGCATCTGCGAGTTCAGGTCTCCATTTGCATGCTTCGTGTACAATTTTATTACCTTC
The DNA here is from genome assembly GCA_024713555.1 of Spirodela polyrhiza. Taxonomy (NCBI): domain Eukaryota; kingdom Viridiplantae; phylum Streptophyta; class Magnoliopsida; order Alismatales; family Araceae; genus Spirodela; species Spirodela polyrhiza. The sequence continues at coordinate 189,937 of CM046535.1, forward strand.
ACGAGCAAGATCACGTCGCCCCATTGTGAGCTTGTTCACGCGCTTTTAAAGTTCCGCTGCCAAACTGTAGTACGAAATCATCTCCGAAGATTTCGGCCAGGTCAGGCATATGCCAAACATGAATATCCCCCTAAAGCCACTGGCATAATACCTTGGATAGAGACTCAGTCTTGATTGAAGAAAATGCCAGTCTTTTACAATAAAATCGTCACGTAATAAATCAGCAAAACCTAAAGTCATCTCACGTTCACCTTCCAGTTTACCACCTACTGTACAAGAGAGATTATGATCCCACCAGACATATGTAATGCTTTTGCTAGTACATGGAAATGCATTGGGACTGTGGATGTGAAGTAGGATGTTGTCCCGATGATAAATTGGTAAACTAATATTTGCAGTGAATCACCCCTGTTAAGTATTCATGCATTACATACAGTAGGGGCTCCCAATTCTCCTTTGAGCATTGTCCTTTTGATTATTTATTCATGAACACTACCAATAAGACTTAAGTAATGCCTTTTCATTTCACCTTTTTGGCCTTGTCTCTTTTAAACTACTTCGGCACAAAATAAGAAATAGTCTCTCCAATGAATATATAGTCGTGAGGGTTATGTTTCTTGATTCCCTTAGGCATAATTGTTTTGATATTATATTTTATGAAAAAATATATTATTAAAGTTAGACATTATCAAAAATTATACGATAACTGCTTAATACATCACAAGTATTCAATTTAATTATTTATCTCATGAGATTATCTATAACTAATGAATCTAAAGAATTAAATCTTGAGATTAAAAGATTTCATAAATAGGTGAATCACTACATTTATGGAAAAAAATATTTGATAGAAAAAAAATTTAAACTAGGTAAATAAGATGAGGTAAATCATGTTTATTATTTTGATTATTTTATCTATATTAGATAACCATTTAAATGCAGCCATTTAAGGTTAGTTATGTGCATTATAAAAATAAAAATATAAAAATTTAAAATATAAAAAGATCACAAACTCAATTAACTATTTGAGCTTATCATATTAACATAGCTACCTTATCTTAGAAAAACTGAAATGGGCTTAAATTATCTCACTTCTTGTTGGTTATTATACTGAATTGGTAGTTTATACAAGTGTATTGTTGATAACCTAACTATCTAAATCTGATAAGTTCACTAGCCTGACCCAGCCAGTGTGGCCTAGTTAGGAATAAATTTAGATAAAGAGGCAACCCTATTCTGCTCCTTGAAGTCAACAAATAAAAATGGGGCATATAGATACATAGAGAGAGAGAGAGAGAGAGAGTAGGGGCCTTATAGTGAGACAGGAGGTTGGGGTCCCATTAGAGACGTCCATCATCATCTTAATTCCATCAGACGGCCATCCGAGCCCGAGGCCCATTTTGGGCGTGTGTTATTACACCTCACGTTGAACGCCGGGGCAAAGTAAGAAAGAGCGGAAGCCCCTCGGCGGATGGCAGCGCTCTAAAGATGAGCTAGACGGCCATCATCATCCGCACGAACTCGTCAAAATTGACCTGGCCGTCCCCATCCACGTCAGCCTCCCGGATCATCTGCTCCACCTCCTCGTCGGTCAACTTCTCCCCGAGGCTGACCATCACGTTCCTTAGCTGTTCACAGAGACGACAGCCTAAGCCCGGCGCGTAAACAGTGTGAAATGACTCCTTAAATGAGGAATCATCAAACACATAGTTGATGAGCTAAACATGACGTGGAGACTGAATGAAGATTATTCTTTCGTAATTTACACCTCCAGGAGAAGGGGTCTTTAGTATTATTATTTTTTATAAATGGGAATTTACCTCGTCGGCCGAAATGTAGCCGTCCTGGTCCTTGTCGAAGACTTTGAAGGCTTCGTTCAGCTCCTCCTCAGCGTTGACCTCCTGCAGAGCGAGGAGAGAGAGAGATGTTAATGGGCGTATTTAGGCTACTTCTTTTACGGGCCCGTCATGAGAGGACGGGGTCGGGCACCACCTTGGTCTTGATGGCCATGATGCCGAGGAATTCTCTAAAGTCGATGGTCCCGCTGCGGTCCACGTCGATCTCCTCGACCATGTCCAGTAGCTCCTCCTCCGTCGGTGTGGGGCCCAGCGAGCGGATGACGGTGGCGAGCTCCTCCAGGGTTATGGAGCCTGCAGGAATTTCAGAGTTCGGATGAGCCGCCGGTACAAAAACCCCGAAATCGGGCGAATTTGGGCCGGGCCCGGGGGCCCACCGCCGACAAAACGGCAAAGCAGCGGACTTTGCATCCGGGAAGCGGGAGTCTCAAAGATCGGACGTTTCGGAGGATCGCTCTCGAGAGCTGAAATTATATAAAAAAATAATCATAATAATCCCTTGAGAAGACTACGCCCGCCCCTAGAAATCACCGGCAACCACTCTGAATTTATTTGAGGATCACCAGGAAGAGCTTTCTCCCGTTCCCTAGAGGGAAGGCGGGGGGGGTCTGTGCGAGAAACCGCCACACAGCACCGCGTCGGGTTCTTTCTTATACGCCCAGAAAGCCCTGGCCTTTGTCAAATGCCCTCAGGTTTTCTAGCTAGCTCGGGCATCGTCTTCAAGAACCCAGATGCTGGAAGTGACAAGGGCCACCCATCCATGGAGGGGGAGATCACCAGTGGAAGGTGGCCCATTTTGTCTTCAGTGGCGGGAGAACATGCATGGGAAAGGAAATGACGAACGAACGCAGGCGCAGAGGCTCATTCGTGCGTTCAACGATCGGATCAAAGGCCGGGAGACGGAAGGCTATAAACAAGGGAGGTGGGGGAGATGAGAACAGACCGTCTCCGTCCTTGTCGAAGAGACAGAAGGCCTCCTGGAACTCTGATATCTGTTCTTCCGTCAAGAGATCCATGGTGTGCTTTTCTCTCTCCCTCCCTCTCTCTCTCTCTCTCTCTCTCTCTCTCTCTCAGTGTCTGTCCTTCCGTCTGACTCTCTGTCGGGAATGGATGGGTGCAGAGGGAATGGCGGGGGTGGGAGAGACTTATAGAGCCGGGGGAAGAAGGAGGCGTGTAGACGAAGCAAATGGAGGAGTGATGGTTGAATTTTGACCTTTTGGAGGGAGGCCGTCAGAGGCATGGGGGGAAAGAGAGAGAGAGAGCGGGTAAAGGACCTCCATTTCCATCGTTGGTTTTCCTCGTTTTCTTTCTCACGGGTTCGTTGAAAGCGAGTCCGCACACCACCCGGCCCTGCCGTTTTCTTCGATTTCTCACTTCTGAGAGCTTTCATCGAACGCCGCATTGAATTATTCAAGTGTTCAATCGTCCACCTGATTCGTGCACCTTTAGAAATGGCCCTCAAAAAATATCCTACTCTCTCTCTCTCTCTCTCTCTCTCTCTCTCTCTCTCTCTCTCTCTCTCTCTCTCTCTCTCTCTCTCTCTCTCTCTCTCTCTCGCTCTCTCTGTCTCTCGGTCGCTCGCTAAGAGTCAAGCCACTCCTTGTCAAAGACGCCTGTTTTGAAGATACGACACCGCGTGGTCCTCGACGAAGACGGGACCCGGAAAGATGCCGAGAACCATCAACCGATCAGAATCCACCGATGAACATCTCACCATCAATCGGTCCTCCCCTGTTGCGAAATCATCCGGGCATTGACCGCACTAATCAGTGATCTGAAATAATCAAAAACGGCGAACCCATGTCGATAGTCTCCAGGAAATCAGCCTCCCCGTTGACCGTGAAGCCATCTCCATGGCGGACGACCGTCGCAGAAAGATCAGCCTCTGATTCTCTGAACCAGTTGAAATGATCATCGCGGAAAGTCAGAGCCGCCCCTCACAGATAAATTCGGGGCTCGCGAGAATTGACTTCACGAAATACTAGTATGTATCAGTACAACATCGCCGTCATCTACCTTCGTCTCACTCTCCAAGGGGGCTGAGTCAACGCGGGACTGACGACAAGACCACGTTGAGAGGCTCTTCTGGAACCCGGGACCTCTTCTGCGTTGACCAGAGGCCATCGCGTGGCGAATACGCGGCCTCGGCGAGTAGGCGGTCAAGGGCAATGGAAGGATAGAATGCCGGCTTTTCAAATTAAAAAAAAGCAGATGTTTTGCTTTGCGCTCAGTGCATCAGGAGCTGGTAGGCCTTGTTGGACATCTCGAAGGCGTACTCGTAGCCGAGCTCGTTGGCCCGGGATCGGAACTCGTCCATCTCCTCGCCGGCGACCTGGATGCCCACCAGCACATTGGCGCCCGCCTCGCCCTGCAAGGAAGCGATGAATGAGCTCTTTGGGGGGGAGGAAAGGGGAGGAAACTACAGGAGGAGGGGTTGACCTGAGATCTGTAGTGAAAGAGGGTGATGTTCCGGGGGTGAGGGGAGGAAACTACAGGAGGAGGGTTGATCCGTGATGTGTACTGGAGGGGAGGGCCCGGGGGGGGGGGGGGGCAAAGGGGAGGAAACTACAAGAGGAGGGTTGACCTCAGATCGCTGGAGAAGGGGAAGGGGAAGAGACTAGAGGAGGAGGAGGGGGGCCGACTTACCTGAGATCTGTAGTGGAAGAGGGAGATGTTCCAGCGGGGGCTGAAGGCGTCTAAGAACTTCATCAGAATGCCGGGTCTCTCCGGGAAGGTGAAGCGGCACAGCAGCTCGTTCTCGACGTTCGTGCGGCCGCCCACCTGGATGCCCGGCGAGGGAAGAACGGAGGTCGATCACTGAAATATGAGAATCGTCGGAAGAGATAGCGCACCCCAACCCCTCTCTCTCTCTCTCTCTCTCTCTCTCTCTCTCACCCACACACACACACACACACACACAATTAAAAAAACAGGTACTGCAGTCGTTGCAAGAAAACAGGCTTCAGGCATCCTTCATCCCCTTGAAAAACGGCTGCCACCCAGCCATGCAATGCAGAGGAAACAAGAATCAAGAAGAAGCGAAACTTACCAGGTGACGAAGATGATCTTTTGCCAAGTCATTATCCGTAAGATTAACAGTCTGGAATTCCTCAGACTCCATGCGGCTCACCATTGACGAAAGCTCAGAAGCAGTATGGACTCCAACACTGGGACAAGGAAATAGCCGAATATGGAGAAAAAAACAGTAATAATATATTACTAAATAGAAGCAAAATGACTTCAGGAAAGTGGAAGATTCATCTTTGTTTGGGTACGATATTCAATAATTTACTGACCTGTAAAGAACAAGAGCTTTCTCCTTGGACACATCATATCGGTACTTGAACTCTGTAATATTCACTCGACCAACCTTCCACAACCAGAAAACGCTCATTATAAAAAAGGATGGAGAATAAACGGCATTTAAGGAGAACAGGGATTGTAACATACAAGCTGACAGAATCTTTTAAAGCTTCCAGGCGTCTCTGGCAAAGAAGTTGCAAGGACAGCCTCTTGTTTGCGACCAACATCAGCAAGCTCAGTGACTAACCGCAGCCGATCGAAGTTCATGTTTGCACCAGAAGTGATGGCTACAACGGCTTCGCCACTCAAACCGTAATATTTGCAGTAAGCTTCTGCACCAGCCAAGGAAAGAGCACCAGCTGGCTCCAGAATGCTCCTCTTCTCCTCGAACATGTCCTGCAAAGGAAAGAAGCCTCTTGTTTGTTTATTTATAAAGCTGTTTCATTGCCGACTGTCTTCAAAAGGAAAGAATTATAATGAATTGGTCTAATACTGTACAGAGGAAGAAGAAATGGCGAGCAGCAGTGACCTAATTTAGAGAGAAAATGATTGCCTTCAACTATGATACACATATGAAGGATGTACAAAATTATAAATACCTATATAATTAAACCCAGTGTCACAAGATCTTGTCTCTCACCGAAAGAAGGAGCCCAAAACTATTCAAGACTAGTTCTCATAGAGACGGCATCCAGAACTGATGAGGCCAGAGACGTGTCATCGGTATTTCGTACACAAATGCCAAGCTACTAGCAAGGAGATGCATCCCACACTCGTTCAATAAATATTGGATAACTGTAAACGCATGGCACATATTTCAGATTGTAATATCAGAACATGTCAACTCTCAAGGCACACGAGCCTTTTAGGGTCTTGTCATCTCTAGTTTTGGGCCAGTTGGGTCAAAAACTTTTCGTCCTTCTCTTTTCTAGAAGTGATGCCCAACATCAGATTGCCGGCAGATTTATCGTCTTGGGGAAAGCAATGAGAAACTCTCTGTTGGTAGATGAAACTGTGGTTAGCAAAGAGCTTTTCAAATCGTGAAATATTGGAGACCGGAGAAGAAGTATTGCTAAAAACTTCATGGTTTTCTTCTTAAGATTCAGTTCTGCTGAATGACTCTGAGTTCTAACATTCAGAAGTGTAGGCATATCAAATTATTGTCCTGTTATGTAAATTTTGGCTTATGTGAGAACCAGAGTAGTTTATCCATGAAGACTGATCTGACCCCACCGCATTTGGGTCTTGTCATCTTCCATGCTGACGTGGCAGATCCGAGAAATAACAAAATCTGTGATCTGAGGAGCTTCTTGTTTTGCCTCTTTGTATGTAGGTTTTTTACAAGAGTTGATTTTACAGAGGAGCAGAAATGTAGGATTCATTGGACACAGATTGAAGTTATGTTCTTCTTGGCACTAGACATTTTTTGTTTCAGGCTATGTGGGGGTCAGCTTTCCAATTGCAAACTTAACTCTATGGGGGAGAGTCAGATGAATTTTTCATGAAAAAGTATTTTTTTATCTTTATTGGCTAACAAAAGTGAGAAATTTTGAGAAAATAAAAAATATAGAACATAGATTTCTTCCGGTCTGATCCCAATTAATACTGGAAATGTATGCAGGGGGCTTAGAGAATGGAATTTAAAAATAACGGGAAAGAAGACTGACAAGGACAACCAGTGCCATAAGTGGACTGCTGTTGCGAAGCTGCGATCATTGCAGCGTGTGAATAGGTAGACGCCAAGTGAGAGACTTAAATCATGGCAAATGATTTTAAGCATTGAAGCATGCTATGCTTAATTCTCATTAGTTATAACAAGTTTGATTGTTTGTAGATCCATACAATCGGCTAATAATTAGACTTCCATATAATTTCTGAAAGATTACACATACCCCATTATTTTCTAATTGTTGTCACTGTCTCGTCAACCAAAGGTTCAGTGAAGATGTCTACAATTCTCTCTCTACAAAACTAAAACAGTGCCTTATTTGCAAGATGAATCATACTATTGCTATCACATAAAATGATAATTGTATTTAAATTAAGATCACGAATCCCTTTCAGACCAAGCAAATTTATGCTAGAAAAGAGATAAGAACATAGCCATTAGAAGAAAATGACGAGCAACTACAGAGTACTATTACGTTGCATTACAAGGGGAGATGATGATCATTCCAAGGCCTCTTAACCTCAGGAAACTAATGCCAAATTTGGCCCCAAAAACTAATTCAAACATTCTGAGGACGAGAACTTAGAATGACAGACAATGATGCAATCTGCAAGAATTCTTTCACACATTCTTACTGGATGCAGTTCCCGAATAAAAGGGAAAACCATCAGGAAGAACTTTACGAGTCAGACATAGGTATAACAACTGTACCTTTCATCCTGTCCAAGGTTCTAGTGTGGTAGACGTCTACCCTAAATAAAAGTTGACAACCCACCGAGTTACCACTTCTACTATGCATTATCACGGGGTTGCATACATGACATTTCAGTCCTGTGCGATGTATGAAAAGGTGAAAACATCTCATTTTTATAAGTGATGCTTATTATCATATTTGATTGATTAATTAATAATAAATAGTATGCATTTAATGTGAAATCAAGTAAAGCATATTTTAGATAAATTGCAGGAAATACATGCTTAATGTAGAATTTTTGCATACTTTTAGAGCATGTTTATACTTTGAATATTCCTTGATTATATGTTGATATGCTTTACTTGACACCAGGGTTTTTGGTAAGCTATATGAAAGTTTTTCTCCACTTACACCAGTGCGAAGGACTTTCTAAGAGATCTTGTAGCCTAGAAAATTCGCATGTTAGGACTCTCTAGGGTTAAGAACCTATATCATAGGCAAAACAACATTATTTCTGAAGAGAAATTTCAAGAAAAAGAAAATTCATGAAAACACAAATTTGTAAACATATCTACATATAATTTATAATGAAATTGTGAAATCTGCATTTTTTTGTCAGAAAAGAAAGGAATATGGAAAATTTAATATCGTCAAAGTTCATTCACCTTTATTGATGCACAAATCGCATCACGGCTGACAAGAACCACACCATCTATCAGTTCTCTGCAAAGGCGGAAGGTTTCTTCGCCAACTACCTTAACAGCTACACCGTCTGCAAAACCACCAACCTGCTCCAGCATGACCCTCTGCCCATGATGTAATGATAATGCCATAGCATTAGCATCAGATGGTTCCACACCAATGATTTTCACCTGAACAGAAAAATGAACATGCACTGTGGTGTCAAATATACATTTCTACCGAAGTAATGAATGTCAGGGCCAAGAAAGAAACTAAGAGGGATTTCCAAAATATCATTAAATGATCATGCTTCTAAAACTTGATGATATTAAAAACCAAGGAAATGTCAGCACTTCAGATAGAATTAATCTATTTTAAACCCAAGTTCCCAAACAGCCACATTTATCACGAAGGCTCCCTAGTCAAAACACACACTAGTTGAATCATTTTTAAAGTTACCACACACGCCTCAGGTCATAAAAATTAGCATCATAGCATCCTCAAGTGTTCCTGAGAACTAAAAAAATGCTAATATTTGGCTATTAATGACGAAAAACGGATTTTTCCATTGTTGCGAGAGTCATCATATCCAATCTGCAATGAATTTCTGACATTGGAAGAAAATTTAACAAAGATGATCATGAATGGCATTCCGATACAGATACAGGATGTAAAACATATGACCCATTCAGCTCTCATTTCAATGTTAATGCCACAGCAGCAATTTTCTCTTAACTACCCACATTTGGCCCACTAATTTCTTTGAAGAGCACCAGCATCAATCTTATGGCATATAACTCTTCCGTCCCTAGCATAATGGAAGAAGCAGTATCATCAGCACATTGAAGGTGACTCACTAGAACATCTTAAGCACTTCGGATGAAATTCTTCTACCCACCTAATATCTTAGGCGTCTGAAACATTTCACTCAAAACGTGTGAGTGGGGATCATCCTGTCTTAGTCTTCCACCGAGAATGACTTTAGTTAGTTGGCACCCCATTGACCAGCAGCGCAAATTCGGCAGCAGTTATTCACGCTGGCTTACTTTACATTAAAGCCCATATGTTTCATGAATGATTTATGATAAACCCTGACATGCCACTCAGAAGTCCCACCTCATGACAGGAATAGAGAGAACCCGCCTAAAGAGAGACGATTTAGCGTACAACCGGCAGAGAAAGACCTGAAGTTTGTAACTATCTATCTTGTTTGAAAACGACAAATCATCCACGGAGAGCACTGCCTTCTCTATTTGCTAGCTAATACACGTGATGATAACTATTAGAAAAAGAGAAAGGAACATTAAAAGATACAGGAGCGAAAGCATGGAGAGCATCTTCTTATTTATATTTACAGCTAGTGAAGGTTTTCTTCGTTCAGATGCATCCCTATGCAGGAACAGAAACCCTGCAACAAAGTGCATAACGAGTTCAAGCCACAAACCTCAGGGCGAACTTGTTTCACATAGGCCGCAATGCCAGCAATCAGTCCGCCACCACCAACAGGCACAAATATGGCATGAAGTGGGCCTCTCAGCTGCCTAATGATTTCCATTCCAACTGTCCCCTGCCCCATAATAACATCGGGGTGATCGAAAGGAGGAATGAAGGTACGACCCTCTTGTTCAGCTCTATGTTTGGCATGTGACTGTGCTTCATCGTAAGAATCACCCACAAGAACAACGGTCGCACCCAGTTTTTGTACAGACTTCCACTGAAAAACGCATACAAATTGGATCAGCATAAGCAGATAGAGCAAGAAAATCATGGCCCAGACATCGGAGAAATACAGATCAAACTCATTCACGGTGATGACAGTAAAGTAAACCTTGATTTCAGGTGTGGTGACGGGCATAACTATCACTGCATTGCAGCCCAGCTTCTGGGCAGCCAGGGCAACTCCTTGAGCGTGATTCCCAGCTGAGGAACAAATGACACCTCTTTCCAACTTTTCACTGGGAAGGTTCGCCATCATATTATATGCTCCTCGCAACTTAAATGAAAAAACCTGCACGTGACAAAGAAAAAGTCAGAAAGAAATATGAACTTGTTCTACTGGACGAAAACACGAGCTTGGACTTCCGAGAGGTGGAGGCGGGGGCTGTGAAAGCTTACTGGTTGCAAATCTTCACGCTTGAGCCAGAACTGGACACCGAGTCTCTCTGAAAGCTTCGAAGCGAGTTGCAGGGGGGATTCTATGGCCACATCGTAAACTCTGGAGGTGAGAGTGTGAGCCAGGTAATCCATGGCGCTTGGCTTGTCATAACTCGGAGGAGTACTCGTCCAACTCATCCCCCACGAAGGGCGAGTCTTGGCCGAAATGCCCCCAAGGTACCCGCTCTCATACTGAAGCGAGTCAGTGGTGACATTCTTCAACTTTACGTCTTCGGCCGGCGGCGCGGCCCCAGATGAGACCGACGGGGCCGTCAGGGTAGGCGCCGCGGTATCCCCAGTGGCGTCGGCAGTAGTGGAAGCAGAGAGGAAAGATGAGGCGGCAGCGGCGGACGGGACGAATTTACCTCCGATTCCACCCCCACTGCTGACGCCCTGAGAGCATCGAGGGGGATGTCGATGGCAGCAGCGCCATCTGGCGGATTCGGGGGGGGACCTCGCGGCTAAGCAGCAGGAGGCCGCGGAGGACGCGGAAGCAGGCGCCGCCGCCGCCGCCGCCGCCCGCGCAGAAGAACCAGGAGCGAGTGGGCCGGGAAGGAGCTGCAGCGCCGCCATGCGGATCGAGGCTGACGATGGAGGAGTGAGAAGGGGGCGCCGTCGAAGGAGACGACGACGATGCGGTGGAAAAGAGGAACGGAGAGGAATGGACGCGGGTCCTCGGGCGATGGGCACGTGGGGGATTTAAAAGCCCAGGACTTGTCTTCGTCCCTGAATGTGCGGCCCCCCGGCAGAACCGACCACGATAAAAATGAGGACCTTCGGTGCCCGGGAAAGACAAGGTATCTCTTGGACGTGCCTGTCAGCGCTCTCCGCCGCGTCTGCTCTGGAGATTTATGGGCTCTTCTCCGGCATTGATTGATACTCATTCGGCTTCAAAAGCCTTCATCCCGGCGGAGATGTTCTTAAATGCGCTCATTCCAGATGGTGACCCAGTGCACGGATGGGGGACGGTATGTTCGCCATTTATTATTTCAGGTGTGCTGAGCCAGACTCGATGAATGAGAATCTGAAAATGGATAGTAATCTCGCATGGCTATGTGTGAAAAAAATGAACAAGCATTGATGCATTATTCTCTAGACTACAATCTCTTGTTATGGTTACCGGGAATTATTGTCTATGACATAAAGTGAAACATACCCATTGTGTATGAATTGGTTCTCGTGATTGGAATTGACGAGAGAAAGTGGCATATAATTGAGTGACGATGCACCTGCTCAAGAAACCCAAAGAAAGTAATTGTGTCCCACACTAGGTTTAGAGCGATACCCACTAACAAGGTTAAACTGATGTAAGTACGCAGTCGGAGCCCATGTCACTGAAGTTGTTGATAATTACATCCTCTCTCCTTTCAAACTTTTCACCACTAATGATGAAGAGGGAGAGAGGACCTAGTGTTGAATAGGCTATAGTTTGCTTCTATAATCACAATGTTAAAAGTTTTAACCTATCCTTGTCAACGGCAGCTCGACCAGGTTGGGAACTGCATCAATAGCCTCCTTCCTAAACTTGCCCACATGGGGTTGACTAGTCTTGAATCTTCAGCTGGAAAGAGTGTGATTCATCTAGAAAATTTTATAGAGCCTCATCTATTTGAAGAATGTCTCACAGGTGTACATATAATAGTAGGCCCTTGAGTTGAAGCTTCTAGAGTCAAAGAGGTGGAGCAGTGTGGATTGTAGATGAGAAGATCCAAATGAAGAATAGTCACCAAGTTTGTTTGTGAGATAATGCTGAAGAGCAGACAAAAGAGAGTTTGGACAAAACATGTGAATATACTATTGACATCCATAGGTTGTGTTTGATTTCCTAAAATTCTCAGAATTGAAGGAAATTGAGAAACTATGGACATTTTTTTGTTAACACTGTCCTTGAGGAAGAACTCATGCCAATGTGGAGTTAAGGGAACCGACCCTTATGTAGCAATTAGGAGAGTTGTGGTCCTCTCAAAAGGCCATCTTCCCCTTAGTTCTCTCTCTCTCTCTCTCTCTCTCTCTCTCTCTCTCTCTCTCTCTCTCTCTAGTCTCTCTCTCTCTCTCTCTCTCTCTCTCTCTCTCTCTCTCTCTCTCTCTCTCTCTCTCTCTCTCTCTCTCTCTCTCTCTCTCTCTCTCTCTCTCTCTCTCTCTCTCTCTCTCTCTCTCTCTCTCTCTCTCTCTCTCTCTCTCTCTCTCTCTCTCTCTCTCTCTCTATCTCTCTCTCTCTCAATATATATATATATATATTTATCTATCTTAGTGTGTTCTAGTTTTTTCCAATTTGAAAAATTTTAGTGAGATTTTTCTTCTTGCTTTTGTTGCCCTATCAATTGGTATGAAATTCATGGCGTACAAAAAATTGTGATGGGTGGTACAAGAATTTGGATGTTGAAGAGTTGAAGTAAGGGCTATGCATCTCCTATGAGTTGAAGAGATGAAGATATGGAATGAAGGATCCTGCTCAAACAGTCTCAAACCATGCAACATTATGGTGGCACTCCAATGATCCATACAACACTTGAAGAAGATGTAATAATTCTTAGAGATCATACCTGCACTTAGTGAAGGGATAGAGATAGTGGGTTTACCTCAAACAAGTCTTGACCCAAGGATGAAAAAGTTTAGGGAAACTAGATTGTGGACACCTATGGAGGACCTAACCGAGGGTAGTTAGATGGGATAATGTCTGGAATTGCCCTTATTTATCAAGGAAAAACCTTCATGCGTGAGTCTTCCACATAGATATGTGTTGATGCACTTGATTTTAATACTAAAAATGTAAAAAAGTATGTATGAGTATTTATTAAACATTTTTTGGATTTCAAATATGATGAGATAATATTAACTGATTAATATATGTGAGATTCATTTACATGAATGATATTCAATTACATTAAAATATTAATGCTAAAAAGTGAAATTTGAGAAAGTACTCATTGAAATTAAATGATTTTACCATGTGGTGGAACAAACATTTAAATATTCTACAAAATTAATAGAGTAAGCCGAAGGTAAACATATGTGAGAAAATATGAAAAATCTAGGATATAAAGGTTGTTGTGAGTTTAAAAACTAAAACTTTGACAATGACATGTCAAAAATTTGTGTGAACTAAATGATTAAGTAAAATGTGCTTACCTAGACTTGAGCTCAAAAGGAAAACTATTGATTGACAAGATGAAAATTTAGAGTTTGAATTTGAAAAAAAAAAAACCTTGAAAAGAGAAATTTTGAGGCATGAAAAGAAGAAGGGTCACAAATACACAAACAGATTAATATGAAGCTTTTCAGAAAGGGCTAAATGATTTTCAAGAAAGAAATTCACTATAAAATCAATTATATATAGGTGATTTTCTACAGCCATGCTAGACTATTAGTTTTGCATGATCATCTCTGATCTTTCTACCATCTTGAAAATCTTTCTTAATTTTTTTTTTGTAGATAAATTCATGCAAATTAGAGTAGTCTTTGAAATTTGTATAAAAAAAATCATTCTTGATTTCATCAAAGTGCCAACATATTTCATAATTAGTTAGCTTCCCTATATGAAGAGAAGAACAAAAATTAAGCACAATTCATCATCTTATTCATCAAATCTATAAGCACTTTTCAAGTCAATCCTAACCATCAAAAATATCTCTCAATAAAATTCTTACTTATTTTTTAAAAAAATGTGATTAACTATTCATTTAATCACTAAGCAGAGTTGTTCTTTATATTCAATGGTAGGCCTCTTAGAACAGTGATTCTGCAAAATAATTTTGAGGTGAAGTTATGTGAGAGTTGAACATGGGAATCAATGAGTGTATTATTAAAAGTTTGGTTTTATGGAATCTGTGGTAGTATTGGAATGTGAACATAGGCAGGGGATCAAACCATTATAAAAATCTTTGAGTAGTCTAGATTTAAATATAAGATAATCATAGGTCCTAGAATCAAAGAAAGGAGATATAAGAATTTAAAGTAGATAAAAGTAAAAATTAAGACAATCAATTCAATCGATCCAAGTGCTCCATAAAATCAAAAAATATGTCCTTATGTATTCCCTATAACCCCAAAATATAAGAGGGATAACCATTACTTTTATAATGTGTGGTATCTCAAAGCATTTTTCAAATCAAGTAAATTTGATGTTTCCTCTTCCCTAGCATAGCTCAAGGTATTTCTTTTGTGTAGTGGTTTTCATTATGCAAACAAGGGGATACTCATCTTCAACAGTTGAAAATCTTGAAAATTCTCTAATGTTGTATTGAGGACTCCAATGGTGTCCATTGTTTCTAACTGAGTAAATGAATTTTTTGCGAAGTCTTGAAATACATATCTCAAATTCATCAAAACTATTAGTTGAAATCTCAAGAATGTAAAAAATTAATTAGAATATTTGATTATTTTTATCATTGTAAGTTTAATTTATCATGTTTCATGTGCCCACATTTAGACACATTTCATGTTAATAATACAATAACCATGTTGAGTTCAAGTAATCCAATTATTTTACAACCAAAAATCAAAATATTAAGACAGCATAAAAAATTGGATTTACCTTTGAAATAAATAAGAATGAAAAATATAAGTTGTCACACAACCTTTTAAAGGTTCTAGTGGAAAATAATATTATTAATGGATTAAATTGGTGATGAAAGGAAACTAATAGTTCTGATTTTTCACTTACACCTATTTTTCTTTCATGCTGAATAACCAACTCTCCAAACCCTACTGAGTGAAAACAAAGGTCTAATATTGTCAAAGATCCTAATGAACAGTTATGTGAATTTCTACTCCAACTACTAAAGTGATGGTCAAAGACTCTTCTAAGATAGGTTCTAAATCTCTTCAAGTGAGAAAGCCTCTTGCAATTCATTGATCTTGGTATCCCCATTGCATGCCTTATTTTAAGAGGTAAAGTGAAGCCTCAATTTAAATATTGCTTACTTTTAGATCAGATAATGGAATTTGGCTATTAGAGTGTTCAAAAATTATTTTTGTATGAATTTTCTTTTCCCTAGAATTTCTAACCAAGAATAAGTGTGTTCCCTATGATGTAGGTTCTTAACCCCATGGAGTTTTACTATATGAGTTTTCTAGGCTACTAGATCCCCAATAAATTATTCACACTCGTGTAAGAGGAGGATAAAGGAAAAACTTTCATACAACTTGTCAATCACCTTCGAAATTTTCCTTTCACTACATGTGACGGAAATGCTATGTATTCAACCTCAAGAGAATGCATGGTAGAAGTGGTAATTTAGTGGACTATCAACTTTTATTTAGGGTAGATGTCATACCAAACTTAAGCCTTGATAGTGAAAAAAGGAGCTATTGCACACCTATACTTGACTTGTGAAGTACTTCCTAATAGTGAAAGTCTCTTGTTGGCTTTATCATTGTGTGTCATTTTCAAGTTATCTTTCACACAATACTTGAATACATTTTGGAAGCCAAATTTTTTAATAGTTTCTTGAGGTTATGCAACCATTTAATGAACAAAAAATTATCTAACAAATTAATCCTACATTTGTGCTCATTATCCCATGAAATATTTTGAAAATTAAGTTTTTGTAAGAAACTATATTCAAAGAAGTTAGAGGTTCCTCAAATCCTAGATTTCACTACTTCTTGCAAATAACTTAGAAGGTAAGAAGACTCGAATGAGGCCAAAACAAAACTAGGCTCAAATAATAAGCATAAAGTATGAATCATGGTCAATTTTTAAGTAATTGACATATTTGTTGAGATGTTTGATTTTATTAGACACATAAAGTGATGTTAGTATTTAATGCAAAATAGGACACTTTATTGTCCTTATTATGTGTTGTCTTTTATTAGGCTTTAAGTATCTTTGTTTTTGGTGGGCCAAAATGGGGTCAGGCAATGTGGGGTAGTTAAGTATTATAAATACTCTCTCTCTCTCCTCACAAATGTAAGTTTGACAACGTTTTGTATTTTTTAGGGTTTACTATGTGCAACCCCTCTTTCTCATGTCTTGCTTTCTCTCCTTCAACCATTCTCCTCCAAATCAATAGATTATCTCCACATTTTTTTCCCCTTATTTCCTTTAAGTGGTATCAGGGTGTCAAGTTCATAAATTGGGCATTGGTCTTTTTGGGAGAGTGTAGCACTATCCAAGGAAACTAAAATTTAAGGTTGGTGAAGATTTTTTAGAGATTTTGAAGATTTTTTACTATAGCAAGGATTCAAAAGTTTCAAATCAAAGTTTCTCTAGAGTTATTAAATTTTCATTTATGTGGTCTCATAAGGACACCATTCTTAAATGGTAATTAATATTTCTTATTGATAGTAATGATTTTACACACATGAGTTGGGTGTATTTTATTTCTCATAAACCTAAAGCATTTGAAAATTTTATTTATTTTAAAGCTTTTGTTGAAAAATCAAGTAAACATGTTATTAAAACTCTTGGAATGAATAGAGCAAGAGAATGTAATTCTTAAAAATTTGAATCATTTTGTAAGAAGCATGGAATTAAAATTCAACTAACTATTAAAAAAAGTCCAAGGCAAAATGATATTGTTGAAAAAAAGAATTGAATAATTGTGAAAATAGCTAAATGTATACTTAATGAGAAACATCTTCTTAATAATTTTTGGGTTGAAGGTATTGCAACTTTGATTTATCTTTTGAATATTTATCTTATCAAGTCGGTGATAAATATAATTCTTTAGGAAGCTTGATATCATTCAAAACCAAATTTTAATCATCTAAAAAAAATTGTGTTTCTTATGTTTTAATTGATGTTGATGATTGTGATAAGATGGACAAAAAGAATCAAAAATATATGTTTTTTAGTTATAATGATGAGAGTAATGGATATTGTTTATATAATCCTCAAACAATGAAGTTATTCATTCATCATAATATTATATTTGATGAAATGTTTACTCAAATTAGAATACAAATATAATTCATCAAATATCTTCTTATGAACATAAGTAAAAAAATTACACAAACTAGTCAAGATTCAATGGGTGAACCTTCTACATTATCTATCACACATTAGAGACTTTCCCCAAGTAATGCATGTTGGTATAAATGGCTACAAGGATTTAAGTATAAAATCATAAGTCATCCAAGAAAGATGAGAATTTTAAGTGATATTTATAAATCGTGTGCTTTTTCTCTTATGATTGTAGCGCTGATGAACTATGAAGAGGCACAAGATAAAGATGAATATGATAGGATAACACAATGCAAAAAAAAATTATAGTAATTGATAAGAATTACACATGAAAGTTTGTGAATTTACCATCAAAGATTAAAGTAATTGAAGTCAAGTGGATTTCTAAGGTAAGTATAAATTTGATGGTAACATTTAAAGATTCAAATCAAGGTTAATGATGAAGGGATACATACAAGAACAAGTTATTGATTACTTTGATATTTTTTCTTTGATTTTAGGATTTGAAATAGTCTGTATTATTTTGGCTTTGACAACACAAATGAAATGAAAAGTATTTTAATTTGACATTAAATAAAAAAAATTTAATAATTATTTAAATCAAGATATATATGTTAACCATCATGTTTTATTATACAAGGACAAGGTTTTGACTCAAACTTGACTAGATATATTATTTTCAGTTAATGTGATTTTAAGAGTTATGCACTCACTATTAGTTCATTATCTTGAAGTAGAAAAAAGAATATTTTGATATGTATGTGAGACTATCAACATGTTTTTTAATTTAATTTTTCTAATTTTTTAAATAGTGAATAGGTAAATTCTATCAATGATAGAAAGTGATTTTGTTTTCAACTTTGGTTCAAGTGCAATTTCATAGGTTTTTAAAAAGCAAGAATCTACTCCATTATCATTTTCAGATGTTGAATATATTAATACATCAATTACTTCACAATAAGTAATATAGATGTAGATAATCTTATAGGATGACAGCTTTTTACAATCCACACCTTTAGTAATTCATTGTGATAGGATGCCAACTATTTTTATAACAAAAAATTTAATATTTCATGGACAAAAAAAGTATATTGAGATTTGACACTATTTTATTTGAGATTTAATTGCTTAAAATTATAACATATGAAATTTTGCTCAACAATAGATTAAGTCATAGATGGCTTTACAAAGTAGATGGGTTACACAAGGTTTGTCAAGTTTAAAGAAGCTCTTAGTCTGAGACATTTTTATATAGGTAGGAGTGTTAGTAAATACAAAATATGACACTTTTTGTCCTTATTAGGCATTTTTTGTCTTTTAGTGGGCTTAATTTAATTATTTTAATCTTTAGTGGGACAAAAGGGGGCTGCCCCACCTGGTGTAGTTAAGTTTGATGACATTTGGTATTTTTCTAAGGTTTATTCTATGCAACCCCTCTTTCTCCTCTCTTGCTCTCTCTCTCTCTCTCTCTCTCTCTCTCTCTCTCTCTCTCTCTCTCTCTCTCTCTCTCTCTCTCTCTCTCTCTCTCTCTCTCTCTCTCTCCCTCTCCCTCTCTTCCTCTCCCTCTCCCTCTACTTTGGCCATTTTCTCTAAATCCATAGATTTTCTCTACATTTCTATCTCCTTATTTTCTTCAAGTCCATGTTAACGTCAAATTCAGTAACTAACACATTTGTTAACTTGTTTTAGTAACTAACAAAGAAATTGCATCAACTCAATGTCACCATGAGCTCTTCCTCGGAGATAGAATTAAGAAAAATGTTCATGTCTTCTTAGTTTCCTTTTTATGTAGAGCATTTAAGAAATAGATTACATCCCATAAACAATAACACCAGATTTATAGATTTCACCCAACATTTTATGTCAGCTCTTTTTCCTTTACCTCACACATAGGCCTGGTGGATAATTTTTTGCCTAGATCTTCTCATCTCCCTTGTTGCAGTCTACCACACCACCTCTTTGACTCTGCCAACTTCAAGCGAAGGGACTCTCATGTGTGCACCTGAGAGACATTCTTCAAGCAAATGACCCTCTTTGAACATTTGCAGAGTCGTGTACATTCCAACTTAAGATTGTGGATAAGTTAGGGTAGGGTTGAGTGGCCTATATTCTTTTCTGACTTTTCTCAGTGTCCATCAACCTCTACATGGACGAGTTTTAGGAAGGAGGTCATAGATGTTATTTTCAACATGGTTATGTAGTTATTGACAAAGACTAGTTTCCATGATCCGACATTGAGATTATACAAGTCAAATGTAACATGTTCAACACTACATCATCTCTCTCAACCATAGTGATGAAAAGGTTGAAAGGAGACATTATGTAATTAACAACATTTTGACTATATGAGCTCCACCTACATACTAATTTGAATGGAGCCTTGTCAAAAGTTACTATTTATGCTTGGTGTGCGACATCACTCTTCTCCTAGAATTTCTTCATTAGGCATGTCGTAATTAAGAACATAGTCATTTCTCGGATCAATTATAGTCATGAGAATCAATTCATCCATAGTGGATTTCTTTTATCATAGTTAATAATTTAGTAACCTTTACAAGACATTGCGGTCCAGAGAATAATACATATATGTATGTTTGCATATTGTGCAACAATCTTTCTTTCAACGTTTCATGGGAATCCATTTGTACTTGTAAGGTTTGCTTTGGAATTAGTAGATAATATCTCTTTGATGAATTATGAATTGTTTGACAGCCTGAAGCTTTCATGATCTTTTGCAAGTATGGGTCAACATCTAACAAGCTATGCTAAAATTACACCACAATAATTTTCTCACGAGATAATTATCTTACGTATGCACTCCTCTACTTTAGTTTTCACAAAGAGTAGGGGCTTTTATAGCAAACCTAGAAAAAGATTGAAAGTGATGTATTCACGTAGAAACAAAGAAAGAAAATGTCAAACAAATAGCACAAGCTATAATTGTAGAAATAGGAACCAAATTGGATGGAACAAATAGATTGATAGATACAACGAGAGAGAGAGAGAGAGAGAGAGAGAGAGAGAGAGAGAGCATTAGTGTTTAACCAATAACAAAGGCTACTAGAAGAAATCATGTCATTTAAAAGAGGAAAACTATCGTCGCGTGATGACCGCAACTTTTGTTGAAATTTAAATGTTCAAAGCATGAAATCTTTTGAAGACCTCACATACGTCATAAGCTGTCAAATTCTACTCTAAGGATTGATGTTGAACAGGTTAGGATTAGTCTCATACATGAATCATCACTAGTATAACATTTATTCATAAAATTAGTCATCAATGTCCTCTTTTAGACCATGGTTACGCTCTATTTCCAATGGATACTAATCAATATATGTTTTCAACAGTGGTTATCAGATTCAAAAAATGCTTATATAGCAGCTCAAGAGAATAGTACTAACTAAGAGAGTCAACTCTATTTTTATCAAAATATTTTATTTTCTTTTTCATTTCAAAGTTGTCTAACTTGTTTAGGTAAGTAATTTTGTAAGGTCATCCTTCAATATTTCAAAGTTGAACCATTTAATACACTCAAGATTTTCAGCCATTATCAACTATTTGTGATAGTTGTGGCAAGTATGGGGATGAAGTTTAAGCAAACGTAGTAACTATAGACTTAGAGGTTTCTTTGGCTCCCACAATGATCTTTCAAGGCATTGATTTCCCCTTGAAGAAAGTGAGCTTCTATCAAGAGTTTGTTCGTCAATCGATGTAGAGTGAGCTTTACATTCAAAACCTTATAGATGTTCGAAAAATAAATAGTCAGTTTTAAAATTTAATTTATTCTTCAATGAAATATTACGATATTACCCTAAAAAAATAAACAAAAGAGCTGAAATGTAGTCTTAAAATGCATGAAGTAATAAATAAATACAATTTCATAAAGATCAAAAGAAAAGTAAAAAGGTTATCACATGAAAAAGTTATCTTTAAGGAACTGTCAGACCCATTTATAACTCATCATATAAAATTTCTAATTTACTATATAGCACATTATTGATGGCAAACCAACTTTATATGGATGTAACTAGTTATGTTAGAAATTCCCAGTCAATATTTGGGTCAATAAATTATTTCACATTAGTGTTGCTTTAGGGCCTAAAATCCATTATGTTGTAATAATGATAAATTAACGTAGTAATGTGTGAATTAACATTAAAGGCTATTTAGCAAAATTACCTTAAAATTATGGACTATGCCAAGAATAAATAAGAAAAATCACCTTGCCTCCTTGGAGAAGAGCATATCAAAAGAATTTATCAAATAATCATGTAATAAAGTGAAGGTAAAGTTGAACTTAACATATGACCTCCTTACGAGAGACACTTCTCAGAAATGCAATTTTCACTAACAATGTTGAGCTATTTGCTAATTTGACCTTTAGATGTCAACTGCAATGAATTAACTGTGATGCTCAAAAGCTTGCACAACAATTCACATCATAATTAACTTGGCCAAAGAGATTTAACAAGTGAATGACAATTTATTAGACTGAACTTTTGGATCAGTTGAACCTAAATGATGGAGCATAATAGGAAGGGGACTACATATAAGCCAGATTCATATCATCCATAGAGCCTCTCCGTCTAGGTTAGTATGGAAGAAATATAGAAGTCAAGCCTACATACTTAATCTATCATTTCGAGGGTATTAAGAGAAGTCACCTAAGAATGTAACCAATCACTTGTCTCATCACTACGTAGATGCTTACACCAGACCACGCCCCACGTCAACTATTTGCACACATTAAAGACATGCAAGGGGTCACACTAAGCTGCACCCTTGAAAAGTAAAATATTGTTCTC
The DNA here is from genome assembly GCA_024713555.1 of Spirodela polyrhiza. Taxonomy (NCBI): domain Eukaryota; kingdom Viridiplantae; phylum Streptophyta; class Magnoliopsida; order Alismatales; family Araceae; genus Spirodela; species Spirodela polyrhiza. The sequence continues at coordinate 212,006 of CM046535.1, forward strand.
AAAAGACCCATGTCTTGCAAATTCTAATATAAAAAAACTCTAATTGCACTCATTCATACATAGATATAATCAGCATTTTTCCCTTCATAGTACAAATATTTCACGATGGATATTTAACCAATTGGCTTCCCTCGATGCTATTGTTGACCGATCTATCTGAACTTAAACCGGAGTTGTAGTATGCACAGGACAGCAGCAAAAATCTACTAGTGTCTGCCCTAGAGAAGCAAAAGCATCTAGCCTTCTTTTATTTCAAGTAACGCAGCTTACCTGTGTTAGCTGGCGTATATATTGGACGCTAATACACATACACATTATTTAAAAGCTTGTCTAATCATTCACTGAAGATGAGATCACCGTTTCTTGATTTAAGTCACGGAGGGTTAGCTTACGTTTAGCATGATCCTCTTGAACTGCCATGAATGGTTCAAGAATCTGACTTAACACTAAGCGCAACAAGGTTTAGTCAGATACCGGTGCAAATTTAGACAGCGCCCATGCTTTGAAACAGACGTGTCATTAATGACTGACTTCACCAATCGAGTACTTGAATAGTAGTGGTGGTGATGAACGTAAGAAGCTAGTCTGAGCCCTGTTCAACTTTACTATAGGGACGGGCACCTCTGCCGTTGTAGCATACATGTAGCTGAGTTCTCAAGAGCTTTCAGACTTCGAAACCATCAAACTTTCAGCAAAAGCTGCTGTCTATCACGTGGAGAAAATTTCTCTTCTTTAAAGCACTTGTGTTCGTCTTGTAGCCTCTGCTATTAGTTAGATGCCTTCTCTCTTTCTCTCTCTCTCTCTCTCTCTCTCTCTCTCTCTCTCTCTCTCTCTCTCTCTTCTCTCCCTCTCTCTCGCTCGCTCGCTCGCTCGTTCGGTTATTTAATGCTTTCCCTATTTGGCCCAACCCCCCTCCTGTTTCTTCACTTTTATACGTATATATCACACATAAACATAGACTCTCTATCTCTCTCGCTCTCTCGCTCTCTCTCTCTCTCTCTCTCTCTCTCTCTCTCTCTCTCTCTCTCTCTCTCTCTCTCTCTCTCTCTCTCTCTCTCTCTCTCTCTCTCTCTCTCTCTCTCTCTCTCTCTCTCACACACACACACACACACACACACTCACTCGCTCACTCACTCACTCTCACTCTATCTTTCTATCTATCTATCCTCCATCTCCACCTCTACATATCTATACACAGGAACAGTATTTCTCCCAATATTGTTCCTATTTTGCAATAGAGGCGTCAACTCTGACCCGACAACAAGTGGAGGAAGGCAGGGCTATTCGAAATGACTCAGGCAGAAGAAGGTGCAGTTAAGTACCAGCTGAGCTCGCGTGACCTCGCGTATCCCGAATAGAAGATTGATAAATCGTCGGACTGTCACAGATGGGGCCCATTTGCTCTCATAATCTAGCCTTCGTGACGTCGGAAAGAGAAGATAACACCGAATGCAGGTAGGAATTTGGTTGACTAAACGTATCCCGAATTGCATCACACTATTATTATCAAATACAGATACCCACCGCACAAGAAGAACCTAGAAGGGCTGGAGAGAGAGAGAGAGAGATAAGTCCGAATATTGACGGAGAACATATGGAAAAAGATATATATATATGGAGAGAGAGAGAGAGAGAGTTGAACATATGGAGAGAGAGAGTTGAACAACTCGCTACGAAAACAGAATACGTAGACAAGAAAGATTCTAGCAAGAAAAGACTGGTACGGAAGGGAATAAAGCGAAGTAAAGAGCTACAGAAGTTGAGAAAGGGAGAGGCGGATGGATAACAGAGAGCCCATGCCATATCTAAAGACGACTGGCGGCCACACCATGGTCTTCCTTTACTGAGATGCTAATGTCGCAACCTTGGGTACCACCACGGGAAAGCCGTCGATCTCGTCCATCCATGGGTTGTGGTCAGGGTCAGCAGGCGGCGGCACAGCCCTCAGCGCCCGCCAAACGGCGCTATTGCACTTGAACCCCGATCCGAACGCTATCTGCCACACCCGGTCGCCACTGCAGATCCTTCCTTTCGCCTCGGCATACGCCAGCTCGTACCAAAGCGAGCTACTAGACGTGTTTCCGAACCTGTACAAGGTCATCCTCGACGGCTCCATGTGCCACTCCGACAGCCCCAGGCTCCTCTCCAACTGGTCAAGCACGGCTCGTCCACCAGCGTGGATACAGAAGTGCTCAAAGGCCCGCGTGAAGTTTGGGATGTAGGGCTTCACCCCGCTCATTTGGAGGACCTTCTTCTTCAAAATGGTGGTCAAGAAGAGGAACTGCTCGGTCAGGGGCAGCACGAGAGGGCCCAGTGTGGTGATATTGTCCTTGAGGGCCTCCCCAGCAACGCCCATGAGGTCCTTGGAGAGGGCGACTCCCACCGTGCCGTCGGCGTCCTCCTCCTGGGAAACACAGCCGTAGCTGCGGCTGTCGGCGCCCTTGTGGGTGCGCACCGTGTGGAGCAGCTCGTACTTGGACCTCCGCCGGTCGGCCGGGATGTTCGAGAGGAGCACGGCGGCGCCGCCCATGCGGAAGATGCTGTTGGTCACCAGCATGGACCGATTATTGCCCATGTAGCCGTTGAGAGTCATGTTCTCTGTGCTCACCACCATGGCGTACGTTGATTTGTGAACCTGTGGATGTGCACACTGTCAGACGATTATTGGAAGCCAAAGAATAGCACTGTAGGGGTCCATTCTCTACATTTCTTGGGAACTCCATCAATTCCCACCACGAAGCAAACATTAACAAAACACATCCACGCCATTTGCTATAAGTATTTTGCAGAAAATAGGAACCGTGTCTAGGATGGCAGAAGAAGCCCCTGCACGGACTAAAGACAGCATTGAGGGAGATGTCTGCATGGCTATATACCTTCGATAAGCATAACTAATCCTGCATTACGTCCTACTTCAACTTATGCAAAACCAACGCCACAGCTTATCAAAAACTCCAAGTTTTAGATTGTGACATGGTTAACATTTAAAAATAATCCTTGGCGTTGATTCAAACAAAAACCCTAAGAAGGACTAAATGTTCCAAAAGCCCTTAGAGGTCTCGCTACTTTCTTTTACAATCAGTAGTAGACAATATCTGTCTTCTCTCAGACCTGCTCCACCGTCCTAACTAACATCATACTGGCAGATCTTCACATCTTCACAACCGTAAGTACCAGGTCAGAGGGCTCCATAGAAGTCAGAGAACTGAGAAGCAATATGACGTGATCTCCGAGGTTACTGTGACGCTGGACGGCTGAGATTCCAGTGCATGATATGGAGGGGACAGTTAACTGTCCCTGTGTAGGAGCAGAGCCACGGCGGGAATAAATGAGCTGAGTGACACGGTAACCAACGTATGGGAAACTCAGGTGACAGTTCGAGTTCAATAAATGCCTCGGCCGACCGAAAAGGCTCTGCGCCATGGGCCCTATCTTCCAAGAGGGAATCACGTTACGTGTAGGATGGCTCACTATTCCCATGCTAAAAGGGCGACGAAACATAATAAAATACAGAAGATTTAGTATCGATGAGCAGCGCATTCGTATAATCACACCCATATTTTGGAGGAAGATCTCAGCACATATGTTTGTGTATTCATATATTTTCGACACTCCGACACTGCGAGAAAGGTCATGGTCGAAATATCTACGCTTTCCCTTGCTTCGACTATCGACTGTTCTATCAGCTACGACCTTGAGGGAACCCTATCTATCTGAATGATCGCCATGAACCTTATTATTTTGGTGCAAGCGTTACACCTTTATCTGTCATATATGCCGAACGAAGGAAATAATAGAAAGAGGACAGCACCACAAGAACAGAGTGAGGATTAAGTAGACCCAGACCTGAAGTAGCTGCTTGGCGAGGTCGATGGCGATGAGCCCGGCGCTGCAGCCCATACCACCTAGGCTGTAGCTTATTACTCCCTCCCTCATCCCAAATCTGTTGACCACCATGGCGGAGAGCGATGGCGTGGGGTTGAACAGGCTGCAGTTGACTATTACAATACCGATGTCGGAAGCATTGACTCCAGTCTTGGTCAATAGCAGCTCTACGGAGCTGAAGACAGCATACATAGCCTCCTTCCTGGCCTCGGCCATGCAGGAGTTGATGGGCACCGAGAGGAGGCTTGAGGGAGCATAGGTCGACTCCCCCAGCCCTGACCGCTCCAGCATCTTAACTTGGAAAGCGAGAGACTCCTCCGTGAAGGTCCCGGGGAGCCTCATCTGTCTGAAGAATGTGTCGCGGGTGCACTTATGGGAGTCTCCTGGCTTGAAGCAGGCAAAGTCGAAGAGATAGACGGGACGGCGGCGGGTGGCGTAGTGGATCATGAAGACGGAGATGAGAACAGCCAAGCATAGAAGGCCAGTGAACTGAGAGAAGAGAGGCTCGAGGAAATCTGTGAATTTGGTGGTGCTCCCGACCATGGTGGGTAGTGTGCTTCTTAGATGTTCTATGAATGAAGGAATCGGACGAAATACTGTCATTGTTTAAACTCTGGTCTCCAAGGAAGGGCCTGGACTGGTGTCGAGACGATAGAGCTTTCTCGCTTCGGCGGAAGCTGCGCACTGTGAAGAGCTAGAGAGAGAGAGAGAGAGAGACGGAGAATGCGTTAGAAAGAGGGATGATTCGAGGTAGCGGGGAGAAGGGGAATTTATAGAGCTCGCTGGGGAAAACTGTGGGGATCCACGTGAGCATTCATTGATGGGTAGGAGGGAGCCATCAATAGGATCAGTGCTCAATTTGTAACGTTTCCTTAGATATTCTTCATTAAAATAAGCGCCGACGAGATGTACTCTCAGGAAAGTCGTCGGCCATGTGGTCAAGCGGTCAACAGGTCTAACGCCGAAAGAGAAGGTCCATTGACGGCAGAAAATGAAGGAAAAGTGCCCATATGCCCATGGTTGAGCAAGAGGTTCCCAAAAGACTTCTTAGAACGATTTCCATTGAACTGCAAATACGGCGAGAAACCTTGATGAACTGCGCGGAGTCACTCAGAAACGTGTGAGACATCACATGCAACCGCAGAAAGAAGAGGAAGAGGCGTCAAGGGAAGACCAGGAGGGAGGTGCTTCCCCCTCATAACGATTCTTCCGACACTCAAGTTGGAAATGAGCTCTAACGAGGAGGGCCCGAGCATCTCTCTCTACTGAACCCAACTCCATAGCTGACATGGAAGGAGTATCAGCGGCCAAGGAGCCTGCCGCCCATGAGAGCCCGAGTATCTCTCTCTCTCTCTCTCTCTCTCTCTCTCTCTCTCTCTCTCTCTCTCTCTCTCTCTCTCTCTCTCTCTCTCTCTCTCTCTCTCTCTCTCTCTCTACTGAACCCAACTCCATAGCTGACGACATGGAAGGAGTATCAGCGGCCAAGAAGCCTGCCGCCCATGTGAGCGTGCGGGTGTGCCTTTACAGCGATGGAAAGGCGGTCGAAGCTGCTGCCGCCCTTCAACGCATAGAACAGGGAAGGCGCCTCTAAAGGTGAGACGGAGAGTTAGTAGGCTCAGCTCCCAACGTCCCAAAACCTGCACAGGGAGCCCACCCGCTGTTCCTCCTCGTCGGACGTGTCGGCGGGCCATTCTCCATGCCGTCATTGTGCCCCACGCATGACTCTCAGATCCTTCAGGAGCCGGCCCCGAGTTGGGCCTCGACGGCCATCCTCTGCTAACGTATGCGGTCATGGTGATAGGATCAGTCTCTGGGGCATGCATTCCGCTAACTCTATCCTCTGCTAATGTAAAACCCTAGTTTGAGGGCTCCAGGGAAGCCCTACTGGTATTGTGCATAGCCCTCCGGCGCACTCGGGGCGAAGGAACGGGAAAGCCAGAAGAAGAAGAAGAAGAAGAAGAGAGGGAAGTCAGAAGAAAATAGGGTTTCTGATTCGGATTACTCAGGGGGCATGCTTCCTAAACGTGGACCCAAGGCTCTGCTTGATCGTGTCAACGGGCCGCCGTGGCCAGCTTCTCTGCCTTCTTGCACTAAAGGGTTCATCTCTTTCTTCTCTGTTTTTAGCAAGAGATGGCGTCGCTGCGTCTTCTGACATGCCACTCGCTTTGCTTCCTGTGATATTAAATTAAATGCACGGGCCAGTGATTGACCCGCCGAGAGAGAGAGAGAGAGAGAGAGAGAGAATATGACATGTCAACGGGCACAAAATGAAATGCTCTGTGATCAGATCCACCGGGGCTCCAGAGGAGAGAGAAATAAGCTCTCGCATCGAACACAAGGCAAAATAATTACACCCCCCCCCCCACATTGCCAAGTCAGCCGACACAAGCGGCCCGACGCGGTCTCTTCCCACGGAACAGCATCATCCCGGGCATCATTTTTTTGACGGGGGGGGGTCTCACATCACCCATGAGCCCGCTGACATTTTTCTGGGTCTTCAAAGTCAACGGTCACACTCGAGCTGCTTCATGCCCCCTCACATGCCCCAGACGCCACGAGCCGCCGATATTTTACTGGGCCTTGAGGTCAGCTCGTACAAGATCCGCGCGAAGGTGTCCGAGTACCGGGCATCGGTGAGAAGGATCTCTGCAAATGCGTTCTCGTAGGCAAGCAGCACCGCCCGGTTCTGAGGCTCGGAGACCAGACTCTCCAAAACCATGGCGGCCTTCCTGCACACCTCGGGCACCGGGTGCGGGGCCCTGATGACCTTCAAGAGCCTATCAATGGCCCTGTTGGCGGCGGCGGCGGCGGCGGTGGTCGTCCCGGGGATGAAAGAGCCGAATCAGGAGAATATTTTTTCTTGTGGAGGGGTCCTGACAAACCCCAGAGCAAAAGGAATGCGTGATGTTCGACTGTTGCTTACCATCTCTCACTTGCGAGCTTGAGCCGGCAGTCGACGTTGACTTCTGCAAGGTTGTAGAGCGCCCCAACAGCGGCGGCCTGCGCGTCTATCGTCTGGAAGCTCAGAAGGTCAACCAACCTTTTGTATATCTGCAACGAGGGCACGAACGACTCAGACGCAGACTGAGAAAACGAAAAAATAATCAAATTTTACTTGGGTTCGTCGCCCCTGATGTGATCCTTCTCATGCCCACTTATGGCAAGAGATGACTTTAACACTGTTCTCAAATAATTTCACGCGGCGCACCTGAAAGGGCGCGAGTAGAGCGAAAGAGAATCACCCAACCTGTGGGGCAGAAGAGAGGAGGAACGGCTCGTTGTCAGGGTTTATTATAAGCCTCCCAACCAGTTCCGCGGAGGCACAGTGCCAAGCCTTGATGGAGGATCCCAGCATCACCATGATGGCCTGTACTGCACGTTTTTCGCTGGCACCAATTACCCAGACCAAAAAAAAAAAAAAAAAAAAAAATTTACCTCCGACAGATCAAGAACAAAGAAATGCACAGCTCCAAATGCAGATGTACTCACGTCATTTTGATGAAAGATGGCTTGGATGAGCTGAATATTCGAAGATCAAGCAGAGGAGACAAATTCACAATTGTTTCAAGAGCGTTGGTTATCAATTCTTCATCTTCTGCACCGAAAGGAAGAAGGAAGGCAGATCAGAAACCCTTTTTCCAGAGCCTTAATGTAGGTTACATCGGGAAAGATAGTCACACCCAGGTGGCAATCTTTAAGCAAGTATTTCCCTCCATGAGACAGTGACCGTTCCGCCCATTCAATAAGCAGACTAAGATTCAGATCAAATTATTTCTGTGAATATATAATAAACCGCCCGGAAAGACCTATGTCAGAGCATGATGCAAGCTTCCATGGAACTCATGTCATACCAGTCGCCTTGGAGAAAAAAAATATCAAGAGGAGCAACATGGGACAAAATCGATCAAGCTAACACACCCGTTGAAGTTCTGAGGTTGGAGAATTCAAGAACAACTATAGACATCATGTGGATTAAACAATATTATTCAGATGATTCAAACGCCTACTTAATAAACATCAGGTTGCGTCAAAGTTTCCGTGTCCTTTTAAATGCTTCTCATCTTCATGGTTATGCAAAATGATGCAAACCAAATCATTTATGCACACGTAGCAGAACTGTTCTCTCTATATTTTTTTTTCCGCCAAGCATAATAATAGAAATCAAAGAGAAATTTTCACTGGGTTTGAGAAGAGATCCTAGTAGTAGTAACACGAAGTGATAATGTGATTGTCACCTGTGTTTTGGTCTTCTACACATTGGAATAGTGTCTCCATGCAATGCCTATGCTGGGCCATAATCACCTCATTCTCGGGCATGAAAGAAAAATTCCGGATAATATTGGATGCAGCAATCGCACATTGTTGCTTTTCTGCTCGGCCTTCATCATCCAAATTGAACAGGCCGTCTTCCTCAAACCAGAACTCTGAATAACGGCGTTTAGGTCCCTTGGCACTATGATGCTCTCCATTAGAAAAACCAGTAGCATTCCTGCTTAACAGATCATTTTTTAGTTTTAATTCGGATAGCACCCGATTGGGTTGGCAAGCCAAAGATAATAGAAAAGAAAAGTATTTGATTACCCATGATGGGACTCGGAGTCATTCGGATTAAGCCTTCCATAGTCATTACCAAAGCCTGTAACCATGCAGTTCTCCCCCAACACTCTTATCCTTGAGGGCTTTGTGTAATCTTTCGGTAGTGCAATGTCACGCCAGTCATCAACCTAAATGATCAACAAGAAACAGTTATGTGCCAAATGCTCCGACGACAGATTACAAGCCAGAAACTCGGGATTCAATGATTTGGACACCTGCTATCCTTCTTAGTGATATTTTAACATAAAACCATGCGAATCATTCCTACAGAAGGACATTTAGGTATTACAGAGCAATTACATCTGAATGGATGCTTACTTATTACACAAATGGCATTAAGTAATAAGAGAAGTTTCGAAAAATGATAAACAACATGGAAGACTTTTTAAAATACTTGGGAAACAAGGGAGAAGATTCTATAGAAGTACGATGCCCAGAATTTTGTACTTTTCCTTGATTCATTTGGGGAAGGAGATCGAACATTATTCCCTCGACAAAGGACGCACCATCCCTTTTAGGTTTCTTATAAGGTAAGGCCTTGGGCAAATTATTTGATGACGTTTTTCAATCTTCAGAGAGATAAACTATAAAGAAGATAAATTTTAGATCAACGAATCTGTTAAACATGAAATAGAATAAATTGCAACGCGTCCACAAAATATTATACCTCACGCATATATTTTTTTTTATGAATGAATGGCAAACAACTGATAGAACAGAAAAATAAAAAATGACTCTTAGAATGCGTATAACAAGTGCATGTAACAAGAAATTAAAAAAAAAAAGGATAAAAGAGTGTGCAACTGTCCAAACAATCCATCAGAAAAGGGAGAGAAACCTAGGTCCAAGATTTCGCTGCAAAAGATTCAGAGATATCTAAGAACGTGGCAATAATAATTGGGTCATAGATAAAAGAATAGACCTTAAAAAATATTGACACAGTAATGGAAAGAACACGAAACAAACCATTTACTCATAAGATACAACTAAATTATGGAAATGAACACTGACAAATAAAAAATGATGGCTTAGTTCTAGAAGAAGTTCGTACAATTTGAAGGATGGCATCAAGTAAGCCAGGTATCTTCGCTAGAGGCATGGCATCTCTTCTCATGTCATCCTTCTCTTTAAAGGATAGCAATGTAAGGATGTTCAGCGCCCATGTCAATTCACTCTTTAATCCGCTCTGCAGAGCCAGGACAATTCTTTTGTTGTTTTGATCTGGACACAAATATGATAACACAAAGATGAAGATCCTTGCAAGCAGAGGTGATCTTGCACATATAGCGATTAGGGCATTGTAAACATGTATAACAGTTGAAATTAAAATGGAAATTTGCAAGCAGGTCACTATAAACTGGTGAAATGGCTTTCACAAACAATTATCAGTTAATGTGTATAGCTTTCGCTATCGGGAGCAGGTCACTTGTTTGGCAAACAACCTTCTTTAGAAATATGAGTGATTCGAAAATGAATGTCAAGGGAGCCAACCAATCATTCGAACCCAACAATAAGATGTTTCAGTTCACTTGGAATGTTAACAAAAACATTGTAGCATGCTGCAATTGTTATACTTCTAAACAAGAGTCGAATATGAGCATTTCAGAATATTTCTTAGCCATAAAGATTTTTCAACTACACCCAAAACTAACCACAACTGCAAAGGACTACTTCTGAAGTCTAAAGAAAAATACTCATTAGCATATCAGATTGTCTCCATAAGGAAAGCTCCTCGCTAAAACTGTGAGCAAGTTCTTCCAAGATCCCAGTTGTTATCATTTAAAAAAAAGCAAAGAGAGCAGGAAGTATGAACTAGACGAATCATGAAGAGACGGCCACATTGAGCTGGAGACTAATCATTCTGTGTTCTCCCCAATCCCTTTACAATGTATGTATACCGCATGTGCAACAGAAAAACCATATAACGATCCACTTAGGGTATCCCAAAATGAAAAAATGTCACGCTAAAATGCGAGAAATGCACAATAAGCTCACAGAAAAATCTCTGTCACGATCATACAGCTAATGTCACGTGGATCTACTCTCTCCTTCCGCAATAGATATCTAATAGGAAAACATTATCAGTTTTTCATTCGGATGTAATACAAACTACTCCAAACGAAGGCAGAATAAGCTGTACCAGACTTCATCTCATCTTCAAAGTCTGCCCAAAAACATAAATATTTATGTTTTCCCATTAGATACTTGGAGGTGGCAGTCATGCAATTAGCGACACGAATCAGCAACCCAAGAGGTAGAACTTGATGAGATGTACCAATCAATACTTTCCCTGAAGTATTTGGCTGAATATAAAGAAATGTAAAGAAGCACAGGCTTCAAACTGGGAAGCATCTTCTGTAGGCAGGCAACGTCCTCAGATGAAAGTCACTGTATACTAGTCTTCGTGGAGCTTGATGAAGCACCCATAGTGAAAGAGGAAGCGGTACCAACAAACTGGATGCTCCAACATCTCTTTAAACTTGCCATTACTAGAAAATTCTGAAAAAAGTGGTTTCTCCTCAGGATAAAAGTCATGATGATCATTTTCATGATGATTTTCTCTTCCACTGTGACTAAAGATCATCCCACCCTTATTTCCTCCGACAGCTCACTTCCTCCCTAAACAGTGTTTATCGAAGATTAAAAGAATTTCCTTTTCTAAGCTCTGCAAAAAATATCAGTCTTCATTTTCACGCCCTTTCCACTTCCTCCTTCACTGGTACGCGTAACCTGCACCCAGCTTCAGCCCAAACACGCTCTTCCTGTTATCTTTTTCAAATTTAAAAACTTTCTGCAACCATATCTACTAATCCAAGACGTAACAACATTTTCATCCGTTAAACAGCTCCCGTATTTTAGATCATCAAATTTCTGGAGCTCTTATGTTCTATTTGTAGGCCCAATTTTCCCCTTCCAGAAACATACATTCATGCAGCATCACTATGACCCCGCTCTCATTTAGCATCACGAGTTTCATTTTTATGGAAACATCTTCACTCACCATATTTTCTGAAGTCTTCCGCATCCAGGATGAAACTTCACTTACCGCGAGACAAAAAAAAACTTTATTCGGTAAATGACAGTCCCAAAAGTAAGACGAGTTGATGATAAAAAAAAGAGCCAAAAATCAGAGCACTCCGTAGCCTCTCTTCATTAGCAATATTGGGGTGACAACCTGATGATTACAAGTACCAGCAAGCACGACCTGTAGCCTCTTTGTTATACTTCCGATTACAGCAATCATCCATCTTTTCAGCGTAAATTACTAACACAGCTCCACTAGCCAACCAAAGAGAGGAATGAAAGATCCCTCGCAGTAAAGATTCGGCATAAGAGGAACTGACTAGAAAACAAAAGTCTTCTCTGGACTCAGTTTAACAGGACATTTTGAACAGAAATGTAGGGCTTTCAGATATGGAAGGTTGGAAATTGAGAGCATCAAAGGGAATACAGGTTATAAACCATAGTTCCAGGCCATTTCTCCTTCAAATATAGCACGATTTCGAAGCTCAAATGTTCTCTAATACCATCAAAAAGACCACCAAAGAGAATGGCACGATGGATGAATAAGGTGAAACAACCCCAAGAGCAAACAAATTCTGGAACAGAATCAAAGAAGAAATTGAACCGATTCCCGAAACAGAAACAAAAATGGAAAACAGAAACTAGAAAAAAAAACAGAAACAGGACAAAAACAGACTCTGCCCAACAAACCAGGTCTAACTCAGACTTCTCGCAGTTTATCTGGGCCCAACAACGGTTTGGGCCCTCTTTTAACGTTATCATCTTTACAGTTCAATTCCGAAGTGGTTGGGCCTCTAGTTTTGGCCTTCTCATGTTTCACTGCACTCTATGCTACACCACAACATTCTATCAACTCATGAAATGTGCATCATGTTTATACATAAAATACATTCTCCACAATCTCTGTCAATTTTTTGATCTTCTCCTCCTTTACAGCGCCAACAATAGAGTAATCGTAACTATTAGCAATCCTCCAGTCTGCTTCCTTTAAGCTGGTAAATTTCTCAAAGGACTTTGATGTAGCTAGCAGACCTTTGATCTATGATCTCTAATTCTCATACACATAAACCAACACATTCTAATCACAACTATTCGTATCCTATGAATGAAACCCTTTTGTATCACTGCATCATCTATTCAATGAAACATGGTTGAAGAGATAGCATCCATAAACTTTTCCATTCAATCACGAAGAGAATTATAACGATTTCGAAGGAAATTTCGCGTTAACCAAAAAGGGGTACACATAAACCACTTCCTTGAACACATCTTGGATTCGATTACCACACCAAGATCACTGAAATGCTGCTCTTGAATGGTTATTGGTTATCTCACGAGATAGAATGTACCTTTGCCCCTCTTTTCTCATAAAAACTATGTCTCAGCTATTTGTTCCTTGTCTTGTAGAAAACCTTGCTTTATAAAGCCTCAATGTTTAAATCTGCATTATACTCTGAACTAAGTCATACAGTTTCCTTGATTTCTAGGCCATTATTTGATGCGTACTGGCCGATAGAAAGCCGCATTCATATGATCTTATTTGCAGTAGACTAAAGAAAAACCTTAAAACACGTTCTATTTTCAAGGCATGCCCTGGAGTTCCTCAAGGAAATGATTCTTAAGCATTCTAGAGACAAGTTAAATCTCCATCTTCTAGTAGATTTTTTTATCAGAAGATAAATGATCCAAAATTCAGCACGTAAAAGTGGATGCTGAATGCAGTCAGAGATGCAGATTGGTGTTATAGCGGTATTCAAGAGCATTAAAATAGTAAAAAAGTTCTTGTTAAAGCACCAAATTACATGAGTTATTCCACGTTTCAGCAACCAGAGAATAATTGGCTCACTCCAGTGTGCCAAGTTTCGAGGCTTGTGAGAATAGAAATATACGACGAGAGAGAGTAAGTACGAGTAAGAAGACGAAACCCTGCCCGTTACCACAGAGCAAGAAGAATTTCATGCTTAAGGTCTTCAAAAAGGAAACAATTACTGCGAAAAGTTTCAGAGACCTAGGGCAATCAACAGTCCGGTCTTCCTTGACACAATCGTTAACCTCAATAAGAGAAAAAAAGTTGCCATGGAGTGTTGTCGAGGGATCTAACCGGCGAAGGAAACGGGAACCTGGAGTGTGGGACCAAGTAGGGACGCGGGGGCCATGGAGTCGCCCGTCACCGACGAGAACATCCCCGCGCCGCCGCCGCCGCCGCCGCCGCCACCGCCACCGCCACCGCCGCCTCCACCTGTTGTGCTCCCGAACGGCCTCCCGCGCTTCGCCGGCGTGGGGGCGGCGGTTCCCCCGCCCCTGCCGCCGAGCTCCCTCTTCTGCATCTCTCCCGCGCCCCCTCTCGCCTGGCGGTGAGCCCGAACAATAACCCTCCCTGGCTGACTCGCCCGAGTCACTGTACACCTCCAACTCGGCCAGCTCACCACACGGCGGGCTCTTGTGGCGGGTCACTACGAGATTCAGCCCACGTGGTCAAAATGTATTGGGCCGGGCCTCACACGGCCCGCCCATCCGCCCAAAGCCTGCAAGTTAGGCGGGCATTCTGGCCTCGCAACCTCTCTCACACAAGATTTTGGGAGTACTTTTCAAAGAGGATCCCATTATGGAGGAGCCTTCCGATCTTAACGACCACCGTTTCTAATCATGCACCTTTTGACTTTCAAACTCAGGAATCCTCTTTGCGTTAACAGGTCGAGAGGATGCGTTGACCAAAATTGTTTCACTGGATTATGTTGGAGACTATATAAAAATTGGTTGATGTAAGTGGGTCAATCAATCAACCTGATTATCCTAGTTGCATTGAGTGAGGTCAATTGGCCTCACTCATAGCCACAAGTGTAAGTGAGCCCAAAGGCTATTGTACTTCCTTGCCTAGTTAAGGGGGGATCAGGTAGTCTGTGGAGAATGTGAAGATTCTTGAAACCCCTTCAATCTAAAGTTGAGGTTTTTTTTTCCCTAGCTCTTCGCCTATAATCCCCATTTTGATCCCTCTGATTTCAACTAATCATCATTAATTAGGTAGAACCTGAGCTCATTCAGCACTCACTTAAAACTCTAACAATTGGTATCAGAGCCCATTCGATGCCTACTCAAACCCCTAATGGAGATACATTAGGCCTCACTCATAGCAATAAGTGTCAGTGGGCCTAAAGACTATTGTACCTCCATGCCCACCTAAGGGGGAGATTTGAAGACTATGTTGACACTTTTGGAAAAAGGAAGTATGTTCAGAGTGTGAGGACTCTTGAATCCCCCTCAATTGAGAGTTAGGGTTTTTCAATCCTAACTCTAGGTTCATTCAGCATTCACTCAAAACCCTAACAATTGATATCAAAGTTTATTTAGTGCCCACTCAAAACCCTAAAAGTTGGTATCAAAGTTCATTCAGTGCCCACTCAAAACCCTAATGGACACATGCTAGGCTTCACTCATTGCCGCAATTGTAAGTGAGCCTAAAAGCTATTGTACATCCCTGCCTACCAAGAACGGAATGGGGCACTACCTGATGTTAGTGACTCTTTTGGAGAAGAAGTATGAGGAGAGCATGATAATTATTGAAGCCACCTCAACCTAAAATTAGGGTTTACCCATCATAACTCTTCCCCTACTAATCCCCTCTTTGGACCTCTCATCTCACCCTGCCATCATTTGTTAGGATCTGGGATCCTAACATGTCACAATCTTTCCATCTATAACATAATTTGAGAAGATAACATTATGGCCTTCACCATTGGTAAGTTGATGATGAAATTCATTAAAGTAAACTCCGTATAGAAGACGCCCACATACATGGAAGACCCCACCATTCACCTAGAAAGGGCACATCACACCATCCTTTACCGGCCTAGTATTCATTGAACATACAAACATGAAGCATAATAAGATTGAAATAATAAAACCTAGGTAGAACCAAATAAACCCAAGTGAATAATGGGCCTGCAGCTCCGGAATCCCTAGATGCCCTACGACTCCCAAAACTATACCTAGTGCCAAGGCCTACCCTATCGTTCAAGCAAATTCCAGGTGGGCAGCTTCCGACTCGCATGAAATCAGCCTCAAACCATGAGCATCCCCTCCCACAAACAAGGCCTGCGCAGATGACAGGACCCAAGGAAGAACACACCACATGGGAAGAGCGAAACTCGAATTGCACAGCTTCAGCACACATTACAGCTTCTCCGGAATGTTTCAAGGAGAATAAGATGACACAGAGCATATGAGGAGGAAGAAGACCAACAGTTAGACAAGAAATCGCCTGTTTCCTGGATTAGTGCGTGCCCTATGGGGAGGAAGAATCCAACACGGGGAGAGGTAGAGAGAAGGAGCTTGCATAACTTGAGAGGGGCTAACCCTCCTCCTTTCCGGCCCTGCCGCCTAGTCCTTGGAGGACTTGTTGATGAGGGACTTGTGGATGTGGGGAATGACGCCGCCGCCGGCGATGGTGCCCTTGATGAGGGTGTCCAGCTCCTCATCTCCCCGGATGGCGAGTTGCAGGTGCCGAGGAGTTATGCGCTTCACCTTCAAGTCCTTGCTCGCGTTGCCCGCCAGCTCCAGAACTTCGGCCGTGAGGTACTCCAGGATCGCCGCAGAGTAGACCGCCGCTGTGGCTCCCACCCGCCCGTTGGCCGCGATCCTCGACTTCAGCTGCCTGTGGATTCTCCCCACTGGAAACTGGCAGCAGTTGCAGGCCAAAATAACCCACCGTCATCAACTCTCTATTTTTGCTCCCATTCAACTAGGATGGCGGAGGAGGAAAGTAAAACCAGATCCCGAGAAGATTGACTGAAAGCCGAACGAACGGACGGGTTTCCGGATGACAGAGCGAATGACCCGCCACCGCCGTTGATTTCCGTGTATTTTTCCCTTAATCCACGCAGACCAGTCAAGATCCACGGGACGCGGGCAGATGAATAGCAAGAGGTTCCACCGAAAGATAAACAGCAGGATCAACGGCTATCCAATTATTCAAAGATGTCTAGATTCAAAGATCGCACGGGATATGGATGGAGATGGGCGCTCCCATGGAGCAGAAGCGTTCTTGTCCCAGAGCAGTTCATGGCAATCACGAGGGGGCTGGTTGAAAAGGAGAGGACGAACAGGCCTCAGACGGAAATGAGACGAGGGGCTGTACGTTTCGCCCAAGATCAGAAAATGTCGTGAAAGAGATCAGAGTAGAGGGCGAGGATTCTCGCACCTGGAGGCCAGCGCGGGACGAACGAGAGGTGGGCTTCTTCTTGTCCTTGTCCTTGTTCGCCGTGGTCTTCCCGGCTACAAGCCCTTTCCCACCCTTTCCCGCCATCTTCACGCCCTGAAAGATCCGAACCAAATATCCAAGATTAAAGGAGGGGGAGGAGGAGGAGATCGTCCTCAAACTCCCGGGAAGTACGACGAAGCAGAAAACCCTAGCAAGCGAAAGAAGAACAAAGTTCTCTAGCAGGAACAGCGCCGAGAAGACTCCAATGCACGCCCATGTCCACGAACGCGGGCAAGCACCTTACCCTGGATCGAAGAGGAGCAGCCGCAGCTTCCGCGCCGAGAGAGAGCGAACGAGAGAGCGAGAGAGAGAGAGAGAGAGAGAGAGAGACTGCGCGTGTGTGTGTAACGTAGCGAGGGAAGGGAGAGAAACGGGTTTTGAGGAGATTCGAGGGAGAGCCCGTGGCGGCAAGGAAAGGCGGTAACTTTTCAACGCCGAAATACGAATTTGGAATTCGAAGTTTGGATCGGAAAATCGGATTCCAGGCCCCGCTCTCCCACCCTCCCCCCCCCCAACCTCGCAAGCCCAGTCAACGGCTACCTCCTGCGGCTCTCTCTTATCTCCAGGTTATGCTGAAAAACTAAGCAAAAAGCCCCCCATGTTTTTATTTTAGCACTCTGGTCCCTATAAGCTACTAGAATAATAAGACTTGCTGCCTCTCTTACAACACTTCATTAAACAAAAATGATTTAACGTTGGTTAAATGTGATTATTAATTACCAGTTATTTAGAAAGGACCAACTTATCCTTCTTGCTGAAGCCCTAATCTATGCCCACTCGGTTTGCTCAATTCTCTCTTGCACCTCTAGGTTCTAACCTATTCCTCTCTATCCTTCATCATGTAGAATGTGTGCCCTCTCTATAAGTGCCTGCCTGAAATTCTCCCTCATCAAATATGATGCTTGGCCTAAGCTTGCTTTGTTGCTCATATTTTAGTTGCACAAAAATTTTCATTAAGTTTGTGTTTTTATCATGCCTTGAGATTTAATCATTAGATTATAAATTGAAGTATATGCATAAAAGACATTGTTAGGTTTTTGCCTACACTAGAGTCAAGAATGGAAGTTGAATTGTCTACACTCTTTTATTTACTTCGAAAAATTTCTCTGTTAGATATTTTTCTCTATTCTTCAATGGGTTGAGACATATGAGTTTGACTCATCGGTTTTATAGTCGTTCAACTTTCTACTTATATCTACTTTTTGAAAATACTTTATATTTTTTAGTTATATTAATATAATTATCTAATCACAACCACTAATTACAATGGTTCAACTCTTATAAATTTTACTTAGAAATTTCTCTCTAGATTCACAATTATATGAGACTCATAACTATTTAAATAAGATAATTTCCATAAGTGATTAATATAAGATATAATCACAAGTTTACTTATAATATAAATATAAAATAAATTCATTGTGAATTAGGTCCAAAATATATACTTTGTGTGCTAAAGATTTCTGATTTAAATGATGATGGTATCAATTCTTTGATCTTATCTTCTTATTATCAGATTGTTGGTAATAAACTTAAAGACACATAGTATAAACTAACTCAATGAGAGACTTTAACACTTTTTTATACTTTTCAAGTTAATGACTTGACAATGAACGCTACAACTAGTTTTCTCTTCTTATTCTTGAATACTCTATATCAAAAACTTAGCAAAGAAGTAGAAATGGTAGAAACCCTCTTTCAAATCAATGGTTCTAAGAGGAAAACCTAGAAGGTCTCATGTCACTTCTAGATTCAAGGTTCTTAAGGTTGAATAAAATTAGTACTAATTGATCTCTTTTAGATTCATGCTCTAGATTAACCCAAGTAAAACTATACATTAAACTACAATGTAAAATCCATTGTCATTTTTGACAGTTATGCTCCTATTATTTTGGAGGTTTGAATATTTAGATTTCTTTTTGTGGAAACTTTTCTCAAAGATGTACCTCTCACCTTTTACTACTTTCATATTTTTTGCCCTTTATCTTGACATCTTCATTGACCTTTTAGCTAATTACCCTTCATCTCAAAAGGATGTCTTCAATGATCCTAGTTTTCTCATTGGGAAGGGTACTCTTTTTACATTTGTCGATTTTGCTTTGATTTTTAAATATTTTTTATAGTTATTTTAATAATCTGAAATTGATATTCCCTAATAGGCATATACTAACAATAATTTTATTATTGCAGAAAATGATGTTCCCTAATAATAGACTTCCATGCTATCTAGCAACCTCGGTAGTCGTAGACTCCACAATTATATCTATCAACTAGCTTTTTGCTAAGATCATCCTCAATAACATGTGAAGGATGTTCTAGGAGTCCCTTTAGATTTCTATTGAAACACAATTTGAATAGTATACCATACTTAGCTCATGTAGTAATATTGTCTTTTCATAAAATGGGAAATCTTGCTAGAAAAAAAAGGTTGACATGATGAAGGCACTCAATGGGTTGAACAGTAACTAATCTTTAGATGTTGTAAGTGCTTTGGAATGCAGTTTGACTTCTTAAATAATAAGAGACTCTTTAATGTGGAAGATGTGTGATGGTGAAGTCTTTTTCTCAACTGGAGAAATCCTCCCGTCGTAGCCTGCCACGTGGCACGGCCAGAAATCTAGCGCCCCACTGGCGGGCACCACCCTCTTATTCGGAGCGAATCGCCATAGGAACGCCCTGAAAACGGATGCCACGTGCCCTGGAGGGGCTCGTGCTAGAATTCTATTCGTGACGCATCTTTTGTGTGGCCGCTGACTTGTAAGCAACCTCACTCTTTGTGACCTCCGCCACCCCCTCTCCCCCACTTCTCTCTCTCTCTAAAACCCATTAAAACCTGGTTCCTTCTGCTCTCTCTCTCTCTCTCTCCTCTCTGTCGTTCTGCCTCCCTCTGGGTCGTCGATACCAATGGCGCTCTCTCTGCACCTCGTGGCTTTTCAGGCGCCCGCTGAGGCCGGCGGCGGGGGCCGCCGTCTCCTTCCCCCGCAGCTCCGACGAGGAGGGATCCCGCTCTCTGCGGTCGTTTCCCTCCGCCGTCGCCCCTTCCGGATCTCGGCTTCCTCGTCTTCTGATCTGGACTCGACGGCGGCGCTGGCGTCGCCTGGATACTCGTCCGAAAACGGCATTTCCGGCACCGGGTTGATCGACGTGGACGCTGTTACTGAGGCGGAGCTCAAGGAGAACGGCTTCCGCAGCACGCGGCGGACGAAGCTTGTGTGCACGATCGGGCCGGCTACGTGCGGACTGGAGCAGCTGGAAGCGCTGGCGTCCGGGGGGATGAACGTGGCGCGGGTCAACATGTGTCACGGCGATCGCGGCTGGCACCGGGAGGTGATCCGGCGAGTGCGACAGCTGAATGAAGAGAAAGGCTACGCTGTGGCCGTGATGATGGACACCGAGGGAAGCGAGATCCACATGGGAGACCTTCCATCGTCTTCTGCCAGGGCCGAGGTGAGCTTACTGATAGTTTCTATTCTGCTACTGCTACTGCTGCTGCTGCGTGACCGTCTTAAATTCAATTTCCTTTCTACGCGGCTTAAACTGCATTGTGATACTCCTTCGCCAATTATCCTTTTAATTGTTTAGGTTAGGACGATTGTTGTAGTGTATCCATTAGGCTAATGTAATTTCTTTATAATGTTTGGTTTAATATATGTTATCTTAATTACTGTTGCTATGAACAGTAATTTGTCTAAGGATTTGTTAGGTTTTACAACCGATGGATATCGCTCTCAAAGTTTAAAAATTGCATTTGAGTGTGCGTTTTTTGCCATTTCGATTCCTATCCTAGAAACTTTGCGATGGGGGGGGGGGTCTGTATGCGGGTTTGGTGACGTAGTTTGGGTGTGTATGTGGGTGTATGTGGATTCCGATCCGTCGTTCATGTTGTTTGGTGCCCTTGCCATTACTAAGTGCTAGGGACATTGACAAGGGCACCAAACTAAGGTCAGAGGCGTATAAAAAAAATGAGAGTGTTGCCAGCAGTCCTACATGAACGACGGGAAACGTGACCAATAACATACATAGCATCTGCCTTTAACTAGATGTGGTCAATGTTAGTGAAGAAGTCTTGAACAGAGAGCTCACCTTGGCAAAGAGTATTAAGTTCATTATGAAATTGATACTCGAAGGCAGTGCTAACTTGAATTTAGTGTTTGACTTGATCAAGCCATTGGATGACTTGTGAATTCTAACAAGTCTGGATGGATTGAAGAATCTGATGTATGGTTACTGGGTCATAGAGGCAAGTTAGGAAGCATTGAAGAATACACAGTTAGACGAATGGGAATGGTGACTGGGATGTTGAGAAAGGAGGCTTATCTACTCTTTTCCTCTACAGATGATTAGAAATGTAAACTTTTATAGAAGCCAGAAATGCAAAAGGAAGGATGGTGCTTGGAATTGGTATTTTGGACGATAATCAAACCTGCAGAGTGTATACACTTTCCGACTGAAATGGTTTTTTTTCTTATTTTCATCCAATTTGATGCTACGTTGTAGCTTGCTGGTTCTCATTTGTGGTCCTGGTTTGTTTTGTTTTTTATGAGGGTCAAATCCTTTGGACAAGGTTAAGCTCATGCTCTGAGTGTTCCTACACACTATGGGGATCTGCAAACTTTCTCTTTATCCCATTGCTGATAACAAGCATTGTTTAGCTTTGAGTAGTTATTCAATTTCTCCTGCTCATCGGAGAGAAATACAGAGGAGGAATTCGTTGTCCACTAGGAATAGAAATGGGTGCCTGCTTCCTTGAGAGTGGTCCATTTATATTGTGCATTAAAGGATGAATCCTTTCCCCTTTCCCTACATTGTCTAGTGTACTGGAGAAGTAGGCGATGCTGTCAGGTTTTGAGTGCCTCGTTAACACTTTTATTATTCATTTGAGCGTTTCTCGTGTGATTCAACCTCTACCATGGTGGCTTCTGAAACGTGTGCGTCATTATGACCTTCCTGCTGCACTGAGCAGTCAGTGAATTACATTGGTCGTATCTTAGGAACATGATATTAATTAATCTGATGCATTAGAGAGCAATAAAGTTTCTTGAAGACTGTTTGACAGGATGTGTTTCTATTAGAAGCTTACTCCATCTAACCTACCCTGTCCTTGCTCAAACAAAGAAATTTAAGCTATTTTTTCTTTGGTATTTGTGACCTAAGTCTGATTTTTCTGCATTTTTTGGAGCACACGTTAGGATTCTCAATACAATGCAAGATTCTATTCTTGTGTAAACTATAAATTTTCCTAAATGTTGCTAATTCTTTTTATATACCATCTCTGCCTAGTAAGATGAGTGCTGTCTTAGAAACCATGTGATGTGGGCTAAATTAAACTCAGTGTCTTAACTTTCATGTCAGCACTCTCTGTAAAATTTTTAACTTCTACCTTGGTCAAGTCACTGAATGATTCGATTTTCTTCTTCCTTGCTCCAAAGCCTATACGTATTGAATCTTATTTTGCTCATGGAAACTCTCATTTCTATCCATTAAAATATCTTCCTTTCTGAATTGTAATCTTCATCTTCACATGCCGGAAATCTGAAGCATCTTTGACTGTCTCGATGTTAATGGGTACATTTATCTTCCACTACACGAAAAAAAGGAATATCAGTCTTGCAAATTGATTTTTCATTAGTGCATTTCAATTAACTCTTCCTTTAATTTTTCGATTCTTTCCCTTTCTGGTCCGTGTTACATGCAGTTGATGGATATGCCTTCCATCCCATCTAAACCCTGGTTCAACGTATGAACAAATGATAATCCCAGTTGTCGAATTCAATGTGAAAATCAACCGGAATTGTCTGATCCGTCATTGAAAAATTTAATGTTTGCTGCTATTAGATGGGCTCAGAATTTTTTTTATGTGGTACAATATTGTCATGCTAATTCCATTAGATCAGGAGAAGTTTGTCCCCCTGAATATATTTTCTGGAAAGCCTGATTCCCGTAAAATAAAATTGGTTCTTTGTCATCTCATCTAAACTCAGATGACCCTGATTTTGTCTTTTATTTTGAAAATTAGTGTCCTCTAAGTGATCTCTTATGTACGAAGATGATAATCAAAATGGCATTGCCATGTAGAATGAAAATTTTGATGATTCCCTATGCTGTCTTATGCACACGAGATTTGATACGGTTGTGTATTATCTGATAATCTCATGAAGTCTCTAATATCTTTGATATTGTATAGGACGGAGAGTTTTGGACTTTCAGTGTTCGAAACTTCAATTCACCGCTTCCAGACCGCACCATCAGTGTCAACTACGACGGATTTGCTGAAGGTCATAATCATTTGATTATTCATTTCTAGTAAAGGAAACGCTGGGTAGCTGGTTTCAGCATGCTTTTTCCAATAAAGATTGCTGCTGCAGATGCCTTTTCCAATTCCGCACTGGCTTTAATATGGTACAGATGTAAAGGTGGGCGATGAACTTCTTGTGGATGGAGGAATGGTACGCTTTGAGGTGGTTGACAAGGTTGGACCGGATGTTAAATGCCGCTGCACTGATCCTGGCTTGTTGCTACCACGGGCTAATTTGACTTTCTTGCGTGGTGGCCGCCTAGTTCAAGAACGTAATGCTATGCTTCCTACCATCTCCTCCAAGGTATTATTTGGATGATATCGATTTGTCATTTCCGAGGTCCTTCAAAGTAAGAAACTGTGCACATTTCTACGGTAAATTTCTTTCTTTAGATGTAAAGAGTCCTGATTACTGGGCTTGTTCTCGGATTGTTTTTTTTATTTATTTTAAAGATAACTAGGCGTTACTGGTTCATCAGACATGATGACCAACTTATCCTCTATCCTTTTATGTTAATTTTGTGTAATTTCCTATGGTAAATATTCAATGGGTTGTTGTTTTGAAAGGATTTTTCTAGACATAGCATATTACTCATCATCCCATGTAAAATAAGGCTAGGTTATGAGTTTCTCAACTGGATCTTTGAATATTTATCATAACTTGCTATCCTAGCTTCTTTGTTTTTTTTTCCCTTATCACAACTTGTATATTCATCATCACACTGGCTTATAGCATGTGCTGTCTATTTTTTCAAAACTTCATGATCGTGAAAGCTTGTTAAAATGTCCTGAAATAGCAATAAAATGAGCGCAGCAAGATGCCCAAAAGGGTCACAAATGCAGCGCCGATGCGAGTCAGGGATGGTCGAACGTTGCTCTTTTTGCTGACATGAAACTCGTGCCCGCCCGGGGATTTGCAGGACTGGCTGGATATAGACTTTGGTATCGCCGAAGGCGTTGACTTCATAGCGATCTCGTTCGTCAAGACTGCGGAGGTCATCAACCATCTCAAGAGCTACATCACCGCGCGGTCGCCTGGAAGGTAGAAGGATCAAAAATCTGCCTCTCTCTTTTTCTCGTTTTTTTTTTTTTTTGGTTTTTTGGAACAAGAAGGCTCTCGTGATTCATCGGGCCTCCCCGTCGATCCTCTTCTCCGGCCTCTTCCCCCGCCTCCAGTGAGATCTCTGTGATCGCGAAGATCGAGAGCGTTGACTCGCTGAAGAACCTGGAGGACATCGTCCGGGCGTCGGACGGAGCCATGGTGGCTCGCGGGGACCTGGGCGCCCAGATCCCGCTGGAGGAGGTCCCGACGGCCCAGGACAGGATCGTGAAGCTCTGCCGGAGGCTCAACCGGCCCGTCATCGTGGCGTCGCAGCTCCTCGAGTCCATGATCGAGTACCCCACGCCCACCCGGGCCGAGGTGGCCGACGTCTCCGAGGCGGTCCGGCAGCGGGCCGACGCGCTGATGCTCTCCGGCGAGTCGGCCATGGGGCAGCATCCCGAGAAGGCCCTCTCCGTTCTCAGGAGCGTCAGCCTGCGGATCGAGAAGTGGTGGAGAGAGGAGAAGAAGCGCGACGCCGTGGAGCTCCCCGCCGTCGCCTCCTCCTTCTCCGGCGGCGTCTCGGAGGAGCTCTGCAGCTCCGCCGCCAAAATGGGTAACGAACCGGCGCGCCCGAATGGGTGACCAGATGGGTTGACTCTGAGAGGGTTTGGCTTTTGCAGCGAACAGGCTTGGGGCGGACGCTCTGTTCGTGTACACGAAGACGGGGCACATGGGGTCCCTGCTCTCCCGGTGCCGGCCCGACTGCCCGGTCTTCGCCTTCACCCCGTCGGCGGCGGCGCGGCGCCGGCTGAACCTCCGGTGGGGGCTCATCCCCTTCCGCCTCGCCTACTGCGACGACATGGAGAGCAACCTCCGCCGCACCTTCTCCCTCCTCCGCGCCAGGGGGATGATCCGCTCCGGCGACCTCGTCATCGCCGTCTCCGACGTGCTCCAATCTGTGCAGGTGATCACCGTCCCCTGAAAATTGATGCTCTCTCTCTCTCTCTCTCTCTCTCTCTCTCTAGAGGGTTTTATCCGGTGCCTCGTTTCACAAGAACTTGCCCTGTACGTAACGTTTTCCATGCCCACCAAGGGGCTCCGTGTTGATTGATGATTGGTCATTCCTCTTCTTATTCCTTCCTGGTGCGTTGACTTGGGCTCCATGAGAGGTGGCGCCGCTCAGGATGGTGTCGTTGTTCTTCTCTCTTTCATGAGGAAAACCATGCATTAATAGTGATGCTATCATCTGATCTCTCGGTCGGGAGGCGCGACGAGGGCATACATCTATCTCCAACGGGGGGTTGACTTCTTGTCCCCGACGGCCGGCTCTCTCTCTCTCTTCAGTGGGGTTCGGCTTCTCGCCCCGGTCAACGGGGGGAACTCCACGAGCAGTGGAAGTCAAAAGGAGAGCCAACGCCGCGCGGAGGAACGTGGGCTTCGTGGCCTCGACGAGTCCCCAACTTTTTTTCCGAGACCCGGCGGAGTCGCCGCTCCCATTTTTTTTTGTCTTCCTCGAGTTCCAAAATATCTCGGAAACCCCCAACTTTATATATATTTACATATTCCTCCCCAAACTTTTTTATAAACAGTCAAAGCCCCTCTTCCCCACCAATCAGATCCTGCCGTCCACCCCCACCCCCCCGGTTCGACCCTTTTTCACTTTGCTCTTTGTTCGTTGCTTCCGGGTCCGGGCCTCCTGTCGTCACCTTCCGGTGCGGTTACCGCGCGGCCGAACACCGGAGGAGACGGCCTGCGGAATATGTCCTCCAGGCCTTTGATAACGCCATTCATTGTGCTCGTACCCTTTTCTTTTCCCGCTCCCCACTCTGCCTCCACCATCTATTCATTTTAATTACTTTTATACCCCTATATATATATATCTCTCTCTCTCTCTTTGTGAGCACGCTGAGAAGGTTGGCTGGGAGTGGCAAATATTAACGTTAAGAGGTTTTTTTACTAAGAAAAAACTATTTAGGGGTTTTACGGAGAACCGCCGGGCGTCAAAAGCCGTCCTTTAATGGAAATGACGGCAGAAGATCGTCACTCTCTCTCTCTAGCGATTGCCACTTGGCGATGATGACGTGGCATCCGAAGTCCGGGTCTTCCCAGAGTTATGGCAGACGTCATCACGATACCAACTAGGACAACATTTTTTCCCAACAATCACAGAAATAGTTCTCTGAATTTTTTTGAGCCCACATATGTTAATATTTGCTTTTATACCCCGAATCCGTGCCCTGGCCGCGATGGATAAGGGATTATCCACGCTCGGGCCTACTAGGGGGTATAAAACACATAAAAAAATATTTTTGGTTTTTATTAAAATTACCAGCTGGTGGAGGGAGCTGTCTCTCATGTGGGCCCCACCTGTCGACATCGGAACAATTAAATCACACCGGCCATTAAGGGGGGATGACCCGGGAGATTTCCACCGTCCGATCTCCCCTGGTCTCTCTCCCCGCCACGCAGGGAACAGTGGATCTGACGACTGACGGAGACCCACTCATCTCTGGCCACTCTGTGATTAATGGGTCCAAATCCGACCCGTTAAAACAGCGGGCTCCAAAGCATGGCCCACGGGGCCCCGATAGATTTGACATACCAACCACAGCCCGCACGCCACGTACCCGAGCCATCCGCGGCGGTGGATGCGAACTACCGGTTTTACCCTTCATCCATTTGAGCATCCCTGCCCGTTGACGTGGCAGATGGGAGGTAGTTCAGTCATTTGGAGGAGCGAGCGTGGTCCCGGCATTGCGTGCACATAGTGTCACCACGGGGGATGGGAACCGCATGGGGGCGCCACGGAGGACTCTGTCCACGTCGGAGTACAGCGTGGCAGAAGAATTTGCATAGCTTCAACCCCACCGCCCGTCTTAGCCGACCGCCTTTAAAACCAGGCCCCCCTCGTCCCTCCCCACTCCCCTTTCCCTCCCCCCGCAGGAAAATCTGCCCCTCTTTCTCTCTCTATCCAGTTCTGCCCGTTGGACACGCAATCCCCGGCGGAGCTACGGCGATGGCGATCGCGCCGCCTGAGTGTGGGAGGTGCTGATCGGAGGAGCAGGGAAGGAGAGAGCGGCGAGTTGGATCGCCGCCGCCGCACTTGGCATGGACAGAGGAAGCGCCGGCGCCGGGAAACCGCCGGCGGATCGCCGGAAGACCACTTTTCCTCTCAGCCACGATTTTCCTGATCCGTGCTAGCCTCGTCTCTGGATTCCGGCTTGGCGTAGTGGCTTAGGAACGCGCTCGCTTGCCTTGGCGAGTTTCCGAGAGATTGTTCCATTCCTGAGGTTGAGGTTGAGGTTGAGGTTTAGGGGGAGCGTCCGAGCTTTTCTTCTTTTGTTTTTTCTTGGAGAAGGATGCCTGAATCTGTTTGTTTCGTCTTGATCGGGGAAACGATTGTAATTGCTCTTCTGATGTGATCTTCAGATGGCTGGATCCTGAGATTAAACCTCACCAGCCCCTTCCCCTCATCTCGAAGGAAGCTTTCTCCGTCCTTTTTTTGGTGCCGATTTTGGGAGTTTCGGATTCAAATTCTAAGGCAGATAAGCGGAGGCTTCGTTCGATCACATCCACCGGTGATTTTATTTGCTGAAGTCTGATTGAAGCTGCTGCCATGCCCTTCCCTCTGAAGATCCAGCCGATCGACGCCAAGGGGGCGGCCTTTCCCGCCGAGGTCTCCAAATCTGCCCCTGCCACCAAGTTTCGACTGAAGAAGCTCTTCGAGCGGCAGTTCCCGGCGGCGCTGAGGTATTCCTCTGTCGAGAAGCCTGCTGCCGGCTACGGTGACGGAAAGGAGCGGGAGCCATCGTCTGAGCTCGAGCCGAGCTCGTTATGCCTAGCCAGGATGGTTCAGAGCTTCATGGAGTCGGGGCCGAACGAACGACCGGCGCCGCCACCGAGATGCGGTCGCCGGCGATGCAACTGTTTCAACGGCAACTGCGACGATCTCTCCGACGACGACCTCGACTTCGGCGACATCTTCCCCTGCACCGCCTCCTCCCACGGCGATGCCGTCGAGCTCCTCAAGGTACTCATCTCTCTCTCTCTCCCTCTACACCGGAATGATCGGTTTCCGTGACCTGATGAGCTTGAACGCGGGACGGGAATTTCGTTGATCTGGTTCGTCTGCTCATCTTTCAACTGGTTGGTGGTGACGATGCACAGAGCCTGGTTCCCTGCGCGAGCACGGCGGAAAGGAACCTCCTGGCGGACGCCTCCAAGATCATGGAGAAGAGCAGCAACAGAGCGTGCTGCGGTGGGAGAGCAACCCGAGGCGGCGGCGACTGCAGGAAGATCGTCGCCGATGGGCTCGCAGCCCTCGGACACGACGCCTCTATCTGCCTCTCCCGCTGGGACAAGTCCCCCTCCTTCCCCGCAGGTGAGTTTTCATCTCGTCCTCCTCCTCCATCTCTAGATCTGCTTCTTCCTTCCTTCCATCCATCCATCCATCCATCCATCTATCCATCCGAGCTCGAGCTCGATCTCAGAGGAGTCTCTTCCGATCCGCAGGGGAGTACGAGTATCTGGACGTGATCGTCGACGGCGGCGGGGAGAGGCTCATCGTCGACCTGGACTTCCGATCTGAGTTCGAGATCGCCCGCTCCACCAAGTCCTACCGCGCCGCGCTGCAGGCGCTGCCGATGATCTTCGTGGGGCGGGAAGATCGCCTGGCCGAGATCATCACCGTCATGTCGGAGGCCGCTCGCCAGAGCTTGAAGAAGAAGGGCCTCCACGTCCCTCCATGGAGGAAGCCCGAGTACATGCGGGCCAAGTGGCTCTCCCCCTCCCATCGCCTCTACCCTCCTCCTCCTCCCCCGCCGCCGCCGCCGTCAGTCCAGACCAGCGGCGGCGGCGACGACGACTCCGGCGACGGCAGCGGCGGCGATCAGTCCGTCCAGCCCACCTCCCCTACCTTCCCCGGCGAGCTCGAGCTGCGATGCGAGGAATCCGGCCAGCCCGTCGCGTCCCCGCCGCCGTCTCCGGCGGAGACCGAGGCGGCGGCGCTCCCCCCGCCATCTCCGGTCAGGCGTCTGGCGGCGATCAACCCCAAGCTGGCGGCGCCCCCCCCTCAGAAAGGTGGCCCCTGGGTGGTCACGGGCCTGGCCTCCATAGTCTCAGAGCATCACCACTAACCTTCCCTTGTTCTTTCCCCCTTTTGGAAATTATCTTCTCCCTCGAGGGCCTTTCTTTCTCCCTTCCTCAGAGCGAACAAGAGAAGACATCTCCATTATAATGCACCCCGACTCTCTTCTACTGCTGCTCCCTCTTCCCCTCTTCCCCGACGCGCGGCGCCCCTCTGCAACCTCTCTGTGCTGCCACGTGTGCCGTCTCTCTCTCTCTCTCTCTCTCCCCCCCCCCCCCCCCTCTCCCTCTCTCGGACATCAGGAATCCCACGCAAGTGGGACCTGCACGTCAGACAGGAACAAGATCACGCCTCTCTCGTGAACCCCTCTCTCTCTCTCTCCTTCTCTCCGGTGCGCGGCAGCGGTCCACGATAACTCGACTTCCCTAGTCCTCGGGAACATCGGGGAACGCTGTCGATTCCTTGCCACGTGTCGAGCGACCCGCGATTCCACTCTTAATGATCGGAAAATACGCGGTTAATTGTTGTGACCTGGACGTCCGAGTCGGCATCGGGGCTGCTGATCGGACGCTTCAGGGAAGGACGCGTGGCAACGTGTTGCATAATGACAATGATGCTTGGGGAGCAAACCCGCGATCGCGCGACCGCCCCGGCATCAATCATAAATCGGAGGGAGAAATGAATGCGGTGACCTCACCGCCGCGCCCCGCTTTGTCCGCTTCTGGTGACCGGACAGCGACCGGTCACCAAACCGCCCGACACCCGGGCCCCCCAGTTCAACCGTTTCTATCCATCTACTCTCCGTACGAAGCGCTTCACGTCCCACCGGCGCGCCCACGATCGAAATGGAAGAAACGCGCCTCCTCCTGCCGTATAGACTGTCCCACCACCCCCCAGGCGCCGATCGTGCGTAGCAGAGCGTACGAAGCGCGTGCGAAGTGTTTGCACCAGTTGGGGGCCCGCACCAACGGCCCAGAAGGCGCGTGGGACCCGAGCGGGGCAGTGGACCCAATTTGCCCCTAGCGGTACAGTCACCGAGATAATCTCATCTCTCTCTCTCTCTCTCTCAACCGATGCACGTGCGAACAATTCGGGAAATTACGAACGGCACGTGTGTCCGGTACAGGGGTAGACCGGCAATTATAAAAGATCGCTGTGGCGATGAAACAGGCAATTGTTTATGCGGCAGCTGAGCCGTCGGAAGGGATAGGCATGGCGGGTGGTGGCCCCACCCTAAACTACTCGCGGAATGAATGGTCGCTGTTTTCTGGGGTCCAGCAATCGGACGGCTTGATGGATGTCTCCTCCCCGACGTCCGGGGAGAGTTGTTGGTCCATCTCTC
This sequence comes from Spirodela polyrhiza, assembly GCA_024713555.1. NCBI lineage: Eukaryota > Viridiplantae > Streptophyta > Magnoliopsida > Alismatales > Araceae > Spirodela > Spirodela polyrhiza. The sequence goes on from CM046535.1 coordinate 242,533, forward strand.
TCTCTCTCTCTCTCTCTCTCTACTACCATTAAATACGGTTCCACGCGGTCTCTAGGCCTCACCCTCACTGTAAAATATTACGTAAATACAGGTCGCCTCTCTCTCTGTCTCTCTCTCACACCCACAGCATTGACCATGCTACCAATTATGTCAACCCAGAATCGCAATGTCTCTCTCTCTCTCTCTCTGAGTGCATCAAGGACGTAAGCGCCTACGTACTGATCATTAATAACCTACTGAAGATATTTATCCCCGCGTACACGTAAGGCCTTGTTCCTCTCTCTCTCTCTAGACTAGACCCGGTTAGAGTAGAACTCCCGACACGGTAAGAACGCGGCGGAACGCAGGAAACAGTGAGTCGAATCAAACCAGCGGAGACGGTTTCGTGGTGATATCCACCAGAATTGAAGGGGGGGTTATGAACAAAGCTGCTCTCTAGACGCTACCTCGACAAGAATCCGGTCCGTCCCTCCTGGACCCTGATTTCTCCCCCGTTGTCGGGCGATCGGCCACGAGGGTGGCTGCCAAGTTATTGTCTGCGTACACGCTACTGATTCCTCTCTCTCTCTCTCTCTCTCTCTCTCTGAATTGGCTGTGAAGAACGGAAGACGATGGGGGGAGGCCGGAGAGGAGAGGCCGGGAGGGTTGACCGTGGATCGGCTGGTGAGGCCAAAGCTCTGGGGAGTTTGGCCAGCGGGCTGAGCCGGGGATGGCCTTGTTATCAGCGTTGTCTGAGCCTCGCCCGGCTGGAGAATCCCATGGTCCACGGCGCTGCAAGCGATTATCAGTCATCAGTCAGTCTCAGAGAGAGAGGATCCAACCCGGTTGGGCTTGGGTAAGGCTCGGTTTTCTTTTCGGGGTTAAATTTTGAGACCCACATTTCTAAGAAAAATGGTCGACGGGCCTAATTTTCGTCAATCTCGCCAACTTAGCAGATAAAAGATCAGAGCAGGAGCTACACAAGAATCAGTGAAACACGGCCGCCATCTCTGATGGGCCACCATTTTCATGAACTCTACTACCTTGACACCATGATGATGACCAAAAATGACTTTCTGGCCCTCGTGCATAGTTTACCAACACCAAGACGAGATCTAATCCGAGAGAAACCATACTCCCCAATTAGAAAGCTTCAAAATGCGTCAGGGTCATTCTCCTAGATCGCTTCATCGGCCGTCCCTTTTGCTTCTGCCTCTTTTAGATTCCCATTATTCTTCATTGGACGCACCTAACAGCTCTCAATCTATTGGGCCGCATGCGATTGACTACAATATCAATTTCCTTTAAGATTCCACGTTGACTCATTTAGAAACTAGATTTAGCCCCTCCTCTCCTCCCCTTGCCTTGTGAGAGTTAGGTCGGTGAGTCAACAGGGAAACTCTAATGCGATGGCCCAAGGGGACGCATGCAATAAGTTAGAGTGGGGTTAAGAAGCTTAATGAGCTTTATAAATTTTTTGTTTGAGAGAAAAGCTATTGACGCCTAATAAACAAGAATTCCATGATTGAACTTTTAACGTTATATACTTAATTAGTGGAATAGAAATGAAGTGCCAAAGGTGTCAAGCAATAAATATATAAAGCCAAATTACAATGCACAAAGATTATTTATAAATGATATATCTACGAGATGAATACACAAAATATTACATGGTAAACAACTGATGTTTTTAATAAAATATTCATTTTGCATGGTGACTATTGCAATGAAGGATAATGTTGATTTATGCTGGTGATATAAAAATAATTATTATATGTGAAGAAACAAATATTATGTAAGAAAATTAGTTGATCCAAACCTAAATTCGGTTCCATTTTATGTTACAAAAGGATTGCTAAAGCCATAGTCTGATACATATGAGTTTCTAGTATGTTATGGACATTAGATTTGAGGTAGTGAACCAGTAAAATTATAAGAATGAAAGCAGGACAAATGGTGAGCAAGTAAATTAGGGACTAGGGCATTGAAATGTGATTAATTGAGATTATGTAATTATCATGAAGTAGATGATATACCTACAAGACATGCACATATACAAATACAATCAAAGAATAACATATCAGTTTCACGGTTGCTTGTCCTTGCCTAGATCTTCTTCCCCTAGATCTCCTCACTCGAGGGTTATATTCAATCCTTCACAAAGATTGCATACCAACTTTACTAGCTATAGCCCATTAGTGGATTTTCAGAATTCTATTGCTCATGGTACTCTATGTCTTGATGAATATGCATAAACTAATTTGAAATGTGTTGTATCATTTTTTGTGACAAGAGTTCAAATCAATCTTGATTAAATTTAAATTAGATCACAATAAAAGATTGTGATCTAATTTATGAAAAATGAGAGAATAGATAAATATGCCAAATTATAAGCTACAAAAATAAACTAGTATGGTAAAAATTTATCTTCAAAAATTCATATAAATTTATGAAAAAATGTTGGAAATCTAAATATATTGAAATTTGTGTATAATACTACAATAGAAAAATTGACGTTAAGACATGAAGACCATAGAATTTAAAAGTCAAATTAAATTTTTTTGATGTAAATAACTTAGCAACTAGTCTACTCTTCAACGTCCTTTATGTGTTAGTTGATGAGGTTCTTTCATTTTGAGGATGCTTATATACTTAAAAAATTTGTGGGAAGGACACTCTTAAAATATAAATTTGATGAGTGGTTCTTAAATAAGAGGATTTGATCTACAATTGAGGCACTACTTGAAAGTTCCTGAAAAGAGTTATATGGAGCTCAAGACATTGGCCATTGAAATTCAAATCTTTAAGATTTCATTGATCAAAGATTATATGGGTCAATACTTCTGATGATTTCCTGGTCAAGTTGTCAAATTGGCTAACTTTTAGCTGTCATACTACAAACATATAATGACAAGATTCACGTTTGCTTGAGAAAATCTTTGTTTTATTCTTCTTGAGTTGTGGTTTGACTTTTTCTAGGTTGGCACTGTTTCTTTTTAGCCCTAGGTTGTTGAACACAACCTCTTTCTGGTCAACACATTTAAAAAACAAGATATTTTATGGGTTGAAATAATTTTTTGGGGGTTGACTCACTTTTTATTTCACTTCTACTTTTGGTTCTACATTTATTTTTGTGAGTCAACACATTTTGTTCTCTCCTTAAATGAGTCAAAACAAACTTTTGTGGGTATATACATGAGTTTTCACATTTTGTCTTTGATTTTTCTTTCTAAGACTCATCCTTTCACCCTCATTTCTTGCACCTGCCTTTATTAATGCTTCGCAATGTCTAAAAAACATATTTCCTTAATAAAAAGGTAATAACATATTTCCGAGACATGTTAAGTGATGCACTATAAATTTTCCCTCAGGCATCAAATTACCTCAACTAAAGACCATATAAAAAGCTTAGAACTGGATGCTGAAATTCCAAGTGAGAAAGTCAATGAGTAAGAGGGAATCGATGGAACTCCAGGTGGGCAGGTCAACTATAAAAGGGGGGGAGTTCATATTTCGCATATCTGAATTTTCTACCTGTTTGACGAGGAAATTTGACTATACATGTTTAAGATGTTACGTGAGAGTCCAAAGCCAAACCCAAGTCTACGGGTTGAAAGATGAATGAGATTATCCATTTAGGGGGGGGGATATGCTCACGTGGAGCTGTAATCGCCGCACACTCGTTATGATGACGGATGCGCTTACCTTTCTGGGGCGGAAGATGGTTATGTCACTCGAATGACGTACAATGTTGTTACTCGCCATTATTCAACGCAATTTATGGGCGGAAGTTTATCCATGGGTGGGCTCTGACAAAAATCTGGTTGACATTTAGGAAGAAATTTCCGAGAAAGTTCCTGGCAGTCGTGCAGTCTTCCCCCGCTTGCCCCGTGAGATGGAGCAGATAGGAACTGGGATTGTCTAGTTGCTTTCATGGCTGATTTGGTGAGAGATGGAGGAGAAGTCCTGGTCGAGGATAATCGGCCGGAGCCCATCTTCCGGTCAGCCCTGAGGCTGGCGCGGGGTCCACGGCTGGGAAAAAAATAATACGTCGACTTAGACGTGAGGGGCACGCGAACTGAAGGCGTCAACTGGAAGAAGAAGAAGAAGAGGGCGGACGTAAGCTACAGTTGAGCCCTTCCTTACATCTCACTTTCTCCATGATATGACGACTTGTGGGGCGAGAGAAGAAGATATGTCTGCCTAAGAAATGATGGCTTCACCCGTAAATTATTGCCCAGGCTCAGCCCGACCACCGGCATCTACCTGAACTGACCGGAGCGTCGAGGGCTGCCCACTGCGAGCCGGCGAGTGGCGGCGGCGCGGGCTGAGTGAGGATGATCTGGCGTAGAGCTCGGGGCCGGGCCCTGTGAGAGAAGAAGGTAGCATCAGGCAGAGGGAGGCCCCAGCAAGCCGCCTACATCTTTTCTTAAGGGAAATCAGAGGAATCTTTTATCAGAACAATGTGATTTAATTAACATTGATAAATAAATCGTCGTAGGGAGGAGTCAGCAAGCAAGATACTGCAGTTACGTCCCTCTTGCCAGCTGCAGCTTCCACGCCGTTTACGCTTAATAACTTGCAATCCAAGAAATTAAGACGATTTGACCTGCCCCCACAAGAAGGAGGCTTCTTAGCAGCTTAGCCCGGGCCAAATCAACGAGGCATACGAGAGAGAGAGAGAGAGAGAGAGAGAGAGAGAGAGAGAGAGATGAGGTTGGCTGGGGACCACGATTCATTCAGGGGATCAGATATCCCCCCACAGAATGGTGGGCCGGTGGCGGAAAACCTGGACTCTTGCTAGATCCTCTCTTCCACCTCGCTTTCAACCAACACCTCGTTTCTCTACCCTAGCCAAACCTACCCTCCCCCCCATATATGATTCGTCTGTCCCAACCCGTTTCTCCTCGTCATCGTCGTCCTCCTCCTCCTCGTCTTGCCAGGGAGCGGTGGCTAGATTAGGGCTCCCCTCCCACCCATGACGCGCTTCCTCCGGTCATCGTCGTCTTCTTCCTCGTCGGTGAGGTTCGTCGACGTTGCTCTGTCGACAACCGGGGCGCACTCGCTTTCCTACGTCCACCAGCCCCTCAAGTGGATCATCCGCGAGCACGTCCTCTCCCTGATCAAGGAGTTCCCCACGCTGTCCCCTTCCTCCGATCACTTCACCCACGAGGACGGCACCACCTTCCACCTCCTCTGCGTCTTCGGCGGCCTCCCCTTGGCTTGCTCCCGCGGCGCCCTCAATATCGCCATCTGGTTGCACCAGAGCTACCCTTTCTTTCCGCCCATCGTCTACCTCTCCTCCGGCTCCTCCGCCGCAGAGATCGACCGCTCCAACCCTCTCGTGGACACCTCCACTGGCGCCGCCAGCACCCCTTATCTGAAGACCTGGCAGTACCCCAACTCCAACCTCCGCGACCTCGTGAGGAACCTCGTGAACGTCTTCACCCAGTGGCCCCCCTTCGTGAGCTTCGGCCCCTCCCAGAGTCCCGCCCCCATCGCCGCCCCCCCGGATGGGCCTCTCTGGCCTCGAAGAGGGAGGCCACGGACCGGCTCTACGTCTCTCTCAGCCGCGATGTGGCGATCTTCAAGGCCCAGACGGACAAGGAGATCGAATCCCTGATGAGGATCCAGGGAAAGCTGAGCGAACGTAGGTGGGCCGCCCAACGAGGCCTCGAGGGGCTCGCCAGGGAGAAGGAGAGGCTCAGCGGGATGGTGGCGAAGATGGAGGAGAGGGCCGACGTGGTGCGAAGCTGGCTGTGGGCGAACAACTCGGTGCCCCCCGCGGTGGCGGAGGCCGGGCCGGAGGAGGTTTTCGAAGTGATGGACGGCCCGTCCAAGTTGGTGCTGAAGAACGAGGCCGAGTCCCTCGCCATCGACGACTTGATATGGGTTCTGGACGAGGCGCTGTTGAAGAGGGCCGTGGAGTTCCCTGACTACATCAAGCAGGTGAGGGTACTCTCCAGAGAGCAGTTCTTCCACGTCGCCATGAGGGAAAAGCACCAGCACCAGCACCAGGAGGAGCAGCAGGACTGAACAAACCCCCTCTGCCTTCACCCTTCTCCGTCCTCCCCTCCATTCACGTTCGCAGAGGAGCTGTGCTCCTCATCTCCTCTTCTCTGATCAGCCCTTCCTTCCATCCGGCGATGAACCCATGTGCATACTCTGTGGTCATCGACGAGATGGGAAGGCGGTAGCTTTGTTTCAGCCTTTTTACGAGGACAAAGATACCTGAAATCGCCACACAAACCTCTTCCTTCTCCAACCCCTGGAGCTGCGTTCCGTCCTTGACTGATCACACTGCCTTCCCCCCGCTGCACCCATCAGATCTATCCCTGTACATGCGAGCTCAACCCCTGTTCTGCGATCGACGTCTAAAATAGAACAGCTCCACCCCCTCATCTGCAAGGAAACAGGGGGGATACGCCATCGGTGAGCTCTCAGGATCCCCTTCGCCGATAGTATCACGACACACCAAAAAAAACAGAAAAAGAGAGAAATAAAACCGGTAAAGCTTGATAATTTTGGTGGCATAAAGAGGTTCAAAATCATATAAAATAGAAAAATCCTTATCAAGGAGGGATTTATTCATATATATATATATGTGTGTGTGTGTGTGTGGGTCCACACTTGGCAGGAGAAGGTCAATAAACAAATCGGTTCGGTGGGGCGTCACAGTCGCGTGGGCCAAACCAGAACCGAGTCAGAGACGGCCGAGTCCACCATGGGTCGCCCCCCTCTTGGCTGCTCACGAGTGGGCAAACCGTAGTAGTGGTGGAGTTGACTGAAAGCCGCGGCTTCAGCCGGTTGACGCCCACTGAGATATTGCCCACGCCCCACCCCAGCCTGATCCACTGCGCCGCCGCCTCGCCGTCCCGCCGGAAAACCACGGAGAACAGACGGACGACGACAGGTGCTGACTTTTATCGGCTGCGTTCCCAAGTCTCCCGAGATAACTTAAAAGTCTTCGCAGGAGATACAGTCCGTCGCCCCGCACGAAGGTTCCGAGCAGCAGCGCCGCCCGGTGCTTATCCGATATGACGACCTTTTCCTTAGCAGTAGGGACCAACGGTCACCATCTCGGACCGGTCACAGAGTGTGACCTGAATATGACATAAACTCCGGTCACGGTCCGATCAGGGGTCTGACCTATGACTTATGAATTGTTATATTAATTATTTAATTAAATTAATTTTTATATTATTTAGCTATTTATTATTATTTCTAATATGAAAAATACTATACAATAATGGATTAAAAGTTTTTAAAATAATTAATTAAAATATAATATATGAATAAGATACTTTGTTTGAGATGTGATACTAACAATTTAGATGAAACAAAGTAAAATAAAGATGTGGCTCCTACATCTTACGAAATAAGTTATGGTGTCAAACCTAAAATATTTAGTTACATCTAACTGTCTTACATTTAAGACATAAATAATTTAAACTATCTGAAATAAATATCAAATTTTAACATTTTAACTATTCAACCTCATTATTCAAATCTATTGGTGGCAGGCCAATCCCGTTAATGACTCACCTAGTGATCGTTTCTATTACAAAAAAATTAACACTTCAATCATCATCAAAGAAGTAAAAGTCATGGTAAAACTAAACGAACCTCTCATTAATTAGGTCAATGAGACGACAAAGAATTAAATGATCAATTAACTTAATCAATCAAAACATTTTGAAAAGTAGAGGGAGTAACAATTAACGCCTAGGAGGAGATAGAGAGAGAGAGAGGAGGGGGCAATGAGCGGGAGAGGAGAGCCTGGAGAGGTGGAGGCAAGCAGTAAGGGTGAGGACTGACTGAGAGAAATTAGCAAGAGAGGGGGAGAGAGAGAGAGAGAGAGGGAGAGAGAGAGAGAGAGAGAGAGAGAGAGAGAGAGAGAGAGAGAGAGAGAGAGAGATACACCTCTTGGCAAAGTTTCAACGCATCTGCTGCGTTGCATGGAAGAAAGGCCCCAACACCTCAGAATCTCTGCAGCACCCACAACTCGCCGATTTTTAAGTCACCATCCATCTATTGATGCCAAGAAGAAGAAAAAAAAAAGCTGTACGTGGTTCATCGCAGCACCCCAATGGGCGCCGGTAGGACTCGGCACTGGCAGTCACATTAGGCAGCGATGATTAAGCAATCTGTGCAAGAGTTCTTACCCAAAAAGACCACCATATCTGCTGGTTCTTACCCAAAATGCTGACCAGAGACAACGAAAGCAGGAGCTGAGAGAGACGAAGCAAGATCACCTGGAAGCGTGGAGAAGCGAGCCGAGAGAGGGAGACGCACAGCGCGAGCCAGCAGACGGGACGGGGGCTCCTCCATCTCCGCAGCTCTGCAGCTCTGCAGCCCTCCGTCACCTGGGTAGCAACGAAGATGCACCCTTTAATAGCAATCATCACCGCTTGGGCGGCAGCAGACGCGGGCGAACGAAACTGGGAGCGCAGCAGACCTGGTATACAAGGCCACGATGTCTTGTTCAGCGCAGGGGAGGTGCGCCAGGAACGGATCCTGGCAGTCCTGAACGCGGGCGCTCTCGAGCTCAAACTGCCGGCGCCCGCGGCGCTCGTCCCATTCGAACCACATCTTCGCGATGAGCTCCTTTCTGAAGCAGGCGCAGTGATGCTTCTCCTCCGGAGAGTCGGCGGCGACCAGTCTGTAGGTGAAGACCCGCCTGGTCTGCCCCGGCCGGAACGCGCGGGCGACGGCCTGCTGGGACACGGAGGGATTCAGATGCACGTCCAAGATTATGACTCTGGAGGCCCCCACCAGGGATATCCCCTCGCCGCAGGCCTTGATCGAGCCGAGGAGGATCTTGGCTCCCGGCGACTGGTTGAACCGCTCCATGGCCCACTCCCTCCGCTCGGCGCTCGTGTCCCCCGAGATCGCAAACGTCTCCCTTCCAGGGCGCCAGCCCTTGCTCCGAGCCAGCAGCCTCTCCAGGAACCTCAGCGGGAGGATGTACTGGCTGAAGACGAGCACCTTCTCGCCGGCGGCGTCTGCCATGGACAGGATATCCAGGAGGAACCTCGTCTTCACTCCATCCTTCGCGTCCACAGAGTTTAACAGATGGTCCAGCTCTTTCTCCGTCACTTGCACGCTCCTGCTGCCGCAAGCACGGGCGGCAAGATCTTTCAGGCAAGGGTGCAGGTAGACGGCGCTTTCCACTGCGGCTCTCTTGAACTTGTCATAGCTCCCCAGCTCTTCCAAGAGTTCCTTCTGGGCGGCCCTCAGCCTCAGCATCACGGTGAAGTCAGCGTGCCCGGGCAGCTCCTCCAGAAAGTCACCCTTGTAGTAATGGAGGACATCCCGCGTCATCTCTCGAAGGTCCCGTATGACCCCGACCCTCCCCGCAGAGCCGCCGCCGCCGCCGTCGTCGTCGTCGTCGCTCTGCAGCGTCTCCTCCACAAACTCGAAGAACGCCGCCTCTGCATCACCCTTCCGGCCTCTCCTCCTGCGACGCGGCGCACGCGCCCTGCTGAGGATGCGCTTGACGGCAGCACGCGCCGGCTCCGTCTTCAGGAACTTGCAGCGCACCAGATTCAGAATATTGAACACCTCCTTCACGCGGTTCTGGAACAGAGTTCCAGAGAGCACCACCTTGAGAGGCGTCCGCACCTTGGCAAGTGTGGAGAGTATGTCGGTGTCCTCATTCCTGGGGGTGTGGCCTTCGTCCAGAATGAGCAGGCTGGGAACCTTCAGCAGCCTCTCCTGGCAGGCAGCTCCTGTCTGGTCTTTCACATCACAGATTATGGTGGAAAATTGCTTGTAACCCAGGAAGAGGACGCTCTGATTCTCCTCCCATGATCTCAGGACCTCAAGCTGCTGGGATCTGCTCTCCGCCTTGACAGAGTAGAAATCAAAGAGCAGGACGTCCTCCACCTGCCAGCGCTGGAACTCTCGCTTCCACGTGGGCAGAATGCCCTTGGGGAGGATGATCAAAGGTCTTGCCGACGGAAAACAAGCCAAGAAGCTTTGAATAAAGCTAATGAGCATGAAAGTCTTTCCTGATCCTGGGGCGTGGGCCAGAATGCAACCCCCTGGCTTATCGCCCACCAAGTTTCTCATTAAGAAGTTGAAGCCCTGTAGTTGATGTGGCTTCATCTGTTTCAGATGCCGGGGGTGGATCGAAAGTTTAGCAGAAAAAAAATCATATTCAGAATATTTAGGACCAGGGAATCGCATGTCTTCGTCAACATCCTTGGATTTCTGTGATCCATTGGCGTACGTCTTTGTCGTCTGAGACCCCTGAAAAAGGCCAGAAAATAGGATAATGAATTAAACAAGGGCATTTGTTAGAAACCCAGCATTATGAGCTCATATGAACTGGCTCTTGGATCGGTTGCTTCGCATGGCCCACATGATTCATTCATCTGTAGAAGCTCGCCGGTGACACATTCTGTTTTCATAAAAAAAAATACTATTTTCCGCATTTAATCAGCTCCTCTTGAATGTAACCCCATTCATATATGTAGGCCCTGAGAGAGAGAGAGAGAGAGAGAGAGAGCACTTGAAACAAAGATAGGTAACCCTTGATTGAATCAACTGCGGCTCCAGCCTCTTCTGCACTATTTTTGAAGGTAAAATGAAAGACCGCAGGGTCCCAGAAGCCAGATGTTTACAACCTCCCTGTTCATCAACTTCATTTTTCTCCGTCAGCAATTTCTTTACATCCTCATGATCCCAAAGTTGCATAAACACCAGCAAGAGAAAGGATTTCTCAGCAGTCGGGTAACGAAACTATTAATCTAGTGCGTAAGACTAAGATCCTACATATTGGAAGGAGGAAACCAGGCATATGAGTGGTTGGAAGTGCGCCATCATACCCTTATGCCAGGACGAACGATGCAGAGACATAAGATGTCTAAAATCCTGCTGTCAGATTCATATAGAGAACATTGAGCCCTAATATTTGACATAGAGGCAACTTATTAAATCTAGGCGGATAAATACAATCATTCTTCAAATCAAGAATTTATCCGGGCCGCCAACCAAAACGGTGCCAAGACTAGTATCAACATTGAATGACTATACCGAGCTGACAAGGGAATCACTCTTCAAGCCCCATTTTCATTGGTATTGTTTACCCATCTCACTACATATTTTCATGAAAAAAGTCTCCCAAAGGGCATAGAGAGGAGAGCTTTCACCACGGAGGGTTCAGCTACTTATTCTACTCCATATAGACTACCGTCAATTGAAAGCATCGAGCACCACATTTTCTCCACGCATTCTTCTAGTTCAGCTACCAAACAATCTATATAGTAAGGCGTCGGCAATAGAAAAGAACATTACACCATCAACAACTTTCGGTCTTCTCATCAATTTTGAGTAAAACATGTCTGTGATACTCAAATAGATTCTAAACTCAAAGATGTCTTCTACAAAACTTATTTGGTAACCCTTGTGTCATATACTCAATTTTGTACGTCAAACAAGTTCTGAAACCATCTCCAATATTATATTTTACTACCAGATTTTAAGATAAAGCACCATGCAACCTTACAATTGAATCAAAACTGTCTTATTTTTTGAACTTATTACATGCATATTGTTGGATTATTCTACCTCAAAGCCGTATGATTGTCCCTAGACTTTGAAAGGATGATAGAACTTTTCTGGACAGGTGTCATGCAAAACCGTACATATTCTTATCAAAATCCCGCATCAGACACATATTAGCAAGCTAGCCATTATCTCACCGGTTGAGAACTTCTGAGAAGGAACCTCCAACGTTTGAAGCTGGCTCTCAAACGTGTTCCCTTTTATTTCCATTTATATAAAAAAAAGTTCATTAATTGCTCTCCTAATATAGCGGAACATCAAGTTGGGTGGAGGATCTCAAACACCATTATACGATGCCACATCTCAACCATAGATACTCTATCTACTCAATAGATTGTAACGACCTCACTTCATTTGTAAGTACTGCTAAGAAACACATCAAATAAAAATCGCCCCCTCATGAATCGCAGTAATCCTTAGAGGAAATGTCAGCGATTACAAAGAGGTAGAAAGATTAATTTTTTCGCAGTTTACCAAGGAAAAATATCAAGGGAATCCTTGCGTGGCTGCAAAAGCTCAAAAAATATAAACACATAAAATAACGAATGAATAATAAAAAAGATAATTTCTGGCATTTTAGTAAGATCCAATCCATCCTCCACAGTGCATGAGATAGATAAACAGGAACTGGAAACTAGTGACTCTGAAATTCTGCTGGCAGTCATCCGGAAGTCAACATTTGTTAATCTCAAATAAGCAAGAAAAAATCAAGAAAATTTCAACCTGTATGCATGGTAGCTAATATGAAGGATTATGCAACATTATCCAGAAGAATGAATGACGGATAAAATTGGAAGCATGTCCAACCAAATGTTTACAAATTATCCGATACCTTTCTCCATTGATAATCAAATATAGTTGAAATGCTCTTCTTGATAACTCCACAAAGTTGACAAACCACCCCTATATCATCCTTGAGAAGATAATCATGTTCACAATCTTCTGGACGTCCTTGTGCCATCACAACAGCTGCAGTATTGTCAGACACAGTGGCCTACCAGAACAAATACAAAGCAAGACAACCATGTCATGCTCAAAGAACTATGCTCGGAAATGTGCATTATTTGGCACGTAAAATGACAAAACTGGCCTGATACAATCAAAATTCGCTTACTAGAAGAAACAAAAATTCTTGACCTTCTTAATTTACTATAGTCTGCAAGCAAAGGCGCTGACAACTGAAAGGTGTTGACATCTAATCGACACTCTGTGTTGATTATCTGTACTCTGTGAGCATAATCAAGGCGAACTCCTAGAACAAAATTTTTCTAAAAGATGTAAATCCTATTTAGTCAACGTGAAAGAAATGCAAACCACACTTCTTCACAAATGGTTATAGTGAACAAGATAGAGAAACTCTTTCTAGACTGACAATGTCAGAGGAACTTGAGAAATTACAGACAATATAGGCCTGTTAGAACAAGCAGATCAATAATTTCCTTCATTTGGAAACATAGTGTGCTGTTATTTGAACTCATCTGCAGTGAGGCAATGGTAGAAAATCAAAATCTTAGAAAGGGGTGTCAGGATGGTAATATCCTTAATTCCGGATTCTTGCAACCATGGAATGTATCCTGACACAAGAGTAACACAATTTTGGGACTTGGACAGATTATAAATGGAATTTTTACTTTAGAAAGAATGCTTTTGAGAGTGAAACCAGTGACTAACACGAACTGCTTCACATCCTAAGTCATGCCATGCTGAAACAAAATCACGACGATAGCGGGAATTGAGTACGGAAATTTGAAATATTTACAGTAAACTCATTTCAAAACTTATGGCGATTGAATAGATTGGAAGAATAAACTATCCAAAAACGTTGAAAGTTTTTTAATAACCGATTAACAAGAGGCTACACACATGCAACAGAATCCAAATCTTCAGGCCTGATATCCAATGTTGTCTCTGCATGAGAAAACCATTGATTATCTATTTTCAGATTTATACTGTCCTGTGGACTATCAACAGTGTGGTCCATTGCTTAGTATGAAATTGCTTGAATATTACTGAACTGCTACAACAGTTCTTCTATCTTAAAATAGCAAAACTTGACTGGTGGAGTATACCCTTACCAGCAATCCTCCTGTTGGCAGTATGGAGAGAAACGAAAAAATTCAACCAAATTTCAAAAAATATACAAGACATGATGAATATTACGAGATCGTTCATTTTAAATGGTTCAGGAGAAAAAAGAAATGGATACAAGAGATTTCTTCAGGTGGATACTGATCCTGATCTCGGAAAGGAAAGTGTCGTTTTAGTGTCTTACATCATAGATATAGATTACAGACAGAGAGAGGGACAACAAAAGAAAAAAAATGGTATCAGTTATCAATTGCTTTCATCTTGGTAGATAAGATGTTGTCGGACCAGACTTGTCAGTTATCAATGTTTCTTCCTCTTTTCTGTACACCTCGATGGATAAGAAGAAGATTTTCTCACGATTTACCATCGTCTGTTGTACTTGACATTGTTCTCCTTCATTGCTTTTTTACAGATCTTTGTACTTCGTACTTGCTTTTCTTTGTTTTTTCTTGCTTTCCCCCTCAAGTAAGAAGATTTCAGAAATCAAGAAAAGAATCATTAAATCGGCTGTTCAATGACAGACTTCTGAGAAAAGATAGCGTATGATTTGCGAAAAAAAGATTTAACTGCGGATGACAAACAAGCATGCCAAGTAAAGGGGAAAAAAAATCCTAAAAGAGGACAGATTGATGAGAAAAAATAAGAAATAAGATTTCTAAAGAAACATGATATTGCAAAAAAGAAAAATAATGAACAGAGAATACCTTGGAGTACTCCAAGGCTAATGACATCTCTTTCCAAAGATCTCCTAGACTATCACTTTCTTGTGCATCACAAGCATCTTCGTTATGGAACTCCAAAAGAGCATAAGAATGTGATTCATCTTCAGGACTCGACGGGGCACCACTCAAATATTTAATCTCAGGATTTAACAGAGTTTCAGTATTTGATTGATCGTCTTCAGTCGCCTTGACATCCAAAGAACCAACATTGCTCCCACCATCATTCTCTCTATAGGAGGGTTTGCACTTGAAAAACAAGGACATCATTGCTAAGCGTGATAGTTCCATACGATATGAGATTTATGCATAAATCGTCACCAACAGGTCTCAAAATGAAGATTATAATTCTTTGAAAATAAGACAGGACTCAGGTTTAAATGACATCAAAGAAAGTCACAGAATGATAACTGAAAATATGAAATATAAATGATAATTTGGAAAATAAGATGATACCATTTGAAGATTGGAGCCTAGACGTTGGGATCAATGCATGCAAGAGTGAGTGGATGAAATGTATGAATAAAGGCCTTCATATGTACTCTTCTGTCTCCAGATTTTTATGCAGTAAAACACGTGTAAACATGATTTCTTCAGAAAGGACGGATTAACGAACAAAAAAGGCATGCTGGTTGCACATAATAGGAAACGAAAAGGACCAAACAGCAGGAGCAATATATCCAAACAGAAAACACCAGTAGAAGGCTTGCCTTTTCCTAATGGTTCTGCAATTGCTAAACCAATGACTCTAAATATAGCCAATAGGCATCCGAATGCCGCAATGAAGTACAACAAGATTCTTACGATTGTCAATAAATGAGGAAAATAATGTGCCAGAATAATGTGCACCCAGTATTCGTGTAGCTGCAAGTCCATCATGAGGGCAAGAGGAAGAGAGACTAAAAGGTACTTGCTTTTGTTTTATGAGTACTTTTGGAGCAACGTTTATCACCTTACCCATTTTACTAAGTATGTTATTCAATAAAACAAAATACTGAAAAAGTAATGTTAGATTATACATAGGGTAACAATGTTGTGAACCATGAACAATAAAATACCAAATGAAATTTTTTGATGACTATATAAGGAAATTAATTAGAATAATGAACCCAAACAGTTTGTTGATCAAACACTGTCTAATATTGATAAAATCTTAAAAAATGGTGTCCAACACCTGCACATTAAGATGAAAAATTATTGTAAGAATATTTAAGCTCAGCCAAAGAATGTACAATTTAGAAAGAAAAATTGTAATAAAAATGATGGATATGATAAAGTTTATCTCCGGAGATTATTAGAAAATCCATCAAAAAAAACTTCCTAAACATCCGAAAAAGTCTACTTAGAAAGCATGAGTCAACCTAGTTTCAACAACTTCTGGAAAGTGGCAACAACCAGCAACCGTGCCACATAACGTTCAACTTAGAACGGCAACCAAACAAAAAAAGTCAAAGTAAGTGTTATAAGCCACACAAAAATGAAAGAGGAAGAAAAAACATCCTGTAAAAAGGTTTTATAAGCCAAAAAATGGCGACGTCTATACTAAATGCTAACCCCAACCAAAATGAAATAAGATTGTCATTTTAACTTTCATAAAGTCACACTTCACACTAATACTATAGACTTTATAAGTATTCTCTGACAATCACATAAAAAGCGTTAGGTCAAGAACCTGCTGTTGTGGTTTTTTCACAAAGAAAAACCAATGCATGGAGAAAATTTCCCAAAAAACATAGCTAATTCCCGAATTTTTCTCCAAATTCTAGCCATATCTCCCATAAACAGAGGGATGTAAACTGTAAATAGCTGCATTAACTCTAAATGTTTTCTCCTCTCTACACCGAACATTTTTAAAAGCATAGCTTACTATCACCTGTCCTCATCCCAACTTGTCATCAGCCCAAGGAAAATTTCAGTTACTTACATTACAGTACATTGTAAACTAGAACATGACGTGATAAATGAAAATAAAAAATGAATTTAGAATATTAAACCAGATTAATAAGCAGGAATCTCATCGTAGAAAAGAAAGGCATCAAATAAAAAATGATACTAATGGTAGAAACTGATCATATGCCTTCTAAACACATGTGTCTGGTATATGAGATGGATAACAACTTCAGTTACAACCTGTCATTTTGATAGATCAATAATGATGTAGAAGAGAAGAACTCTCAGAATCCAGCTACAGGAAAATGGGACACTTAACTTGGTCATCAATAAAAAATTACAACCTTGAGCAGTCAAAAGTATTGTATAACGGTCTTTTAAAACATAGAAGGACACAACTAATAAGGCGCTCCTTAGATGCTATCTGGTAATCAATGATGAAAATGGTAATTTCATAGGGTACAGATTAACTAGTATCACAGATACAAACGGAACTCACTTGAATTGTCAGTATAGATTCTGTCTTGTCTGCCTTTCTCAAAATAATCTGATGGTACTGGGCACATTGTTCATATCCTGCATCAACAGAGTAGCAATCGACCTGTTCGGTGCGTACATTGTCATGGCCTGTGATCTGGCAGTGTTGAGGTTCTTCATCTGAGTCAATTACTATTATTTGTTCGCTTGCTGACATTCCTTTAGTTCTCTGATAAAAATCAACATAGTCAATTTCATCTTCTGCATAAGTGATTGCGATAGTTGCATTATCATTGGCAGCCAAATTGGCTTCTGCCACTCTGGCTTTGAAGTGTGAAGAAAATTGGCAATTGCTTTGTAACGCATCACAAGCATCTGGCCCAATACTGGCGTTAATATCTACAGTTTTTTGAGAGCTGGCTAGTGAAGATCTCACCATAAATAAGTAATTCATTAATCGCATATTTTCGGCCTGCAGTTTTTCATATTCCTTGGTAATACTGCCATATTTACCTTCTGCAAGGTATTCCAATATATCAGGCAATGTAAAAGGATCATCACTATTTGTGACTTTATTTGTCTTCTGAAGACTGTTTCCAAGGATACACGGCAAGGAACCAGTTTTATCAAAAAAGTTCTCATCATTGCACTTTCGCATCCTTTTTTGCCTTTGGAAATACATATCTGTCACTACAGTCAAGAACCATCGGGCGTTAAAAAATAAAATAAACATTTAAAAATGAAGATTTAAGGAAAACAGTTACCCAAAGATTTAAGTAAAGCAGAAATTTTATATTTCTAACAAGGAACGGTGGCAACTGCACATATAATGCCGCACAAAAACTATGAGTTAATGCTTCCAGCATGCAGTCCTGTGAAAAGTTTTGTAATGTTTTAGAAGTGAGACCTGAGCATAGGCCGATCTGATCACAGACTGTGAACTAGCTCATAATGAAGATCAAATAAAAGTTGGAGGCAACTTTATCACAGTTCTGCTCACGATACAAGGGGCTCCATGAAAAAGAATCTTAGCCCCTTACTGTCCGCAGTTGCCTTTGCAGACTTCACAATCAGTTCCCTAATCTGGGACACAAGCTTGTACTTGGATGATTAATAGAAGGAAACCCAGGTAGTAATCACATAACTCTTGCACATTCCCAATTTACTAACGATAAAAATCTGCTTAAAAGGAACAAAAATTCAAGCACCAAAATGTTCATTTAAATTTCTGAAAATGGTGACAGGACTGTGCGAAACTTCAAAAACAATAGAAGCCGTGGGAAATGGAATCCGGTATGATGGGGTTGGGTGATCGACAATATTATTCATGAGAGTGCATGGTAGCTGAATTCCCATTCAAGAACCCTGATCTCGTGCTTCTCATGTAGGAGAAAAAGCTATAAGAGTGGATGAAGTAATTTAGAAGCTTCATCAAAGATTGGAACAATGGAAGGCAAAAATACTTTCAGACAGAGGAAGATGGATTCTTTTGATGACTGTTACTCCCAGTTTACCATGCATGTGGTTTCCATCTTCAAACAATCAACGTCTGTCATAATAAAATTAACGTGATGAGAAATGTGCTATTTTTCTGTCAGGGAAGTGGAGATAAACAAGCCTTTCGTTTGACTGGGTGCAAACTCATGAAGACAGAAATATCTCAGTAAAAGAATATTTTCTATTTTGGCTAGAGGGTTGTTGGGATCAGGAGAGACTAATTCTTCATTTGATTGGCTGAAATTGTCCGATTAACACATTTTTACAACATAAATAAATGAGATTTGTTCCAAAGTATAGGAATCTAGTGCCGCTAACTGCCAAAGATTTTTTTATGATAACATCATCTTACCTGGGATCTAAGGGTCAAAATGATCCAATTTCGTTCATTCAACCTGCTAGTAATGGAAATGGTAGACGATCTTCAAGTATGCATAATCAATAAGATAACGAGCAGAAAGAAACGAGTTTCCTAGTTTATCTTTCCCTATCATCCGCCATCCTTTTAGATGAGAACAAGGAATGATGCTTTCCAGCTTAGATTGTATAAACTCTAGTTCCTATGCTGACAACAGAGTGGCATAAGGAACCTTGAAAGGAAAGAAAAAAGGAAGTAGGAAAAGAAAACCTTACTCTAGTGGTTGGCGGCTTGGGTACCATCAACCAAGGATCCACCCAAACTTCCACATGGAAGATTTTTCTTTCTAGAGTATTTAATTAGCCGATCCTTCATCATATTGGGAGGACAGATTGCTGTATTTAGCCATCGGTATCATCGAAGCTTCTGTGGAGCAGCATTCAAAGTGGAGACTATATACATCCGGAGGAACCAGACAAGGGAGCCCGAGTGTCACAGTAGTGAAGGCGGCAAGGCTGCTAAGAGTGATCTTCTCTGTGCCGTCCTATCAAAGTAGACATTGTTAACCAGCCTCGAACGATTGGAGAAAAAAGAATAATCAGAAGAGCACCTGCTTC
The DNA here is from genome assembly GCA_024713555.1 of Spirodela polyrhiza. Taxonomy (NCBI): domain Eukaryota; kingdom Viridiplantae; phylum Streptophyta; class Magnoliopsida; order Alismatales; family Araceae; genus Spirodela; species Spirodela polyrhiza. Next base: position 261,729 of record CM046535.1, read on the forward strand.
CGGAATCCAACTCCGCAAACAACGTACATTAAAAGCGAACAAAGTTCCACATCATCAACAGCCGGAGATATTCTATGGACGGACCACGATGGTCAACAGGCGGGCAAACATCGACACAAACCGCAATATAACTTACGGAAACCCATCGATGGAGCATCATCATCATCATCATCAGAGAGAGAGAGATGGCAACGCGGGGAAGGAGCTACACTGGGAGAAAGAGAGAGAGAGAGGAGAGAGAGAGGGAGGGAGAGAGAGGGAGGGAGAGAGAGAGGGGAAGAGAGAGAGAGAGAGAGAGAGAGAGAGAGAGAGAGAGAGAGAGAGAGAGAGAGAGAGAGAGAGAGAGGAGGGAGGGAGGGAGAGAGAGAGGGGGAGAGAGAGAGAGAGAGAGGGAGGGAGGGAGGAAGGGAGGGAGGGAGGGAGAGAGGAGGAGAGAGAGAGAGAGAGAGAGAGGGAGGGAGGGAGGGAGAGAGAGGGAGGGAGAGAGAGAAAGGAAAAGAGAGAGAGAGAGAGAGAGAGAGAGAGAGAGAGGGAATGGGAGGGAAAAGGGTGGACGGTTAGCCGCTGGTAAGGCCCACAAACTATTTGAAATTGGGGCCCACAAATCAGTCAAAATTATAAAAAGCTCTCCTTCTTTACTGCATAAAACAAATTCCACATTAATATATCATTATTGCAAAAATGTTTGCCAACTGTCCTTTTAATTTTTTTTAATTTTAGCGAAAGAAATCTCATGCAATTTTTCCGAGAGTTGACTTGACTTCCGGTGGGCCCTCGCCCAATCAGCCTCCCACAAGGTCAGGGTGCGCCCGCCTTCATGCCAACTTGGCAAGAGGGGGCTAATCAAGATGGATTGATCATATTTTCTCCCTAATTTAGGAATACATTTTATTTATTTGTTTATTTACTTTGTAGTTGTATTCTGCTAAGCTCTAAATCGAGACATAAGGGCTTACCTCCAATTAGCATAAGACTTATTTATAATTTAATAAAAAGAGCTTTCCTCAACCGTTATACTTAATTCTAAAGGGCTGAAATGGAAAAAAACCTTTACACCTTCGTGGCCGCGGCTGGCGGGGAAGCGTTGTCGTTTGGGAAGCGGTTCCTGGGAATCCTCGAACCGGTTCCCGCCGAGTTCCCGCACGCTGCATCTCGCGGCACGTTAAACTCCGAGAGCACCGTGCTTACCATTCATCCGAGAGAGCACAACTTACGTTGTTCCTCTGGACATCGTACACCTTGCTTCCACGTGAAGGTACGATCGTGCGCTCGCACGTATCTTCGAGACAAGTCTGGACCGTTGCAGCTGCACCTACGTGGGTCCACGTGGCGGTTGGAGGAGGCATCCAGAACGTTCTAAACGGAGAGGCTTGCCGCGTTGCCCATCTTTTTTGATGCTTCCTTCCGCAACTGCAGGCGAAGAGGAGGAAGGAGGAAGAAGGGGAAAGGAGGAAGGAAGGAGGAACGAGCAAGGAGGAAGGAGGAGCAAGGAGGAAGAGGAAGGAGCAAGGAGGAGGAGGGAGGAGGGTCGGAACTCCGAGCGAGATCGTTGCTTCGTCGCTTGTCTCCGTGGGGGGGAGAAGATGTGGCAGATGAGGCCGCCGAGCAGGAAGTCCGGCGATGTGGAATCCGCCGGGGGGATGCCATCGCCGCTGTATCCCACAATGCTGGAGAGCCCTCAACTGCGTTGGGCCTTCATCAGGAAGATCTACTCCATCCTGGCCGTGCAGCTTCTGCTGACCGTCGCCGTCGCCTCCGTCGTCGTCTTCGTCCGCCCCATACCCCACTTCTTCGTCTCCTCCGGCGCAGGCCTCGGCATCTACATCTGCCTTATCATCCTCCCGTTGATCGGTACGTTATACATTGTCGAGAACATCTCTACGCCCTCTTTTCCTGGAGCGAATCAATCGGTCGTCCGGTTGTCTGGTTTTTATCCTGAAGGTTCTCCTCTCTTCAGTTCGGTGGGATTCTGGCAATGAAATGGATCCCTATTCTAGCGATTATGGATAGGAATTCCCAGTAGTTTAGTTTCTTCGACGATCACAATCGTACAACAATTCTTCTTCTTCTTCTTCTCTCTACATTCTTCCAGGAAAAGGAATTTCCTGTGAAGATAAATCACTGAGATAATTCCAGAGAATTATCTGCCTTTGTTCATATGGACTTGTTTTTCTTTTTTCAGATTCTCTGATGTACGCTGAAACACTTACTTTGCAGTGCTGTGCCCGCTCTATTACTATCACCAGCGCCACCCCGTGAATTATCTGCTGCTGGCCGTCTTCACCCTGTCGCTCAGCTTCAGCGTCGGCTTGACGTGCGCCTTCACCAGTGGTAAGCATCCCCAAGAACCCGAAACCGAGTTTCCCCGCATTTCTCATTTCCCCGCAAATCAAAATGTTTGCATTTTCGTTGTGTTCTTCCGGCGTTAAACTCCGCATTCCACTCTCTGGAGGAGCTCGTTCGTCATGCCTTCGATCCTCCTCTGTGGATGGCTTTTGATCCATGTTCTATCTAGACTGTGAATCGGCTTGCGATCTTTCAACTGGGCTGTTGTTGTTCGGCTTGAGTGCCGACCAAACCGACTGGGGATTCTTTATTCCCCTAAACGTTTCTGAATCAAACCCTCGGTGCTCGGGCATGGCATGCAGGGAAAGTCATCCTCGAGTCTGCAATCCTGACCTCCGTCGTCGTCGTCAGCCTCACTCTCTACACATTCTGGGCGGCGAAGAGGGGGCATGATTTCCAGTTCCTCGGCCCCTTCCTGTTCGGCGCGCTGCTGGTCTTGATCGTCTTCGCCTTCATCCAGGTACCCCCACCTCCTCCATTCTCCTCCTGGTTCTTTTTGCTTCCCCTCATGGGTGAGGCATTTCGGCCATTGGTGCAGTCTGGTGTTTCTTCTAGTCTCTTCTTCTTCCTCCTGGTTCTTTCTTCTTCGCCTCATGGGTGAGGCATTTCGGCCAGTGGGGCAGCTGGTGTTTCCTCCAGTCTCTTCCTCATCCTCCTCTCTTCTTCCTCCTGGTTCTTTTTTCTTCTCCTCATGGGTGGAGGCGTTTCGGCCATGGGTGCAGCTGGTGTTCCCTCTGGGGAGGCTGTCGGTGATGATCTACGGGGCCCTGGCGGCGGTGATCTTCTGCGGGTACATCATCTACGACACCGACAACCTGATCAAGCGCTACACCTACGACGAGTACATCTGGGCCGCCGTCTGCCTCTACCTGGACATCATCAACCTCTTCCTCTCCCTGCTCACCCTCTTCAGGGCCGCCGACACCTGAAACCGCCGCCGCTCGAATGCATTTTTCCCAATGATCATACTCTCCTTGTAAGTAAGCCCACGAATATAAAAGGTTTGTACCCTCTTTCTCCTCGATTGGGTCTTCCCCCTCCCCCCGTTGCAAATAGAAGAGATTTATATATGCATGTATATCAAGGAGAGAGAGAGAGAGAGAGAGAGAGAGAGAGAGAGAGAGAGAGAGAGAGAGAGAGAGAGAGAGAGAGAGAGAGAGAGAGAGAGGGGTATACGCTTTAAGATCAGTAGATGCCACCCACAACGTCGAGCCTTGCTTATTCACAGGAGTAATTAGCGTATGACTAATGGAGATAACTAATGTGCATTTCCTCTCTCTCTCTCTCTCTCTCTCTCTCTCTCTCGGATAGGTAGCTCAGGCGGCCAAAACCCATAAAGGCCCATTAATACGCCGAAATGTTGTGTTTCATGCTCAGTTCCTTATTTAGGGAAAGAGACCATGAACCTCTCCCATTTAGATGCAAGACTAGTCCAAGGACTTGGCCGGTAGATGTTAATTCTGGATTTATGTGTGAGGTGTTGGGTTTGAGGCAAGCTGGTGTTAGGATGTCCCCCTTCAAACACTTTGTTAAAAGAGTTTATGAAACTCGTTGGTAGTGTTTCCATCATGCCAATGAAGTTGAGTCGGATTGGTGGGCGTGAGCCCATTTACTATGTCAATGGGGCGACTAAAATGGAGTCAAGCAAGGTCGTTCTTGCTTGACTAAACCCACTAGTGTCACTAACCTTCTTCTTTCAGGGTAAAATGGCCTTACTAAAGCAATGGTGTAGGGATATTGATTGTCTCTTAGTCTTTGAATTAAGAGATGTCAAATTTAGAATTTATAAAACTGAATTTAATTTAAGATAAATCAAGTAATTACAGTGAGTTATGGTCGAATCCATAGGAATGATAGCAGATATGATGATGTTTTCTTTGGTTCTCCAAATAAATTTGAATTTGAATAAAAAAAAATGGAACAAATAATGAAGAGGGGTAGAAGAAATATTACTGTCAACTTATTAATCTGCCATATAACAATAATAAAAAATATCCTAAACTAGGGATAATAAAGAAAACATGGGAGGGGAGGTCAAGAGAGAAGAGAATAGAGAGGAGGGAGAAGATGAAGAGAGAGAGAAGATGTGAAGGAGAACCGGAATGATGGATTTTGGAAAAGCTAGATGAAATATGATGCAAAAATAGGAAGATTTGGAATCATAAGTAAGTTTCGAATTGATTTAATTGTCAAATAGTAAAACTAAAATAGATTAAAATTCAAAACATTCCTTCAACATTGAGGAAGAGATGGATGACTAATTCAAAATCTAGGGCGAATTAATCAGTTTTTAATGCATGAATCAGTTCATATGTGTAGAATAAAACTATTATGTAGGACACTATTAATCTAGGGCATCCAAATGTCCCTAGAATCAACATTGTTTAATAGCTCACTCGGCCTATTAAGGGCCCGTTATCCCTTCTCCTCTTTCCTCTTTCTCTATTCTCCTATAAAACACTTGTGTACGTCCTTTTTGTTTCCTTAATGCATTCTAGGGTTTCTCTCTTCTCTGTCAATATGGTATCAAAGCCCTAGGTACTTTTCTTTGACATCGTCATCGTCTCCTCCTCTGGCATGTCACTTCTCCTCTAGCATGCCACTCCTCGACGTTGTCATCATCTCCTCTCCTCAACAGTGCTCTCCTTTATCAGGTGGTGTTCTTCCCTCTTAGCGTGCTTCTCTGCCTTCGTCACCATTGCCATCCCGATCCTTGGTGTGCTTCTCTCGTAGTGTACCTCTCCCGTTGTCGCTATCTCTATTGTTGCCATCGCTATTGTCTTTGAGGTTTCCGCAGCCACCGCTGCCAATCCTTCCTCTGGCGACCTAGTGTGTGATGCCACCAGCGTGACAGGTAGGGTTTCCCCCAGCTGCTCAATGCCCCATCCGCCTAAATTGGTCGGTTCAACAACAGCTAGCCTAGCCAGCCCAATGGGCCAACTAGCCCTACAGCTCAGTTGCTTAGGTGGACTGCCCGACGGCTCATTTCACCCTAGCGGGCCACCACAGTGGCCCAACTAATTCTGGTGGGTTCACTTGCCCCTATCGACCACCTTATTGGGCCTAGCCACCATTTCTGTGCCCTCCTCGGCCTCCTCTTTATCTTGGCATCTTTCCTCACATAGAGTCTTCTTTTGAGGCCACTCCTGAGCCATCTAGGCCTCCTTCGGCGGCTGCTCTACCTCCTCTACCTCCCTCTCTTCCAACAGTTCTTCCGGCTCATCACTCCATGATTGTATAGCTCACTCGTCTAGCGTATACCTTTACTAGCTAGAATTATGTGTCGTGGGCATCTGGCTTTGAGCTTTTCTTGTGCTTTCATAGTCTTCTCCATCACCTCTCAACAAATTCTCTCAACTTTTGGGATCCCTCTTATACGACTTGGTCACAACTCAACTCAACCATCATCACTTAGATACTTAAGAGCATCAAGCCGACCATTGTTGAGCCTTTGGCTCGCATCACTCTTGCTCATCTCCTATGGCTCACTCTGAAGACTATGAATGTAAATCGGATGAACATTAGTCGGGTGGTGAAGCTCTTTGAGGCCATTTTCTCCTACAAGTATGATGATCTCTCACTTTAAGCTTATTATAGTTATCTTCAAGCCCTTATTTAGGAGGTTGACATCTATCAGTCACCCACCATCGTTCTCCTAGCTCTTTAGCACTATTGCTAGGAGCTCTATGCCAAGATCTATTTGAGTGGCCTTCATCCGTCCATCACTTCCTAGATACAGGGGCCTGTTGTTTCTAGAGATTATGTATCTGATCTTGCTTCAATCTTCTTAACCATTATCTACAGCTCATTTTCTTCCTCATGCGCATCTTCTGCACCCTTAACTCTTACAATAGTTACTTCTTTAGCCCGATATGTACTTTCATCATCTCATCCTAATGGTGGTCATTCTCACAAATATGGATGCAACACCTTTCCGCCTTGCCCCTATCACAACAAGTAGAATCATTTGGCTGCTAAGTGTTGGAAGTAGTTTGGCAAGTAGAAACATATATTTCAGAAATATTCTTAAAAATAAAAAATAATCAAGGAAAATAATTTATAGCTAAAATTTGAACTCTAATTACTGAATTCTTATTCGAAGCCTAATTATGAAAAATTCAAGTGCAAAATGTCTAGTAAAGTGTATTAACATATAATAAAGGAATATTCAAAATGTAAGGATGCTCTAAAAATATACCAAAATTATACATTAAGCATATATTTTGTGAAATTAATCTAAAATATGGTTTACTTGATTTCTCACTAAATATATATCATCTCACATAAATCAATGCATCAAATATACTAAGTATGCATTATTTATCTCATAAAATGACATGTTATCACAGAGAAAAGGGTGTTGGTACGACATCGATCAATATATATGTTATACATCATGAACAAGAGATACATCATAAAAATGCATATTTTCTACATTTTCATATTTTATTGAACAAAAAAATGAGAAATAAAAGGGGAGATGATAATAATTTTTAAGGAGGCTTCCAAAAGGAACTAAGAAGTGGGCTAAAATGGCATTTTTCGAATTACACCAATACTTTTAACTTTCTACCCAACATTATGGTGTCAAGAAATCAGAACATTGCCACCCACCTATCCTATTCTTTTATCTGACACTCTTAGGTTCTAGAAAAATATTGAGGTGATTTCAATTTAAATACCAAGCCTTTAGATAGCCACCAATGAATTTTACAACTTCACCCAATGAAATCGTTTCCTAGAAACGCTTTTAGGTGTATGACTATTGTGAGCCAACCAGATTAGTTACTAGTTAGTCTCTTTTAAATTTACAACTCAAGTCACCTCAAGTATTAGGAATACTTAATTTTAGGTTAAAAATATCAGAATAAAAATAAAACGTCTATATAATTGAGTGCATGGATTTGATGTTGTACAGATACAAAAGCAGCATGTGGATGAGGGACCTTTTAATGCTTGATATTGAGAGATTTATTTCAATCTTTAAATATGTTTTTAAACATAAGATTTGGGAATGCATTTGCTATAGAATGACCTATTTTTCCTGGTTTCTAAACATATTTCACGGTAAAAAAGTGGCTAGAATATAATATCTCTATAATCATGACATGCTTTAACAACTATGTTGAGAGTCATGTAGCTCTTTATCATTTTTCTAATTTTCATGTAGTGACATTTAAATCTCTTTCTCTCTCTTTCTCTAATAAGTTTACTCCTTTCTTATACTGATTAAAATGAAAAAAATTACATGAGAATGACTCAGAAAGATATTAAATAATTGAGAATCATACAGAGCATTTGGATCAAAATCAAATATTTTCATGTCTTCAGATTTTTGGTAATATGTAAGTATAATTTTACCCTCATGTACATTTTTCTCACTTTGATACTTCCTTTTTATTATGTATTTTGATTCAAGGGTAAAATATTTGATATTATGAAATTACTATTGTACCTTGTGGAATTTTTTTGAACTATAAGTTTATAAATTATTTTTCAAGATGAGTGTAAATATTTTTTATTTGTCAATATAATTATCAAATCTAAAAATATCATTTTACACTCCTATGCACTTTATCATTATGGAAACTATAGGTTTCTCAAAATTTACAAATTACTCATTATTCAAATTGGGGAGAACAATACTAGCAGTGAACTTGTAACAAAGCATACATCCCCTAATCTTGTATAGTCAACAATTTATGATAGGAATAGTGAAAAATAGATGATGACATGTTAATTATAATTAGTGAACTATTAATGCTCATTATAAAATAACTAAAATTAAGGGATGGATCCAAAATTGAAGTAATTTCACATACAACAAGGCATGAAATTGGGTAGTGTGACTAATTCTGACAATCATAATCATGATACTTGAAAATTATGCATTCCCCAAAAAAAGTATCCATTAAACACCTTTCTTAATATTTCATTAAGAATTACAATCTTTATAGAACATCACCATTAAAGAAGGAAAATGCAATTCAGTCGAAGAAGTGATCACTACATTTAGCTCCACTTTAGTCAAAGAACTACTATTTCCACCAATTAAGGGCTCTACTATGAGTAGAGGCCATGAACTTTCTTTGATAATATCTTGACTACTATATATTCAGTTTAATGATTTTGATGTTAATAATTAGTCACATAAAGATAAAATCAAATTTTTAGGAAATATATTTAATAAAATAATATAAAAATAATTATCTAAATATTGAGATATAATTTATTTTTTATATAAATAAATAGATGTTAGGAACCACTTACACATCAAACTAAGTCAAATTAGAGCAAAAGACAAGATTATTGAAGAAAACCTAAAGGAGGGACAAAACTAAGTTGATAAAGTATGTCAATATTCTTGAGGACAGACAAGTATTGATCCACATAAGTTTTATTTTTATTTTGGGAGAAAGTTGTGTTGACCCTTGGGACAACCTAGTCAAATTAGACAACAATTTGAGAGTGAAAAAAGATCTATAATGCTTGACATGTCAAAACGCCTAACATCTTGTGGAAGATCTCTAATAAGGGCAGCATATCCTAACACGTCAAAACATAAAATATAATTCAAAAGACCAAGAATATGTCGAAATCTGTGCATAATCTTTGAATGACATGTATGCCAAAAGCTTGTCAAACTGACAACGTGACATAGTTTGACATGATGGGTTGACCGATGTGTCAACCCAAGAGATCTTTAACTGGTCATATCTCAAAGATTTGATCTCCAACAGTTGATATTTTGGGCTTTACAAATATCATTCTAGAAGAGTTTTAAATAGTGCCTCAAAAATCAATCATCTCATCTTACAATTCTTTCATTCTACTTGAAAATTTCGCTGCAATATTCCTTGTACTTAAGACTTCTCAATGCTTTAATCATACACATCAATAAGGAAGCTACTATTCAGGTGCTGAATATCACTGCAAGTTTCTAGAAATTTATTTCATACATGAAGGTGCTCTAAGAGAATGCTTTTAGCAGAGGCAGAAAGGTAAGAAAATGACTTTTTTTCTAGCACGGGAAAATAGATTCATGAAATATACCATGTAAAGGAGTTGCAAATCTTCCAAATTTTAGTTTTATTTATCTGAAGAGGAACATTAGAAAACAAAGGTTGGGTGTCCATGACTCATTATCCTGTGGTAATGCTTGGCTACGTCATTATGGCCTGGATGACTGGGCATGTTTAAGAAGCATTCAAGCACGCCTTGTGCCGTAGAAAATACGGTCTGATTTATGTAGACAAGCATTTACATACATTATGTCTTTATCTGAATTAATAGATATAGATTTGGGGGAGTGTTGAGGAAGTGTGTTCCCGATGTCACAGGCAAGAGGGGAGAGGTTTGACATACATTTGTACATGAACATTGAGAAAAGAAACAGTTTGAACGTTGAAGTTCATGCATCTCTAACTTTTCTGCCGTGAGATGATTATGGCGACGACGCGACCGACGGATGGTACCCAACTCCAATCACTCTAATTCTCCTTGGTATGCACCTCCAACATGCTCCATGTCTTCTCAAAGATGATTAGTTGTTGAATGTCGCATCACCTCAGGGCTTGTGGGTGCGTCATTTTACTGTTGTCGAAAATCTCCTACTGGCAATACGTTGGCTCGTGTTGCACAAAAAGTCACTGTTTCAATTGAAAAATTTGGCATCACTGTTTCAACTAATGATCTAAATAATACTCGTCTGAAAGAACATTCGAAACTATTGGGCTTTCTAGCATATAAACTACCATAAGAAAAACCTAAATTTTTTTCAAAAAATGAGTGTTTTCTCAGCTTCAAAAATAAAAAATTATATGCATAAACGGCATAAAAATGTTTCATGTATAATTTAAATTCGAAAATTTCATCTGTTTTTTCTTGATGTATGAAGAGCTATTCGCTGAACAACTAATAACGTATGCATACTAGATGCGTGGAGATCAGACCAAGATACTCAGAACGCATAGTTGCGAGGAGAGAAAACAAATAATTCTCTGGGTCAAGAGATTTCAGAGCAGAGAGCCAAAAAAGTTCATTAGAAGATGGAAGCGTCTTTAATGTCAAAATCTCAATAATGATGGGACGGATATGTGCATTCATCAGTTAACAATTGGCCTAACCTAGCCGGTGGAACAAGGGAAACCCACTTGAACTCTTGATTTGCAGCCTTCGGAGAGGGTTTGACCCAAGAAAGTAGATGTTGGGCTTTGTTCCTTTCTTTTACTCTTTCCCAGGGCCATCGGTCACGTTGATACTTTCGGCGCTGGGTTAAGGAGCAGAAAAAGAAAATGGTTAGCGCTGTGGAGGAAAAATGACTAACGCTCCAAGAGGCATGGCAACATGCCTACGGGCAAGTTACACATTGGTGCAACTTACATTAATCATCCCACGCTCTCTGGGTTTCGGGTGTTGTTTTTTTCTGTGGCTTCTCTGTGATATTTAATTCGCAAGGCTTGGATTCCTCCACCTATTAATCGAGTTTCGGATGTACAACAGTCCAAGTCCAACATATTAAATGACTCATATATATATATATATATATATTCAAGGAGGGAGGTGGGAGAGGGGCATTCATGAGGTCAACGGTAGGTGATAGGATCATCCATGTCTGGATCTGTAGAGAATGATCCAGGGAACCCATTAATGGACCTATGGAGATTCAAATAATAATATTTCCAAATTAGAATATGCGATCGATTGCATGATATGAGCGTATGTTGATGTGTTTTGCCTAGAATCCCGACAGCATATTAAAATGTTTTTAACGGGAATATAACCTAATTAGTCCACGCATCCTTTTCGCTCGAGAGATAAGCCCATGTGTCGATAAGTTAGTTACTAATTTTGAACATCGAGCCCTATTTCAAGGATTTCGAGTCATACGTCAATTTTGCATATCTCACTAATTGGTCCTTATCTTCCCTCCCTAAACAAACCAGCTACAATTTGAAAGATTATGTGCACACTCAATGATTCAGTGGTGAAAGATAGTTGACAGAAGATGTTTCACTCCAAAACAAAGGAAAAAGAGAAATCATTTTCACTATTAATTCACTGGAGCAACTTGAGGAGTGAACAAACCTTGGCCTGAGTATGACTCCCCGCCCATTCTATAAATAGGGGGCATCTAGGGAACCAGAAGTGGCATAACCACCAGCTGTTCCTCTTGTCTAGCGGTCAGAGAGACGAAGAAAGAGAGAAATGGCTTCAAAGCGTCTGCTCGTTCTAGCAGGTATCTTCGTTTCTGTGCTGCCCCTCCTCTGGTGCCTCGGAGACGCCCAGCTTCCTCCAGGTCAGAGGATTTGATGAGACTCATTTCTCCTTTAGTAAACTTGTCTTGTTTATGAACGAGGGGGCTCATAGATTTGAATCCATGATGTCTCTCCTGATGTGTGACTGATCTTTTTTGATTACCCTCCTTATCTTCCGTCTTTGGACCTTTGCAGGGACCGTCCTTACCACTGAATATTTGAAGATAGGGGCACTGAAGGATGCCCCGACAGGGCTATGCTGTTATCGCTCTGCGATATCAACTTCCTGAAGTGCATCAGGTGTTGCAGCAGTCCTCCACCGATCTTCCAAACACCCTGCTGCAATCGGTGCTGTAAGTGGTCCGGTGGATGCTGCCTTCTCTGCTGTCCATTCGCCGGCGTGCCCGCTAGTGGCCAGCCTTGAATGTGCCTCGTTCGTCCTTCCACCGGACACTCTCTCGCCAGTGCTTCTCGTACACACCCATGTCGAAGAGGGGGGGGGGAGAAGTAAGAAAGTAGTTTGTGTGGATTAGACTGTCTAAGAAATAAGAAGAGGCGTCCCAACTAATGACGAGGAGGACTGAACTGTGTGTAACCAGTGGCGTTTCGTGTACTCCACACTGCTTGGTGTGGAGTTTACTTGTATGATCGTGGCCTTGTCTATAAAAAAATGCCGACCATGGTGCAGGTCTGGTAAAGATTCGGTATCCTTTCATGTTCGCTACGTCGTGCAACTTCTTGGGTGTCGTTTGGATTTGTTTTCATTTAGTTGGATAAGAGAATCAGAGCTTCCCCTGTTCCCGTGGACGAAACTACTTTTTAGTCAACGCCGGAGTGGTATCATGCATGGTTGTGATACGGGGACTTGTGGGTCCCCCTGAAGCTGTGGATCCCTTTTGGAGTTATGAGCATTCATTTTAAATTGATAAAAACCCTCATTGGGTTAGTAACTAATTATGATCCCCTAAATAATATTTTCATCCATTTGTAAGAAGGAAGACAGTTTATAGGGTGCAAAAACTTCTCTTTGGCATCACCACAAGAAATCATTGCAATATTACTTGCTTGAATGAATATCTCTAAATATACTACCCGAAATATCTGAAAGAGATATTTGAGAAGAATTGGTGATGAATCAGAAAATATCCTGAAAAAGCTTACAAATTTTTGTGAAATGAAACATCAATTTGTTAGAAGGAAGATACAGTCCTGACACAAGTGGTTAGCGTGAGTCCAAGTCAAGTGTTGGCCTAAACTCTGAAGCTATTTGTCAAGTATAAATTGCTGTTCAGCATATGTGATGTGTAGGTTCGATATTTGTTTCGGAGTCTGACCCTTCACTGGAGCCATTCAATTATTTTAAAGGTCATAAAGAAAGTATAATGTGTGTAAGAGACAGTCTAAGGCTCTTTTTCAAAAACACGAATAGGACCACGACTTTGTTATCTACCTGGCCACGGTGAGGTTCCTCTCACCCATCTTTGCGAGCACGTGTAGCCTTATCCCTTATTGGGGATCTTCTTAGGGTTCTCCTTGTAGTGGGGAAGAGGAGTAACGGTGAGGTGAAACGCAATCAAATGCAGTGCTGCGACATGGTCTGCTTTGCGCCCCACTTTATGAAGCATAGTAACGTTGTATTAAAACTGGGGTAAGATATAGATGAAATTAAGGGTCTTATTGATGTGGATCTATGTTAATTTCTTTCCCCAACTCCCAACAATCCACGATCATTAATTATTGGAATTTAGGAAATTAGATAACAGTTGATTGAATGGGGTCATCATTATTATTTGCATCAGTGATTCCCAACCCAATTGTTAAGAGTTTTGGAATGTAAAGTCAATATTAGAAACAGAATCTGTCCGACCTTACCCAATACATATCTGAACTGGATCTAGGATTCAGTCTGCACGGTTACATGGCTCTTTAGTGTCTTCACGTTGAAATGTGTGTAATCTAACATCGTGCACATCCCAACTCGGCCGGTCTCTCCCCCGGTTTCCTTTTCTTACAATATGGCTTTTAACCTCAACCCGTCTTCTATAAGAATCCGTTCATTTATTGTAATCCATTGCTACTTTTTCCCCCAATCAGTAGGCACCCTCATGCGTCCTCTACATCTCCTATTATCCTGTCGCACCCCCCCCCCCCCCTCTTCTTTATTGCCCAATCTCTATCCCGATACGATCTTCTTGTGCCCTCCCTCAATGGGGATTCTTTAGGCAATGCTCAATTCTCCTATCTCAAAATAAGACACCATGAAAAGCCTCATCATGCGTAACTTCTCCGAGTCCATCCAATGTATGACGTCTTCACGATTTGTTTCAGATCCCCTTTGCGATTTGTTTCAGATTTACTACATGAGCCTAATAGCTTCTCCCTTTATATATGGGAGAGGCCTCCTCTCTCTCTCTCTTATACGCTCTCTCTCTTTCTCTCAAGTGTCTCTTGACACATAATTTAAACTACTAATAAAGATATTCATGTCTAGAATTGTAGTAAAAGTACAGATCTGACAATTATTTGATTGATTAGGTGTTAGAATTTCACTCTCTTTAAATCATGAGATCATTCCTTCTTTTGATTTAAAACTTTGGCAACCATGACTTTGGCTACTTTGATTTTAGTCATTGTGGTAAATTCAATATTTAAATTCAGATGAACTGTTTTAAAAGTCCATTTAGTTTTTTGACCTTTCAAAATATTGGTAATGTTGGACAACTTTTGTTATGTAATTCTAATAAAATTATGAAAACTTATTGAATGATTAAATTATTCAATCAGTCAAGACATTATGAATTTAAAATTAGAATAAATGTTACTATAGCTGATGTGTTTTCAATAAGGAATTAAAAAATCCAACGTTCTATAATCAAATAATTTAATCAATTATTATAATTAAATTTAATAAGCTAACTAATTATTCTAAATTCAGAGGATTAAATTTATGTGCTGTGAATTAAATTTTTTATTATGTAACGAATAAAGTATTTGATCAATAATAAATAAGGCATTTAGAGATTCTTTAATTCTGGATTGGTTTAAATTTTAATATTTTTGTGAGAGAAGCCAGTTTTCAACATTATCATGGAGCAGTCTTGAAGAACTAGTTGTTTATCGGATGTACTTATGTTTATTGAAAATACATGTCCACGTTTCTATTCAGCTGCCTTTATTAAAAGTTGGGTTGAAGGTTTCCCAGCACATAAGGGAGAAGTTCCTCAAAGAGGAATTATATTGTAATAAGGAACTGTAGAGGAGGAGCTTTCAATAGATCAAAAGAAATGAAGATCCATCATAGGTTACTAATTTTCGTAAGGACATGAATATTAAAATTTATTTTCCCTTTATGTTCTGCTGATGGATTCTTCAGTTAAGCCTAAAACTTTGTATGAAATAGATTCATATTTCTTGTTGTTCTAATTATTTTATTTCTTTTAATATCTTATTCAATCATCTCTATCATGATGGTGTACTTACTTTCTTTTAGTGGAAATATCACTGTTCCTCTCAAAGTTTCGTCTTCCTCTTGATATCTTATTGCTATGTATCACCACATGAGTAACAATTGAATAGAATGGTTGATTGGCTCTTAAACTTGACTATGAGGAAGTGTCAACGCATTTTCCTTACAGGAACTGACTCCACCATCAGATAAACAAAGAACAAGCTTGCCTCATAAAATCGAAGAGAAAATGCAATTGTCGCTACCAAAACTTTAACCTGATTGTACAAACAGGCCCCATCTTTGTCCATATTGAACTGTAATCTAGCTAACCTATAAATTGAAGTAAAATTTACAGTTTGAAGGCTTAAATTTAAATGCTTCAGTAATATCTATCAGGATGAATCTTAGCCTATTGCAATGAGATTTCCCAGTTTTCTTGTTACTCAAGAGATTTAGCTGAGTACTTCAGCTAACTAAGAAAATTCAATTTTCGAGTTCAGTGAAAGAATTGTAACGAAAAATTTTCAATTGAGATATTTCATCAGTTAAAATTAGGCCATGATTAAATCAGTATAATAATTAAAATAAAATTATTATTACAAGTTTTTCCAGACCTTAATTTAAAATGTGATTGCGGTTCCTACAAAACTGTGAAAAAGATGAACTTGATCACCAGAGAGCATGGGAAAAGAATTACACTTTTCAATATTTCAGTTGACAAAAATGTTTGGAGTATACTTTCTGTAATTTCAGAAAGATAGTACAAAAACCCTCAATGAATCACTTAGGGCTAGAATAAGAAAGCAGATATTAGGGTGTTTTTTTTCAATTCATAGTGAAGGGAGGGTTAATATGCGATGCACTTAGAAGAGTGGGAGGGATTCACGGATAAGATGTAGGCTATGTTTTACCTGAACTAGAAAATATATTGCGTTCAATGCCAAAGGTTGGATCTAAATGGTCTGGGGAAATCTCCATCCTAGCCTCCCCCCTTAAGGATTTCTTGGGACAGCAAGGATAGTCCTTTGTACAGTCATTCAAAGAAAAGTATTTCTGAATTAAGGAATTTCATGCTTTAGTTTGAGTTCCTGAAGAATTATATGTCAATATTTTTGATTTTTCTGGAATATTCATTCTAAAGTAGGCCAACAGTCGTCACCATGGATCGAGACTCTCTACATCTACAGGGTTGAATTCCTCTGCATATCACGACAACCATCACAGCAGCCCTACGCTTCGTCGAGCGGTGGGCTCCCGACAACGTACGTACTTGATCTTGACTCGGTCAAAGCTCCCGAGTTAAAAGCCAGCGTCGTCGACTGAGTTTTGACCCGATTAAACGCGAAAATTGAACGGAGACCAGATCCGATTCCACGCTTGGGGTGCGCCACGGTACTTTGAATATTGAATTTCAACTAACAAATTTGTTTTTCTTCATAAGGGGCAGCCGGTTGACCCACATGATTGCTTGAAAAGATCACAGCCCGCACAGTACGCGTTATCGCTGACTGCTGCGTAGTCCCGTTGAAGGATCCAGCGGAGGACGAAGTCTGTGAAGCGTTCGAAGTCGGACACAGATGGATAAGCTGGCCATCTTCTAGTCCGGCTAACAGACCCGTTTGAAGGCAATAAAAGGTCTGAGGCCACAGATTCTGGTTCTCCGTGATTGCTACGGAGTCTTCTGAGAGGATTCAATGGAGGACCGATTCTGTGAGTCGTTCATGATAAGTCAGACACAGAAGGATGGGCGGATCGTCTTCTTGACTGCGTAACTTGTTGTGGCGTCGGACCGTCGACAAAAACGTGTCAGAACAAACGCTGAATTACCCTTTCAGAATTCAACTCAACCATGTTGACAGACGACCCGCTGCTCCTCTTTCCCTAAATCACCATCGCACTCTCCTCCCCAACCCTCCCCGGCGTTCTCTCTATAAAACCGAGACCTCGCCAGCTGCATGGCAACCTCAATTCCTCACCATCTATAATACCGAACGGAGGCGACGTTCTACGGAGAGGAAGAAGATCGTAAGCCCTTCCAGATTAAAAGGTTTCTAAAGATCAGAACCTCTTTCCCACTTTATCCCCTTTTCCTCTGCCCCACCTACCGGTAAGCCGATATGAGGAGCCTGAGAAGTGCAGCCGCTGTGGGATCTCTTCTGGTGCTCGTCATGTTGTCGTCCTGTTTGGTGAGCTTGTCAACGGCTAGACCTCTGGGAGGCTTTCGGTTACGAGGGGAAATCCTTGAGCTGTCGTTGGAGTTGCTGCCCAAAGGACCGCCCATTTACTCCGCTCATTCTGGATGCACGACCACCCCTAACAGATCTGGTCCTCCTTGTCGGATCCCTTAACTGGAGTTGTGGAACCTGTGGCATCTTTCTCTCTCGCAGAAAACATTGGGGGCAGGAAGTATTCCAGCTCTATGGCTTCAGAATTTTTTTTGAGGCCATTAATGGCAATGAAGAATTGTGCCATTCATTGTATTGGTTTTATCAAAACATAAAGAAAGTTCATATCTTTCCCGACAAGCTTCCATCGAATACCACACTGATGACAGCGTAGGCGGCCCATCGGACGAGCATGGTCAGAAGATGTTGTAGTAAAATTTCTATCAGTCAAGAATATTGTGGTTGCCCGTGCCCGTATCGGAAAGTTATAATTAAAGTGGGATGCCGTGAAATGAACGGCTACACGGCGGAGATTACTGCCTATCTAGCTCCTTCTCAGCGCATGAAGATAGGCTAGTGGACATATGAATGACAATAGGGTGGAATATTTGTTTCCTAAGTTTTATAATCAAAACTCTGCGTTGAGCAAAACGCGAGAGAAGCACGAATGATCCTGTTCTTAGAACTTGAAAAATATATGTACAAAGTTTCATGCGTCAATTCATTGTTCATTGATAACAGATCAGTGATCATGCCTGCATCTCCGCTTTATTCATATTTGATAGATCAGTGATTTCAACTGCAAGATCATACCTTTGTACCTTTCATTAGCTGAAATGAAAGTTGGCTCCTGGTTTGGAAATAAGTGCATAAGTTTTCTTGACAATCACCTGGGAAAGTGATCCTTCTCACTGCCCACCCTCGTGTTCCACGCCATTGCGCCATTCCATAAAGGATTAGGGCGAAGTAATCCTAGGGGCGAAATAGGGAAAAGTCATGTGGACTGCACGCTATAAACAGGAGCAGATAGCACGCTCCTCACTGCTTCTACGAATAACTTTGCTATCATAAAACGTAGCCGGCTGGAATAAGATTACGACAAAACCTCAGAATCTGGTAGGATACATATTGGAAATAAAACGAAAACCAGATTCCAATGTTTGTAGAGTTAGCAAGGTTTTTGATTTTTGTTTCAACTTTCCGGCCTGCGTGGGCTGACAGCACCTTCAAATTTGAAAAGATCACTTCTGTTATCAACAATAAAAGGCTGGCCAACCAATATATCGCATAGGAACTGGTGGAATGTGCAAATAGATCCTAAAATTTTCTTACGAATGACATCCATTGTCGCATAAAACTTAAGGAATAGGTGAGAAAGCAATATACGAGGACCATTCCTGGGCAGCAAAAAATAGAAAAGGTTGGCCTTAACAAGTAAATAGTTTTTACATTTTGCATACCTTCACATAATGTAATCAACTCAGAGGTGATATCCTTGCTTTTTAAAGTACAAAAATTGAACGCTCCCATTACAAGCCAACATTATTTGTGATTTTGTGCATAATTATCATGTGCTAAGAATATATATTGTGGCACTCAACAATGGCCAGAATTTTTTTTCAGTGTCACAAATAGATAATAAATAATTTTACGCCATGTGAGACATATCTTAATTTAGATGTGTGGCTATTTCCAGAAAGCTAATATTTTTCTCTTAAATCACGATGAACACCAGCTTAAAGCTTATACAGATATGCACATAATATATGGAAGTTTTGAAAATGGAGAGCAATTAACTATGACCATGTAAAGACACAACCAATTGCTAATGTTGTAGAAATCTACATATACATGTACTATATATGTTGACAACTTATCAACTATAGAATCTGTTGTTCTGATGAGGGAAATACTTTGTTCTTAGCTATAATCTTGCTGTGTTTTGAGGCCACTACATCCCATAGTTCTGATCTATCACCAATTTGGCTATAATGACAAACTTGAGGGGTTAAGGGGATGACAATTCAGGCTTTTGGTTGTCAAATAGGAAACTTTTACATAACAACACTGATTGAGAAATTGATTTTCATACTCATCCAATCCACTTGCATGTTACCCTGCAAGAAACTTTTTCTCTTGGTTTTTATTTGTCTAATAAAAGATTACACATCTTATTTCATTGTTCTAACCTTTGAACCCGCCAGCCTTAATGTGGCACTGGCTATCATGTTCTAACATTAACATCGTAAAGCACCTTTACATTAATGTTAATAATTACGACTTTCTGATTACAAGCCTTAATGATACAACGTACAGATAGGATATGCATTCCTCTTAGACTAGGTGAAGTACTTAGATTGAGTATAAATTAAGAATAAGAAAACACTAGTGAAAGCCTATACGTTTTTTCTTTGATCATCTTCAATAATTAAAATGCTGAGGTGTGGAGGATAAACTTGAAGAACCTTAATTGCCTGATAATTATTTAAATTATATGATGATTGATTAGTTATTTAAATTTTGTGAAGTATGATTAAGAAGAAAGAAACTTTTTCATATGTGAAATTAGAAAAAATAACAAAACAACTATTTTACTGGATCTAGAAAGGGGATAAAAAAATAGGAAAAATTGGTAGTGATGAGGCCATTAATAACTTTACTCTTGAAATTTTGTCTTAAAGTAAATGGATTTGATATAATATCTATACTCATCAGAAAATACACACTTTTTGGAATAATGAAAAAAGGTCAAGTTGTAGTGTTATCATGAACATAAAATGAATTATGAAAGATAATAAAATTTGAGGAAGAATTAGCAATTTTACAAAAGCCTATCATATCAGTTGTTATTTGAAATGTGATACAATTGGAAATTAATTCAACACCTTCATACTTCTAAATGAAATCAGAGGTGCTAAGTGGGCAGACTAATAGATTGATCTTCCAAGAACTATTGTTTTAAAAATAAACTATAAAAATGAGTTTTGTTATAGTCATCATATTTTTTTCATAAGAAAATAGCAAAGATCAAATATAAATGCCAGATATAAATGGATTGTTTATGTTTTTGATGATACAAGCTAAAAAACCACAAATAATGTAAAAATGTTAATTCCCAGGCTTTTGAGTTCTTTGTGCTCATAATTTGACAAGTAATAAAAGAAATCTTGATCTTAACTTATGTTTGTATTATGATCCATAAAATACAAGTAAACATATGTAGGAAGTTGTATGGGGGAAGAAGTAAATGATCCCTAATGCTATCTTAAATGAGAAAACATATGACTTTTTAATATTCATAAATATGACTTTGAAAACTTTTATACATGTACCAATCTGTGCCAACATAAGTAAATTTATTCAATGAGCCACTTGAATAGTTTCTTTCTAATGGTTGACAAATGAACCACCATGTCTCTATAGAAATAAAAGCTTTTCAATCAAGAACACAAGTCTATATTTTGTGTAAGAGCCACTACAAACTTAGAAATTTGTGGTTAGCTCATGGATGTTGTGACTCAGTATAATCTATGCTTGTTCTAGTGTGTTGCCTGTTAGCCAAAGAGAGATACTCTAATATGCGTCAGTCATTATAATGCAACTTCATGAGCTGAGATGAATTGGTGGAGCATGTACCCAAGCCTTGCCACTGATGACCATGCCATTAGTGGACTCCACGTCATTTCCTTCAAAGACCATGCCAATTGTCAAAGCCACTCCATGTTGCCACTGTCTAAGATCTCTATCAAACAGTTTGGCTAATTGTTTGATTGAGAATTATCATACACAAAAGACTGTGCCCTAAGGGATTTGTGACTGAATGTCCCCCCTACAAGCCTTCGTGTGCCCGATGGTGTGCTGATGATCGTCCCCCAGAGCACTAGCAGTGTGCTGCTTACATGCCTCACATAGACATTCACACGCCCCATTCTTCTTGCCATGAACTAGAGTGTCTCGCCTACCTAGTAGACATGCCATGGCACCCCACCTTACATGCCAGCCTCTTGCCCTTGACGTCTTCTACATGCACCTCGTGTGCCCTACTCCACTCATCATCTGAATTTAGTTTCAGGATGCTGCCCCAAACCCTACAAGGGAGTGGCTTCCCCCTTGACCCTCTACCAACTAATTGCACAGTTGGATTCATGACAGGCTCATCCTTCTCTAATCAACATCGATGTCAACCTTGTGACATGTAAACATCAAAGGTCCCCTCTCAATCCTCTATGTTGATCATATGTTTTGATTTCATCTTGTCTTTCCTTGTATGTGTTTCTACCACCATTAGATTTAGCCGTGTGGGCTCATGACCAACCAAGTGGGCTATGATTTCTTTGTTTGGAGGTTGACTAAGATTTTCAATCATAGAACATTGTTTTATCGCAGTAACTTGAGATAATCTTTTTGTCCTCAATCAAGAAATAAAATGATATTCTCACATCATCATAGTTGATTTTAAAGGTTTGAATCTAATTGTGTGTGAATCTTGTGACTTGATTTTTATCCATAGTGGTTTCAACACATTTCATCAATGTCAACTCTAATCATCCTACATCATGAATTGTTGTGCTTATGCTTCAAGAAGACATTTATTCTGCTCTTCATAACTACATAAAATAGAGTGCCTATACTCCTCATAGCTAAAGAAGATTGCCTGCCCATAAACATACCAAAAGCATCCAACATATCAAAACTTCTCTCTCTCTCATCTGATATGGAGAGGTTTACAATTTATATGAAGAAAGTATTTGTTCTGATGTTCATCAACTACAAGGCCTCTAGAACACCTCCATATGACAAGAGAAGCCTTGAAGCTATTAAAGTAACTACCAAAGAGGACCTTAGATGAATCTCAATGTTTTGACTATACATTACCCCTAACTTATGTTGCTAGTCTTGCTGATCCTATGGATGAAAGTGATTGATAATTGTTAGCATCTTCCTCTTTATGTGTATCTTTGTCTATGTTGAATAATTATATGAGGAGACTACTGACTAGTAAAGTTGGAACAAATTTTTTTCATCTATATTAATCTTTTTTAAAATGAAAAAATAAATTATTCAAAATAATAAATTATTTTCAATATTTCATATCTTTAATTCTTTTAGTTGCAGATTGAGGGCAGTCTTGGAAAGAAAATAGAGACTACTAGATTATGGTCTACTCTAATGAACAACCAAGGGGCATGAACCTAATTCCAAAACAAAACAAATTATTTATTGAATTGGTTCAATATCTTTATGCCCAATCCAATGACCCAGAGTAGAATGTCAAAGGTAAACATTTTATGATTTTGTTTACCAAAGACGCAATCTAAGAAAAAAAATAAATTTCTTTGAGACTACAATATTTTAGGTCTTGGATGATTTGGATCCTAGCATCTAAATGTTCTCCTTAAGAAAAGGTAATGGTAC
The DNA here is from genome assembly GCA_024713555.1 of Spirodela polyrhiza. Taxonomy (NCBI): domain Eukaryota; kingdom Viridiplantae; phylum Streptophyta; class Magnoliopsida; order Alismatales; family Araceae; genus Spirodela; species Spirodela polyrhiza. The sequence continues at coordinate 284,360 of CM046535.1, forward strand.
TTGTGGTGGTAAAATCATAGATCATAGGTGTCAAAAACTAGAAAATCTATGAGAAAGAAGTATAGATTAAATGTGTGCATGACAGAAATGACATTTTGACATTTTTGTGGCATGAGGTTTTTGTCTAAGGTATGAACACGTGATCTAGGAGTTAGATAAGCTTCTTCTAACTGGATAGTTGAGGCTCTTGGAAGAATGATTGGGCTCAAAACCCAAAGCTCACCAGATATTATGATGGCCCTAGTACACTGACAATAGCCAGCCCCCCCTCTCCCCCATTTCCCTTCTTTGTCTCTCTTTCTATCGCTCTCTCTGTCTTTCTTTACTTGCAAAGGCTCAGTGCAGTTTAGGAAATTGAATTGTGTTGACAATAGACCATCAAAATACAATATGTAACCCATGTATGTAGAGGCCTTCGCTCATTTACATAAACATCTAACGAATGAATCATTTGCGCCATGTTCCTAATACAATAGCATGGAGTATGGCTAGCCAAGATATGAGTTATTTCTTCAATCTCTTGTTGGCCAGCAACATTCATGGCATTACATGTGTGCACTCTAACTATAGTGTGTTGGCTAGAGATATCAGTATGCCCATTTCATCAATCATTTGGTGACCAAAGTTCTTGCCAGCCCTTTGTCATCCTTTGTGTGCTAGGCTGGTCTGTCAACAATGTAGTTAGCTCGCCTTAATGGTTTAATGTACATTGTCAACTCAAGTAATACAATGTCTATTGTTGCAGCAAAGTTGCTATTCCCAAATCTCTATCACCAATATTAGGAATGCACATGATAAGTCATACTGACCGAAATATTGATCCTTGGCCATCCAATCTTTTCTAGGTTTAATTATCAAGATGTATTAAAAAATTGTATAATGATTGTGCCTTATATCTTTATGTTGATGAGTATAGTCAATAGTATAGAGAGTCATCTATGGCGCTCATAAGGATGGATGGGAGCAGTCCTTGCCATAGGAAGCTAGGGGATAGTTGCCTCAAAAGGTAGATCTTTTCTCAGATTAATACAGGACATTCTTGTCCTTCAACAAGGGATCTCCATTCTCTATTAAAACTTTAAGGAAAATGTAACTGTCAAGACTCTTGTAGTGTGTACATGGTGAAGACGGATTTTGGGTGTGACAACATTGTTTTTCCTTAGCTATTGTCCCTTGATTTTTTTCCATGTTGGATTTGTCGCATATATTAATGTGTTCTATAGCATTCATTGCCCATACCTAGGTACTTTACATAGATAGAGATTTGGGTGAGATCTACCTCACTCAATTTTTTCTTCCAAGTAGTATCTGATAAAGCTACATTTAATTTTTTTTTAGCCTAGACTTTATTTAGCTCCAATATAGAAAAGAAATAATGAATGCTGGTGAGCACCCCCATGGAGCTTCTCTCCTTAGTTTTATATGACATCCTCATTTCCCCTCTTCTCCTTTTACTAGGGTATTCTTTGGTCTCCACCAACATTCTGTTCAACCACTGGAAACGTTGCTACTTCAAAAGCTTATGACCTTGAGCTTGATTGTCATATATTTCTGAAAGATAGAAATAAAAGATTTCATATGTTCAAGAAAACTTACCGCCTAATGCCTATAGACTATTGAGCTAAGGCGAGGAAACTCCTTTCTAATCATACTATTTATATTATTTTATTTTTTCCGCTTCCATGTAAGTTCTAATTGAAGAAATTTGTAATAGATTTAGGTTAAATCCCATCATTAGTGTAGTATCTAATTATAGAATAGTAATTATGTGCTTCAGTTGATTAAACAATGCTTAAAATTTTAGATACTATAGATGTCTCATAAATCACTCTCGATACATGATAAATACTCACTTATCACCAAGAATTAATTAATTATCTATTTGATTTTTGCATCAATGAATCATAGTAAACATGAGTTACTATATATTATTATATTAGAGCAAAAGTCAAAAGATATGCATAAATGACTCTAAAATTAGATACATCTACATCATGAACTTATAGATTTACTTACTAATATTTTCTAACCTTTTTCTAAGGTTTATCACCTTGAGAATCTATCTCAATTTATCAAGAATCTAGGTTCAACATTTTTGAATTTTATTCCAAAGAAATTAACTTCTATAGATTTGCCAAAGTCACAAGAAATAGTGTGGAATGACAAAATTGAAGGCCCAAGAAAAAGTAGATTGGAGCATAAAAAATTAAATACAATGTCTAAAAGGTAGGGTTTTATTAAGCCCTCAAAAGGATCGAGAAAGAAGGCCCAAGAAAAGCATGGGAATATAAGCTTTGAAAAGGGCAAACAAAGGGGAGCTTTTTGCGTGAAAAAAAGAGGTGGCAGCTGGGTGACGAGTAGCTGAGGCTTCAGGGTTGCAAGCACAATTCCTTCACCTATTTTCTCTCCTTTCTTAATTCCTTGCACTCCTTTTTATTATGTAAAAGAAGAGTATTAGTTAATGGATGTTTTGGATGCTTTTCATTAAGTTCTTAGAGAGTTGTTCATCTCTATCTTGGACTTCGCATGTCTGGGTAATGACACTAAGGCAAAAGAAAGGAGATCTATATTAACTCGTCCATTTTCTTTCAAGTTTAAGATTTTTCATTGATAACTTATCTTCTTATGAATCCATTGAATGCTTTTTCTCCTCCAAAGATCGTGTTTTGATGATTTGGTGACATAATCATCAAGCATAGCTTTATAAATCATTTTTAGGGTAAACGAACAAGTTATATATCAAACCATATAGTTTCTTCTAAGTTTATGATTTTTCCTAAGACCTAGGTTTCTTATGACTCCAATGGATGGCTTTTCTCTTCTGAAGATTATGTTTTGGTGATGAAATCATCAAGCACATCACTAAAAATTATTTTATCGATTCTTTTTTTTGACCTTTCTATAGATCGAATCTGATTTTGTGACATAGGAATTTAAGTCATTATCGTTTGAACAGTATTAATGAAATTAGTTTTATATCTTCTGTAATTTTTTTCGTGATTCTATAAAGTGTTTGAGATAGGTTTTTATATTTTACAAGACTTATTGTTTATTTTCTTTCTTTCTGACCTTCTCATGATTCGAACTTGATTTAATGAGCGACGCATAGATTTAGGTTAAAATATTTTGGGAGAATTTAGCTTAATTAGTTTCTCACCTTATGTTATTTTTTTGTAATTTTATAATCTGCTTAGTATAGGTTTTTAAATTTTACTATAATTATTTTCTCTATTTGTTTTCTTCTAGATTTCTAATTTTCCATTGCTAGTAATGTCATTCCTCAATAGGTGACACCTTGTATTATGAGATAATTTTTAAAAAGAATTACCTTATAGCTAGTTCTCTATACTTTTAGATTTTTTTCATAGTTTTTAGAGTTAGAAACATTAGGAGTTCATAATTTAAAAAAAAAACAAATCCCTATCTTCTTTTCATTGTTTTACAATGCTTTATATTTAGATGATGCTCTAACTTTTTGATTTCCTTGAGGACTGACCTGAAACCCCATAATTATAGAAATTTTATTTTGGTTTTAATTTATAAATATTAAATTTGAGTGTCTAAATTAATGACTTTAGCCACATCAATACATTTCATCAGTAACTTGTTCTAGGAATCATGCAAGTTAATGAATTAAAGTCTTTTTGGATCATAGCATGGCATGTTTAAATCTTCAACTTGAAAAGATGATTTCTGGTTCTGATTCTTGGGTATTAGGTTAACCCTAAGTTGTAAGGACTTAACGTGCATAGATTAGTAAGAGATTTCTTTTATAGAGGTTAATCTGTGGAAAATATGTGGGAATATCGTTCAGAATGATCTTAGCGATCGTTCCAGGGCTCTTGTTTCGTATATAGTAATTGGCTAGCCTTGAGTGATTCTCTATAAGTCATCGAAGGGATTACCATTTGCAAAACATACCTGACGTGGAGGTTCTCTTCAGGTTATCGGTATCAGAGTATCTCTACGTTATTTGGCCAGTGGTGTGCCCACCCAACTCAAATCTAAAACTGTACAAGTATCAAACTGAAAACCGATTGTTTTCAAAGACAGAAGATCATCGAATGGAAAAAGGGATTATTGCATGATAATATGACCTTAAGCTTGTGTTACTTGCATCTATAGTAAAAATTTCCATAAACTTAACCGTTACTCTCCAAAAAGGTGGGCACTTCTAGTTTTTGCGTTGGAGAGACCAAAAGAACTCGCTAGTGAAATACATTCGAGCTGCCGGTCGCTGCAACTATCGGTATTCTCACGGATCATTGTTCCAAACTGAACCTTAGCCTTTCAGAACCAAATCACATCGATGACTTATAATCTTGGTTATTCAAACGATCTCCGTGTAAGTGGCCATACTTTAGACGCCAATAAACTCCTCTGGCTAATACATTATCCCGGTATAATCCCTCACATTCATCTTCCTATCACGACTGTCAATTAGAAGTTCCCCTGAGTCACCTAATGGCGGGACCAAAGTTTCCTGCCCTCGCCGTCTTGCCGCTCACCTTCCCCCCGGTGGTAGGAATACGCGGTCGGTCTTCGGCTCCGAAAATTGCCCCAGATGAGGACCAGGACTGAGAATCGGGGACTGACTTGGACCCGTTCCCAGAGCCGCGGTAAAACGCTGCTGCACGCTGACCATTTGAGTCTTGCATCACGAGGGCACCCCCCAGACGGTGAGAATCCCACATAAAGTCTAGCCATCAGAATTTATGATCGGCCCATGTCGGACACATTAAGGAAGCAGAGTCGCGTAGACATCGGGTGGAGGGAAGACATATTCGACGGGCGTCTTGACTTGTTCTCGGTCGGGTGGGTTGACGATGGGCCGGCCGTTTTCTGGTCAAGGCCCAGCACCGCGTTGGCCACGAAATTGTAAAGACCAAGAATAAAACTCTGACTACCCGCTTAGAATTCAACGGCAGGAGTGGTTGCCGCGCAATCCCTTGAAGCTATAAAATGAAACCCCTTTCCCGCCTTTCATGGCTATATCAACTCTTGATCATCCTTAGCATTGAGGAGGGACTCAAGTGTCTAGCATTAGGAACAGGAAGGGATAAGGGCCCTAGATTTTAAAACGTTCTTCTCGCCTTTACAGATACTTCGAGATCTATGGGGAGTTCGAAAGTGGCAACCACGGCGGCGTTTCTTCTAGTTCTCATCCTGTTGGCCTCTGGCTTTCAATCTTTATCGGCGTCGAGGCCTCTGGGAGGCCGCTGGTTGACAGAGGAGGAAATTGCGCTGTCGTTCGAATCGTTACCTAAGGGGCCGACCGACGACTCAACCAAGTCTCCCTGCACGACCACGCCAAACAGGCCGGGCGGAGCTTGCCGAATCCCGTGAATGGAGGAGACACAGAACCGAGGGCATCTACCTACTTCTCTTCCTCTCTCTCGCTTTCCTCGCTCTTTCAGAAAGATGAGTGAGCGTGTGTTCCTTCTGTATAGTTGAAATATTTTTTATGCGTCTATTGACCAGTAAGAATATGGATTTTCTTTATTCGACATTTATAGCAGCAGCAACATGGCCGTCGATGAATGAGAAAACATAATCGTTCGATAGAATGATAGCTAACTTTTCTGAATCGTTGACCACACTTTAGTTTCAGACAGATTGCTTCATTAGTCTGTTATGCAGTGACGGCTATACGTGTAATAGTAATGACTTTGCATAGTTGCAAAATAGAATCCAATACGATGATTGGACGGTTCCAAGGGTCTATAAAATCTCTAAAACTGCGAAAGTTTCAATTACTGACTTCCTAGCCTAAATAGTTATCTCTATCAAGAGCCTGATATCTATGTAAAACACAGAAGATGCCAACTTGGGTCTGAATAGCGCACTATATAGGGGTAACAAAGGGTCAAAAAGTCTAACATGATGACTCTAGTAATATTGTGATGACAAACTCTAACGGAAGTAGAATCAGCAAAGGAAACACTAAGAGTATAGATAATGGGCTCTTACTTATTCAAAGACAATTTAAATTATACATAAACTTGTCTTGCACTTGGGCTAGTAATTTTCCATAAATGTATCATGTTACAATATAGTCTCATCTAATTATGTATATTTAACATCTAGTTTTATGTAAAAGGAGTAAACAATGAGCAACCATTGTACAATAAGATTGGACTTCTCAACGCTAGCCCCTTGTTTGAGTTGAATCTTCTTTAATAAGATTGGTGATCTACCTCTTATCATTGTATTAATAGGTAACTAATTTTAACATTTATAAATCCGAATTAGCATAAAAGGTCAACACTCTAACCAAAATGTATAGTGGATTCGGGTTGATCCACAAGGAGAATATGATGGTTTGCGGATTAAAACGTATGAAATTTTACTCACTGTAAAATATCAACTAACTTAATGGAGGTGAATTTACGCACAGCCCCTTATTCTCCTCGTGTCAACTAGCTGATTGGAACCTATTTAGATGAATTATATCCTACAATGTTACACAGCGCAAAAGTTTGAAAACACAAAACAGAATCAGAAAACAGAAATACAAAAATCTTGGGTCTCAAAATTGTTGGTATTCTGTTACACATAAGAGCTTGGGTTTGAAAGGGAAGATAAAATCAGATGCTGCTGTTGTGCTCGGGTCCTCCTCTACCTGTCACGCAAAGAGGAGAACGTAACCACTGCTGTCGCCGCTGTGCTGTTGCTGCCTCCGTGCTCAGCTCCTCCTCTGATTGTAATGCAGAGAGGAGCACACAACCACCACCACCGCCGCCGGTGCCGCCGCTGCTGTGCTCAGACGTAGGGCTCAGCTGTTGTCGCCGTGCTCGGCTCCTCCTCTACCAATCACGCAGAGAGGAGCGCGCAGCCACTGCTGCCGCTGCTGATGTTGCTGCTGTCTTTGGCTCCTCCTTTGCCTATCACGCAGAGAGGAACATGGAGCCACCTCCGCCGGCACCCTCAGTCACAGGGCTCAGCTGCTGCCACCGTGCTCAGCTCCTCCTCTGCCTATCACGCAGAGAGGAGTTTGCAACCACTGCCGCTGCCACTGGTACCGGCGCCACTGAGCTTCGCCATGGTCCCCCAAGCCCTAATCTCCCTCTTCCGCACACAATCTCCTCCCCGAGGGTGAGAACCGTCCTCCAGACATCTCCCCTCTCCAGTCGGGTCCTCCCCCTTTTTCCCTTCCTCCTCTAGATGCCTCGACCGTCACACGTGTGCCTTGTCCGCCGTGTGCGAACTGATTCCCGCGCTTCCATTTTGGGCCTACTGGGCCTTCTTTGGAGCTTAATGGGTGCAACCCCTTGCAAAAGGTTTGCCCCTTTTTAGCTCGCTAGCCAGCTGGCACTTGGGCCTATTGGGCTCTCTCAAAGGGAGTGCTGCCCTCATAAAAATTGCCTACAATATTCAAATAACATGGGCATGAAATGTGGTAGGAGGAAGAGAGAAAATAGGGCTGTAAGATGTGAAATATTAAAAGAGGTTAAGCAAAGATATTAACTTGAGGAATATAGATAAAAAATAGAGAAAGTCGTGCTATAAATATCTTGATATAGTGTAGAAGCATGTATGTGAAGGTATACATGTTAATATTTATGCATAGATATCTAAAAGAGAGAGAAAATCATAAGGGGAGCTATTCACTTCGAAACTCTATTAATTAGACTATTTCTATCGTTTAATTAATTCACATATGCATGACTTTATCATCACTTAATGTGGTTTCATCAATTGGGTTTCAACAGACCAATCTTACAGTACTTTTTTGTTCATGGGTCTCACAACAAGATACTTAATAGCTACTACTTTTTCCAACACGGTTTTTACTACCTACCAAATTCAGAAACAATGTTGGGTATGTTTGCCGAAGTACCTGATAAAGATATTGTCCTAATTGGAATAAACTTACTTTGAGCTATCTGGGCTTCAGATTCCTCTCGTGCCTAAGAATTTTTTATCTAGTTATAAGGCAATAGATTTGATTTATTCCTATTTGCAGGCTCGCATTAAATCTTATACGTGGGGTGGTTATGGGCCTGACATTAAGTAGATTTTGCGAAGTCCAAGCCTAGGCTCCAAATTCAGGATGCAGGGCCCAGCCCAGCCGAGTACAACAACCCAGTAGCATTTAATTATATCGTTTGAAAACTAGGAACGGAGTGGAGAATCATTGAAATGCCTAAGGTTTCATAAAATTGTTATACTCTGCGAAGAAGTTTCTCTACGTCATACTATTATAACGATGGTATACCATACAAAATTTGCTTACCCCAGTTCTGTGGCACTCAAGCATAGAATTTAAAGTGTAAGTATAGATATATCAATATGGTTGATCTAATATTACCAAACTCTAAATGGGAGTTTGCCAAGTCTACTCTCAATGGGTTGTTCCGATGTATTTCTTCTATCATAAGATGGGGCTGTTATAGGCAGACCATTCTGAATCGATACCTTATCCTGAATTTACAAGGCGCGAGATAATTATCACGTGGATCGATCAGAATTTCTTCGTATTGAATACACGAAGAATCCTAAACAGTTGACAGCCTATTATTTATTTCAGAGTTTATAGAAAAACGGACATAAAACTTGTAATAGGATGCATCTGTCAGGAAATTCATTATCGAGATGAAGAAATATCTTTATCAATAAGGATAAGGCGGAGGGAGGGGAGAAGGAGGGGGAGGAGACGGCGGCGGAGGTGGAGGAGGTAGACAGCCGTAGCCGCAGCAACGGACGGGGTGATAGAGGATGGCCTGGCACTCCTCCACCGATCTCTGCAGACGGAGGTTGGGGATGCAGTTCTCCCTGTCGTCCTCCGTCTTGATCTTGAGGCACCTATCGGGTACGCTGCAGAAGTAGTTGTCCGAGAAGATAAACTGGCTTAGCCGCGGCAGCTGGCAGATGCCGTGATGGATCATGCCGGAGAGGCGGTTGTGGGAAACGTCAAGCACTTCCAGGTTCTTCAACCTCCCAAGCGTCACCGGCAGCTCTCCCACAAGCCTGTTACGGCTTAGATCAAGCAGCTTTAGGTTCCTCAGGTGCCCGATCTCCGGCGGGATGCATGACTTTACGCTCGCGTTCCTGATTATCAGCTCCTCCAGTGTGTCGGCCATCTTGGCCAGGCTCCTTGGTAGGCCTCCTCCGATGTCAATATCGGCCAGCACGAGAACCGACACAGGCGAGTTCCCGATGTTCTCCGGCAAGGTGAAGCGGAACTGGTTGTTGTTGAGAAAGATAGCGTCAAGGTTCCTCTTGAAGAGGCTCTTCGGGACCTTGCCACTGAACCGGTTGAACCTGTTAAAATGTGGGCCATTGTAACTCGAACCTTATTGACTACATTTTTCGAAGACAGATCTAATACCTCTCAGTCGACTTGTTCCTCATGTCAGAACTTCTAGCTAGCTCTGACATCAAATTCTTTCAAGATTCTAAGTAGTTTTCTCCGGAGATTTGATCTCTACGTGGGATCATTCGCAGAACTTACCTCAGGTCGAGGAACCTCAGGGTGGGCATCTCAAGGACGACGTGAGGGAAGGGCCCATAGAACCGGTTGTTGCTGAGATCGAGCTCGAAGAGAAGGTGCATGTCGCGGAAGGAGGCCGGTACCACTCCGGAGAAGCGGTTGGTATTGATGTGAAAGAGGGAGAGGTCGGAGAGGAGACCTATCTCCTCCGGTAGGTTCCCGGCGACGTTACCATGGTTGATGTCGATGCCCGCCACGGTAGTTACGTGCGGGTCATCGAGAGCCGGAGCACAGAAGACTCCGGTGTAGTTGCAGACGTCTGGCCCGCACCAGTTGGCGGTGATGTCGTTGGGATCGTCAGTGATGCTATGCCTCCACGCCTGGAGGGCGATGTAGGCCTTCTCCAGTCTAGGGTTTGAGGGAGGCGGGATGGAGTAATGCTGGATAGAGGGGCAGGCGAGGGAGAGGAGGGAGATGGAGAAGAAAACTCCGAAGGATGCAGCTCTCCCCACCATCTTCAGGCTGGGGTTACTTCGCTTACGATACTGGGATATGGCGCTACGAACCCTCCGCTTGCATATATATGGTCATCGTTCAGGATCTTACCGATCATATATTAATCTAAATTATCGCATAATAATTAATTCATAGCCATGGCGGGAATAAATCACCCGTGTTGATCATATATTAAGGCAGTTCAGGCTTTTAGATTTCCACGCTTGAAATCATATATGATGCTGGATCCGAATTTTCTAAAACATTAGTGGACCTTGACTATGTGCCCTTTTCCAAGATGACCTAAAGCACACTCAGCTAGTTTATCTTTGCCTCTGATACTGCGCATAATAACCGTAGATTATCCCTTTTATTTATCTTCTGGTAATCAATCCTAGTCTTTGAAAATAATGATCGATTTTAAGAGGGGATGAGAAGAGAGTCTGTAGCTATTTGTGAAGTCGCTTATGCGTCTCTCTCATTTTACCGTGGTTTATACGTCAGAAATAGACGTGTAGCTAGAGCAACGAAGACAACAGAGGGAGATGAGTATGAAGATATTTAACGGGAGAGAGACAAAGAGAGGGACAGAGACGACCGTGTACTTGAGGTGGCGTCATGAATATTCAAGGGAAAGAACCAGGTCGCCGCGTTCCAAGATTTCCGAAGCGAAGACAAATATGCGTGACTTCATTATCAGGGCCCGGTTCTCTCTTTCTCTCTCTCTCTCGCTCTCTCGGTCTCTTCTCTCGTGTTCGCAAATATGATGTCTTGCAGGTGTGAATGAAAGAAGAAGTCAGATGAGGGTAAGAATAATATCCACCATGCGCAGGAGAAGAACGAGAAGAAAAATTAAATATGTTTGGATCCTGCAGGTGATCTAAAGTGCTGCCATTGCTGAGGTTACCCAACCTACCCCAATTGACTGTAAAGCACGCAGATAATGCAGACAGACCAACACCATTACTGAGTTTATTAGGTGAGTTTGATTAACAAAATCTACCGACCAATGCCCTCAACAGCCCATTGTCGATCAATAATAGTAAACAAATGGTACCCTTTTTATATCCCATTATTTCACGGAAACGGAACTACTGACTTGAGGCATTTATTATCATCATATCTATTTACTATAAGTAGTATGAGCAGATAACAGCCGAACATTGCCGGTTTATCAAATAAGTAACGCGGGATCATTTTCCTTATTTTCATTTTCATCAAGAGAACCAAAACTTTTGTTCATCACAACTCAAGCTCGAGGTATGGACTCGATTCCTAGCTACTTACTGATTCCTAACATGATCAAATTTACAAAGCTCTTTGGACTCGGTCGATCTGATCAGTAAGAAGATAAGCAGGAACCGTTCCAGCCAACCGACTCAACATTTGTTACAGAGGATAAAACTAATTTTCTTTGAAGAAATAAGGTATCAAGCAGTGTGAACGTAGAGGAGAGTCGCTTAGGAGCGGCTTAAGAGAAACTCATTTAAGATGGATCTGCGGCCCCAACGGACGACTGGCAAGCGTCGACTTAGTCATCTCAGCGGCCGTCCTCGGTTTGGTGTCCGCCAGTTGTCTAGTACGACTCTTTCCTTGAATTGCCAGCTATTGTCCATATTATTCCTTCGGTGGAGGTCAGCCACCCACCCGCGACCACATTCTTGCGATATCGATCAAGAGCCTTACTACCTCTCTTCTCATTTCCCAGCGGATGATGAAGCCGTCACGGGAAAGGAGAAGACTGCGGGTCCCATGGGAGGGAGATCACGAGTCAGGAGGCCGTTCATACGAAAGCACGAGAAGGCAAGCATTGGCAATTTGGAAGTTTGAAGAAATGCAATAATCCACCCAACTACGCTTATCATACGAAGGTCCAACCACCTTCTAAGCAGACAAGCGGATCTGATTCATAGTCAACGCGCCGGCAAGTTCCTTTCTCAAATTGCCGCAACTCGGGAAACCCTAAAGTCTTTATTTCCCAGAATACAAAAATGTTTACGAACAACCTCTCTGACCTAGTCTTATGATCTCTCTCTCTCTCTCTCTCTCTCGTTAAGCTCTCGGTCTCCTGCTGTGTTATAATTTAACATCATAGAAAGTGGTGTATAAGATCACATGGCAATCGACAACGATGTTGATGCATAGATGAAACTTTAGTGAGAGGTCCACGTCTCACCTTAGGGCGTGGTACAGAATACCAATCATGTCAAATCTTGATATACTAAAGCATCAAGATAATGCGACAGTTCCATTAGGTGTAAAAAAACTCATGAATTTTTCTAATTTTAAAAACATTCTTGGAGACCTTTTATTTCATACCCATTCATGAAGCAGTTTAATTTGGTCGATTTCTTTTAAAAAACCCAATATGGGTACTTTTCAGATTTATTGTTGATGATTATTAACTTAACTCTACTAAGTAATCTGGCCTTAGTTGTGGCTGATTTTATAATGGTAGACCTAAAAACAAATTCCTTATGAACAACTTATTGGTGTTCAAGAACCAATGCTGTTGAGCCCAAATGGAATTGGTTGATACATGTGGAATGCATTGTGCCACCACAGGTCGATATATGCTACTAATGTAGGACACAACCCTTGGAAAGGAGGATGCCCAAATTTTGTGACCTAGGTGACTTGAAAACATAAAAATGTGGACTAGAAAAGTTTGAAGGCCCATAATGACTTTGATGAAGATATTCAATAGATAGGCCCAATATTAGATGGATTATCTGTAATATTAACTTTAATCTCTTTTTTTGAAAAATCTAAGGGGTTAGGTGAAATACCAAGAAAGGGGGTGAATTGGTATTTCTACAATCTTGGATTTTCTTTTTAAATCATAAAGATGTTGACACATGTGTTAACACTATTCTTTGTGATTATCTACATGTGCAGTTTCTTTCTCTCTTTTTTAGTGAGTTCTCTCACAATTTTCTCTTCCTCACAAATAAGACAATTTTTTTATATTGGTTCATCTCTCACCTGATTACTTCTAGTCTCAGAGGATCTTTTCTACTAGATTTCATTATTTCCCTCGAAAATATATATTAAACTTTATGAGATCAGTGCTCTAATAACTCAAGTTTAATCTCTACAAGATTCAACCCTTTTTGAGACAATCTGAGCTCAAAGTACCTTGTGCCTTTGCCCAAAAACCCTCTCCCTTTACAACCTAGTTACCTTAGGGTTTGATGGAGAACTTACTTGAAAGATTTATTCATTTTTTTGATCACCAACAATTGATGAAAATGGATGAAGTAGTCTATGTACATTTGAAGTTCCACAATGAAGTTACTTGATCATTAGAATGATTCTACTTGGCAGATCAAAGTGAAATAATTTTTTTGGCTTCCTCAGCTTCCTTTACTTGTAAGGCTTTATCCTCTAATGATTTTTTACATTTTGCTTAAGAGATAAACTCAAAAGGTTAGTTCAAATACTAACTGTTTTCTAGAATATGCAGGAATGACCTTTGGTCATTACGAATTTGATAACTTATTATTCCTTGGTCTATTCAATTTAAAATTTGAATTGAAGATTTTTCTCTGGTGGATGAGCAACTTTACTATTGACATCATCTTGAAATCCATATATTGAGTTGGCTAATTTCTCTATGTAAGTAGTCGATGTGTTATCGTCTAAGTTTTTAGTTCGAGACTTATAAAAGCTCATTTAATATTTCAAACCCTTTTTATTCTCTTTTCATAATCCACGTAACTAATATATAAATGATTGCACTTAAAGGTCAAATGATTATAGATAAATATATCAAAATAATAACTATCATTTACCTTATATCATTCACCTATTTAAATATTTGTTTTCTAACAAATATTTATTCTCATAAATTTGATACTTCACCTATATTATCAAATCAATTAATCTCAAGATTTAATCCCTTGGTTAATAGGTTGGGCATAATTTCACGAAAATAATAGGTTTAATCTATAAAATATATCAAATATTTATAATAATCTCATGGATAAAATCAAATCTTAATAATATATTTTCTCATTAATTGTAGTATAAAAACTCATGTCCAAAGGCATCAAAAATTTTAACTTATCTAATATTTTAACATATGTATAGTAGAGTTTGTCTTATTCAAAGGCTTGTATGTTCTAACCCTAAGAAAATCAGCAACAATAGTACTTTTGTTCCCTTTGAGATTTTTATTTTCCTCTTGATTCAAGTAACCTTATGGATTTGTTAGAAGCTTTTTTATCCTTGTAGATTTAAGGATATCTAGAAGGATCATATAGAAGTTAAGACTTTTGGACTCTAGGATAGAGAAATTTCCTGCCTTCGAATTAAAGGCCTAATTTTCTATTCTTCTACAAATTCTCATACGTTCTGGTATCAATACCAATTCAGCTATAGCTATAAAAGCCAAGTAAGACTCCATGGCACATTAGGTTTATACCTTAGAAGTTAATGATCTAATGGCCATGGTTTCTTGTCAATGTTTTGCCCTTAACTCATAAATATCCTCCATTATGAAAAGACAAGATATTCTTTTACTACTACTTTTAGACACTTTAGGAAATACATGCATTCAGTTTTTTTTCCCAATTCTATCTTGTCTCAACAATGTTATCCGTACTATAGCAAATACCCAATATTAGCCAAATGATAAGTAATAATCCCATTGAGTACATCTTATAATTGCAATTGAAGAATGCATGCATGAGGACCACAAAAGAAATAATATAAATATGTGCTATTAAGTAGCCTAATTATTGATACTTTTTTAAAATAGAAATATGATTATTTATCATCATTTAAATTAAATATAATTCATTTACTTGAATCATAAATATTTTTTAATATCAATTATTTAGTAATACCATGAACTTCATTAAGAGTCATTTACTATGCTAATAATAGAAGAATTAATCAGGTCATTACCTAACTCCTCACACTATGTTTCTAAGCTTCATTCAGCGAAGTGTTCTAGTTCTACACTAAAAATTCACTACTTGGTACCAAGGGAATATTCTTCATGAAGGAAAAATGATACAAAACTACTGTTAATTTATATTAATTCTTTTTTCCATTCATGTCAATGAAAACATGACCTTAGGTTTAATACCATATCAAAAACCTAGTGGATGAAGTACCAAGTAGTGAAACAATTCTTCACGTATCAAAGAAGGAGATTGGCCTCTATGACCAATGGGTATTCTCTCTCCTCTTTGTATGATGGAGAGAAGTAGCCTTATAGGACACAATGCAGCAATTGCTCTTCTCTTCCTTCTAGGGCTCCAATTTTCTCTCTATAATCCTCTTCATTATTTTATTGAATGCACAATTTGTATTAGACAATGATGGAAGGAGCTACCTCTAGTTGTCTCTAGGAAATTGGATGTGTGATAACATGTGAATTTCATATGTTAATTAGATCATAATCTCAATTAATTAAACATAAGATCATCCAAAATGATATTTATTCATACATAGAATGATTGAGACATTATTTTTTTATTAAAATCTAATTATCTCACATTTTATGCTTTTAATGAGAACTAATTTCACGCCATGATTTATTTTGATATCCTTGAGTTTAATTTTATTTACTTAAAATGATAATGGGTGGTATTTTTCTTTGCAGCATAATTCAGTCAATTAAGGAGTTAAAAAGGGTGTGGGCTTTAATAGAAGGTCATGGGTGGCTGAAATTAAATTGAGATGGAGGGTTGAGATTAATTACTAACCACCCTAAGATTTAGGAGATTTTGTTAACCCTCCATCCAAATGGATGGCTAGGATTAATTCTCACCTAAAACCCTAGTGGGTGCCACCACCTCTCCCTAGAATTAAGGAAGGTCTGTGCAATCCATGGGAGACAATTAACCTTCACATCTAAGGAGGCAATCCAAGGACCATGATCAACTCTCACGTCCAAGAGAGGTATAAGGGGATCGTGCCCCTAGGGAGAGAGATATTCCATGCATGGAAAAGGAGCAACTAGGAAGAGGAGAGGATGTGATCCAAGAACTCAATCTTTGGTGGCAACTTTAATAACTTTTGAGGCAGAATACCATTATATGCTCTAATGGTCAACTCAGAGCATATGGAGATTGAATTTCTTTATTTGATTTTGAATTTAATTCAGCCATTTCATTTCCTTTCATGTCTTATTCATAATCCTCTTAGTGAGAGAGGGTTGATCTCAATGAGAATAGTTTAGGATCATGATCAAGAGTGTTCTCCTAGCCAAGACATTAGGTAAATCTTTGATTTTGATCCACCATTCATTTACTCATAATTAATCTCCTAAGTTTCATGATCTCTTGGTTTCTCAAGATTGATCCAAAATAACATTGAATAAAAATAGTTTATGAATTAATTTAGGCATACATTTCAAGATTTCTCCCTTGATAAATTCATGTTCCCTTGTTAGTTCAAGGTAGAATTGATTTCCAAGGTAGAGAGAGATTTAACATAGATTAGAGATAGTTTAGAATTTTCTTAATCTCTGTATTGATCTTCAAAGTGTCATAGGGTGATCTGGAGAGGTGGGGCATTTGATTTCGCACATTAGGATTTATAGAATCATCGACCATATATTGAATTTGTGTGTTTCCTTGATCTTATTCACCATGAGTTGTTGACTGAAAAGTCAATAAACCAGGTTTCATCTATTTCTCCCTTGTTATTCTAAGTAAATTTCTTCTATCTTCTTACTTATTTTTTGTCTGTAGCTTTTTAATACCCAACAAGGGGTGAATTAGCCTATTTTTGGCTTTATTTGTATGTTTTTTTAGTAGTTCAAGGATAATCTATTCATAAAGTGGGCTCTTCACAATGCAACTTTGCACAACAAAATTTTTTCCAATTTTCAGTTCCCCTTAATATCTTCACCATAAAGTGCCCCCTAAAAATTTTAGATAATACTAGTATGTTATGAATATTATCACTCAATTAATAATTTTAGAGGCGTGGGTCTTTGATAGGAGTGCTATCAATTCCTATAGATAAGATTCATCATACTAGTGAAAAACACTTAAGCTAACAATAGGCATCTGTTGTCCACTTCTAGAGCATAAATGGAGAGCTGCCGGCAACCTTTTAACGATCAGATCTTCAATATTATCTCCAAAATATCATTCCAACACGTTTTCTAATGTTCCAATAAGATGTTTTTAATAATAGGTCAAAAATATCATTCCAACACTCCTCTTTCAAGCTATCTAGAGACATGGTGACAAATTTTGTATGCTGTTGAAATACAAGAGAAACGTTTTAAATTTAAATTTCCTATTAATATCTGGAAACTATTATTCAGTTGAACTCAGCACTGAATAAGTGGATTCCTCGATCACATAAATATACTAGACAACACATTTTTGCTAAATAGTTTGAAAAAGGGGTGATCTATGTTTGTCACCATGTCTCTAGATAAATAACATGCCTTAACAACTTTAATGGAGTAAAATATGATCGACTCATAATCATTTCAGCATAAAGTCATGGGTAGTAGGCCGTAAATCTGATCCTGCCATTTGGTCATTATGGAAGAAAATTTTTATGTATGTCTTTATAGAAAAAGATCAACATATTGAATTTGACATAGTAGACAGCCTTCTTTTACTATTTAGTTTCAAAGTATGAAGAAAGAAATCTAGTTTGGATAGATAATGAAGTGGAATCAATCTAAGAGACTTTAAATGGACTAGGATGAAAAGTTGGAGTTAAGCCTAACTTTTGAACTATGTCTTGGGAAATGACATTGATGCTACTTTTATTATCCGTTATTATTTTAAATCAATCAAATAACCTATTTATTAGGCCCTAAGATAATTGGGTTGTGCGGTGAAGAGATTTTAGACAAAGACACAAGGTGCTTTAAGCCCAAATTGACCCATAAAAGGTTGGATCTCTATTGTGTTGGGCTGCCCATAAATTGGGGTGAAATCTCTAATTAATTCAAGATGTTGGGCAAGCTCAACTTCAAGATGACGAGCAGATGATGGTGGATGATGGTACCTCTTCGATGAGGGTGGTGTTTGTTCATGTGCCACCATGGGATTGAGGCATGCATGAGTCATCCACTAGCCTGCACGATCAAGATAGTCGAAGCTCTCGATTCCATGCCGGGGCTCAACGGAGCAGCCGCTGTGGTCCTACCTATTTAAAGTTGGACTCTAAGAATAAATTTATGTTTATATTTCCTGAAAGCAGCACCTACATAACTAACTTGAAGTCAAATCAGAATTTTAAAATGGAAAAATTTTATTTTTAAAAAATAATTCTTATCTAATTTATTGAAATCTTGAACCTATTAGAATTTATTTCTCTCATCATTAGCATTGTAATTATTTTGCTTTACATTTATGCGTAGAAATGCTGAAATCAATATGTTAACTAAGGGACTGGAAGTTTTAAGGCTCCAATAATATGGAATATGCTTACATTATCTCTCTTGATTGGCAGTCCATTCAATGTAATTTCGCCATTAGATCACCTTTATAACCCATTTACTTTCGATGAGTTTCCACTGTATATATATTTAAAAAATTGCTCCAGGTCACAATTTGGCATGCTCCATGTATCTTCTTCATTGAGTTGATATATCATATGGCAATACTAATAAGTAATGTACCCAGGATTAAAATCTGGCTTACATTTTTAATCTGAAAATTCAAATCATTTTGTTTCAGGGAGACACTCAAATAGAGAGCTACTCTATGTATCCCATGACAATAAGAGAAAACTTGTGAAGCTAAGTGATCCGAATGCTGGATCTGCTCATAGGATGCAATAAAAAATACAAGATCTATGAATATGCTCACACAAAAGTGCTACCAGCTCTTAATGGGAGAAAAAATCGGTGATATAATCTTAATGGAACGACTCGCGCAGTGGAGCACAGGATACTGAGGACGACAGAGAAGAAGATGACTTCGAGCCAATTCCCTGTCACCCTCCTTCGAATCCTTCCATCATGGGTTATGGCAGGGGGGACCCGGATTGCTAGGGGTGCTGGTACACCCAGAACCTTCGGATCCCGTCACCGGACCCTTGGGCAGTGACTGAAAGACGTCCTCTCCGGCCTCTTCCTGCAGACGCCGGCACCCACCGAGGGGCCTCGCGCCTGAGCTGTGGGCCAGTAGGAGTAGAATCAGAAGAGATGCCACCAGAGGCCACGAATAGAAACGGCCCATAGTAGTGTCGAGACCTGTTGAGGGCCTCAGAGTATCTGTCTTTCCGTTCCTCGACCTGATGGAAAGAATTCGATTAGGTAGGTAGGAAAAGAAGCCACCATACAGGTCGGGGCACACAGAGGATTTATGGTGTACTTGTCCCCAGTGGGCAGCGGTCATCCTTGGAAACTAAAAACGTCGGCGGCGGCAACGTGGGCTCTGACCGCCGGCTAATCTCGACCTCTAGTGGCGAATTCAGCGCCCATCCTGACCGCCTTTGACAAGGCGTGAAGAATCCGGACAACCACTGTTCTTATTTCATAACCAAGACTGGACGGGCCCTAACAAGTGCCGTCCGATTCTCAGCGTCGGCCATGCGATTGATCTCATTTCTGTAGGCGGGTCAACGAACTAGTGCTGATTTCAATGCTGAAGACCTTTTCAAAAATAGGCCAGAGACTTCAACGTCAGACCGTCTAGCCACCCGCTACCAATTGGTTTTCTGTTTTCGTTCAAAACTCGTGCTGGCGAGCGACGAATGGAAACTGAGTTACAGCAGTTGTTAAATTCCTTATGCTTTATTCTCTCCTGCTTCACGTGAATCCGTTTAAATTCCCACGTGCGAAACTAAATGGTCAAATAACTATTAATTAGAAAGCAGCAGCATCCGCGAAACTCCGCAGTTATGCACGAGGGGTCGATAATTATTTACAAGGAAGCGTACGCAGATCTTAATATACCAACTAGACGATGATATCTACGATATGGGTCTTAATTGAATGGAGTAGATTTTAATTATGTTTTGATGCCATAACGTGCTTTTGAAGATAGTGCAAACTATTACCGGGTTTACATAGAGACATGTCTCTCTTTTAAACATGCTTTCGATATTAACTAGTTCTTTCTAAATTGTGAATATTTACCTGGTATAATATTTGACTGATACAACACTGAAGCAAGGAATTTTTAAGTTAATGATATAGTCTATCATATGTTACTTAAGAAAGCATTATTTAGAGCATAGCACTTCCTGTTGTTGACAAATTTCCACATTTTTTTCAATAACTGTTTTTAGCAAGCTAGGATATATTTGGAATAGTTGTTATTTCATGTTAAAAAATAAATTTCATTATATTTTTAAATTGTGTTTTCATTTATTTGCTTTAACCCAAACTCAAAGGCAGTTCTTCTTTCTACCATCATAGAAAGAAGTTCAGAAGGTTCCAACTCTTTTGTTCGATCCAATATAAGGCAATCAGATATTTTTAAGTTTCCATGTAATGACAACATTTCTTATACTTGAATATTCAAAGAATTTCTTTTATAAATTCATAAAATCATGAGTTTTTTCAAGGGACAAGTCAGATAGTTCAAGATATTTTCCATTTTAATATATTTTGTGGATTGATTGAAGAACAAGTATCCACAATAAAGGTAAAATTATCCTTCATTTATGATGATTGAGAGAAAGCTTTTCCTCATTTTGCCAACTTCTATTAAACTCATAGCTAGAATACTTGTACATTATTTATAGTGACTGTGAATAATCATGTGAGTATAGATAATGATACTTTCAAACTGACTTTTAATTGAATGAATTAAGAAATTCTTGAGGTACAATCTCATTTTTTATCCACATGGTGAAGCTAAGAAATTTGTGGCATGTGAAGTTATGAAATAGAAAAAGTAGGAATGAAAATATATGGGTTTAATCATCCATTGTGGGTTGGATGTTGCATGGAAAATTTAATTCAGAACACAACCTAGTGTCTTGTACAAGATATTTGGTCAATGAGATCAAATGCAAGGCAAGCGTTTTGGTGGTTTTGAAACATCCTGGGCATTGCCTAATAAATAATCATATTTGAAATACATGCCAATTCAATTCATAAAGAGAAGCATAGAAAAAGCTCATTTGAACTCAGATGAAATTTAATGTTTACTTTAAAACATTGAAATAGTTTCTTGTAGCCTATCCATTATTGATCATTTTAAGCCACTCTTTTATGCCAGATTTGGAAGAGACTATTGAATGGCTGCATCTTTAAGTTGCTAAGAAATGAGTTGCATCATTTGTGTTTCTAAAGCAGTGGGCATCAATTTTAAAGAGTCTACAAGAAGAACCAAAAAGGGGGGAGGGGTGAATTAGTTTTTTTCTCATGTCACTCTTAGATTTCTACTTTTCTACCTAAAATATGAAAGATGTTTTTTATAGTGGTTTGACTTACTTGTGGCCAACTCCATGTCACTCTCTAAGGATCTAGTCCTTTGGGTTTAACTAAGTTGAAATGGTATTAATGTTGAACACCAAGGATTCAACTAGCATTTACAAGTTTTCATGACCTAGCAAATTGAAGCTTTTCACTAAAAACACTCCTACATTCATAGGCCCACAAAGTTAACAAGATTATACCCATTAATCTCTTCACCATTCATTGCTCAAGGTCAGGTCAAGTACTAGGATTTCACAATTAGAAGTCAAGGATAATTTGAGACCTAGATAATACTTTAACAGGTCATTGTGTGTCTTCTAACGACATGAATTTGATATCCAAGAATGTGGAAGTGGTTAGTGGAGAGAAGATTTTAGAATGCACGAGATGAAGTTAATTTAGATATATTGAATGATTTCTTACATAACTTGAGTTTTGTGTGAGGTGTTACTATTATAGTAACCGGTTTTATTGACTGACTGTGATATTTAATGATGAAAAAATAGGTATAAATTTATCTCCAAACAGCTAGGACATATTCGAAAAAAATTTCTAATAGATTAATTAAATTTTTTATTTTTTATATTTTTTCTTGTGCAGCATTTCATATCCTATCTCTTTTTAGTTGACTCCTTTCATTTTATCAATTTAAAAATTATTTTATAGCAAAATATCTCTCAAATTATATTAAATTTTTTGATAAATCGTATTATAGCATTTGAAAAAAAATAAAATACGTTTATGTTTCACTAAAATCAAGTATATTGCTTTATTTAAATATCCTTAAATTATAATTTTACCATTGTGAACATTTTCCTCAGTTTAATGCTTATCTATATCAAGTGTTTTGATCATTAAAGTCAAGAGAATTTTCATAAACTGAAATTACCATCTAACTCTTTTAGAATATTTTTTCTAGCCCTATAGGTAAAACTCATCTAATTAGTTGAGTTGGGTTCTTTCTTATAGCTCACAAAGAGAATATTTATGCAACCAGTATTAAAATCACATTATGCAATCTTAAAGAAAATTTTCAATATTTTTTATTATCTCAATATAATTTTGGTACTTTAATTAAAATTTAACTATTATTTTCATAATCTCATAGTAAAAAATGTCAAGGCTCCCAAAGTTAACATGGAGCACATCAAAAGTTTTTATTAATTAAATTAAATAAATAATTACTATTTTCGAATCTTTTTTATTCTTCGAAAATATCACAATTTTTATGTTATATTATTTTAATCTCTAAAATCTCAAAATTTTCAGTTTTTCTGCTCTCTATAGTTGGAAGATGACACTAATTCTAGGTAGTAATTTTTGGCAAAAAGTTATGAATGCCAAGGACATCCATTTTTAGGGTAAACTTGCCATTACATGAATTAGATGCATGGCACAACGCCCCAAAAGTCTTAGGTTATTGGTTTTCTTTGATTTGAGTCTTTGATACTCTTTTAAAGCTAAATATTATCCTTGCTAAAAAAGAATACAGAATGCATATCTTTCTACATAATTTCCTAAAAACGTCCTTAGTTTTTAGAAATGTGAACACTTAAAAAACTGTATCATTAGCATTTTTGACTATCACAGATAGAAAATAAATTTGCGACAAGAATTAAGAAATTTTGATTAGAAAATACTAGACACTACTTGAATTTGAGAGTAATAAAATATTTTCGAAAGGAAGATATTATTCATGAATCCTAGGGTGTCAACACCCTAGAACATAATGGGGTGATAAAAATAAAAAATAGATACATATTAGAAATAGCAAGAGGACTTCTATTTCAAATTCATGTCTAAAAACTTTTTTTGAGCGGTTGCCTTAACAGCCGTTCACCTTATAAATTGAATACTAAAACTTTAGAAAAGAGTTCATTAGAAGTTTTTGCGTCCTGTTGCTCACACATTCAATTAAACCCCATATAGTTCCTAAGATTTTGATAATTACATAAAGTTCCATATTTGTTACATACATTTATCCTGACATGATTAATGTGTATTGTTGTGGCACTCTATAAAGCACAAGGGATGTGCAACATCCAAGACTAGGCTGGTTTTTTCTCTCTTAGCCATATATTTTGTATACTTTTAAATTGATGGTACTTGTGAATTAGATTAAAGCATGGGCAACTACCGTCGCCAGCTGAGACCCTACCGGAGGAGATAGGTCCCCTCTCCGACCTCGTCCTCTTTCACCTCGGCTCCAACCACTTCTCCGGAGGGGTACGGGTCTCCTTCCTGGAAATGCAGCATCTCTTCTAGCTCGACCTCAGCAACGACCGGTTCCATGGGCCCGTCCCTGATGTCGTGCTTGTGACGCCCCCTCTGAGGTTCCTCGACCTGACGTAACTTCTGCGAATAATCCTACGTGCCATCAAATCAAATCTCCGGAGAGAACTACTTAGAACTTTGGTGCATTTTGATGTCGGTCCTGGTGAGAAGTTCTGACAGCAGGTCGACTGTGAGGAATTAGACCTGTTGCCGGAAGGTGTTGTCAACAAGATTCGAGTTATAATGCCCCATATTTCAACGGGTTCAACCAGTTCAGCGGCAAGGCCCCGAAGAGACTCCTCAGCAGGAACCCGGACGCTATCTTTCTCAACAGCAGCCAGTTCCGCTTCACCTTGCCGGAGGACATCGGGAACTCGCCTGTGTCGGTCCTCGTACTGCCCAACGTCGACGCCGGAACCTACCGCTGCTTGATCTAAGCCAGAACCCGTTTGTGGGTGAGCTGCCGGAGACGATGGGGAAGCTGAAGAGCCTGAAGGTGCTTGACGTTTCCCATAGCCGCCTCTCCGGCGATGTCCACCACAGCTTCTGAAAGCTGCGGCGGCTGAGCGAGCTCGTCCTCTCGAGCAACTACTTATGCAGCGTACCCGAGAGGTTGGTTCCTCAAGATCAGGACGAAGGACAACAGGAAGGACTGCATCCCCCACCTCCGTCTGCAGAGACCGGCGGAGTGCCAGACTGCTTTCCTAGGAACAACAATGCTGGCCAAGGTACAGTCTATATCTTGTTTCAGTAAAAGATCTTGAACAGAATAATGCTTGCCCATTTAAGGAGCTATCTTCCGATGATAGATTTCGATGATAATTCCTATAAACTGCTCTACACGCGCACCAGCGAGATCAAACCAGACTCATACTAGTTCCGTGAAAGCAAGGGCCTGTTCCCACAGGGGGGGAAGATCCTCATGAAGAAAGATGATGGGCTCTCCCCAGGAGTTGACCTTAAAATGATGAGCTGCCGGGCCACCATCTGTCATGGTGTGAGCTCGGCCAGTAGAGATCGGACCAGCCCATCATCGGTTAGAAGACAAGGTCAGGCTACTTCGAATGTGAAGGAGAAAAAATGGCACTACTTCGAGTTCTAGACCACCCCTTCCCTTGGTGATACTACATATTCTGGAAGGTGAGATAGTTTTGGAATGAGCATACTTATATTGAGAAAATTGGGGAGTAGGAAGGGGGGGGCGGGGGGGCTGGAGCTCTGAATCTGTTCTTTCCCATGGCCCCACCACCTAAAAATGTCAAAGGTTGTTGACTTGGAGGCAAAAAAGTCAACCAGGTGAACCCGTCAACCGAATAAATATGGCAATTTTTTCAAACATAACCTTCACGCAGCTAGTGCATGGGAATAAAAAAGTCAGCAATATTGCTTGCATCGAAATTTTTAATCAAAAAATAAGGACTTTGGTGCGTTGCATGGACGCAATTAACCACTAATATAATTCACGATGGTGACTCAGACGACATCGATGAGTCGGGAATGATGCAAGGTGAAGAGACCAAATAATAATGGCTCTGACTTCATAGTCCTTCCGCGTGCCCATCTGAAGAAGACCAAAGAAAAGCCTTACCAAGGAAGGATATGTACTACCAAAATCACTTGATGAGGGTATGGGAATAAATTATGAAAGAAAGGGGGGCCCTTTTCGAAGTTTGGGTTCTCTTCTTCGTCTTCTTCTTCTTCTTCCTTTCTTCCGGCAGCGGCGGCGGCGATCAGAGTCGGATTTTGGGGGACAGTCGATCCAAACGGCGTTCAGGAATCGGTTTTTAGACGGTTGGCCTTTCCTCTCTTTATGGCCCGCTTACACGTGGCCGTGACGCGTCCGATTTTATCGGCCCAAGTTATTAAATAGATACCCGATTTCTGTGATTCTGGTGAAATGGAAAGGGTATTTTTATAATTACACCAGGCCCGATTTTGAGCTTATCTTTTCGGTGAGTCGAATTTAAAGACTGTACGTCCTAAATTGATATTTTGGAAAATGAGAGGTGTATCCGTATAATTATCCCTCCGACTTCGCGCTTTTGGAGGTAGGGGGCAGGTGAGCGAGCGCGGGGTGTCACTTGGCACCTGCAAGCGCGAGCGATCTCCACGAGCTCCTCCAAGGGAGTTAGGTTCTGGTTGCTCTCGGCCCGTCCGGCCTTGCGAGGGGGAGGCGGCGATCCCCGGAGGTGAGAAATGGCCGCGATGGGCGTCGATCCGTCGGCCGTTTTGCGGGATTTCCTGCGAGAGTCGGGCGGCTGCGCCATTATCGACGGAGGCCTCGCGACGGAGCTGGAAGCAAATGGCGCCGACCTTAACGATCCTCTGTGGAGCGCCAAGTGCCTCATCGCTTCTCCTGAGCTCATACGAAAGGCAGGCAAACCGAACCTTGTAGTTACTCGTTTTGCTTTTTTTTGTCCCTCTCCAGTGAAGAAGGAGTTTCTCCTATCTTGGGAATTCCTCAAGATTTATTTCTCTGGGACGAAAGGTCTAATGCTATGCTGTAAAGATGCTTCTTAGGGGCTTTATATGTCAGAATTTCGGCCTCATCTTTGGATATTTGAGTTTAGTCAATTCATTTCCGGTTCTTAATCATTTAAATTGTTTTCCCAAAGGTTCAATGATGGCCTTTTG
This sequence comes from Spirodela polyrhiza, assembly GCA_024713555.1. Classification (NCBI taxonomy): domain Eukaryota; kingdom Viridiplantae; phylum Streptophyta; class Magnoliopsida; order Alismatales; family Araceae; genus Spirodela; species Spirodela polyrhiza. Next base: position 310,558 of record CM046535.1, read on the forward strand.
GGCGTCAGTATGTCATTTCGAGTTTTGGATGGAATAATATACTGATTTTTAGTAATTTAGAATATTGATCTTGGGTCTCACGTGCTGGTCGTTTTCTGGAAATCATTCTTACGTAGTATGAAGTAGGCAAACCCGCTGCAGGCCATGAAATGGATGGCCTGCAGACTCAAAATGATCAGCGGCTGGAGGTGGGTTGTGAAAACCCGTTGTGGTTCCTTGGGTTGAGCGAAGTTGGTTCCCAACATTACCGCCAATTCCTGTTGCGAGAACTCACTTGGGGAAACTAGGAATCGATCCTGCAGCTCATGGCCTAACCTCAGGTAATATCAGGAACAGAGTCACACACTGAGGTGCTGGGCAGTTTGGTCATTAGTTATTTGCACAGTGCTTTCGTTTTTTTTTTCTTGTATCATTTGATGAAGTTAAAATTTAACTTGTTCATCACATAGTGATATTGGGCTCCATGTTTTCTATGAGGTGCAAAAAATCGTCAATGCAGCACGGGAACATGTTACAAAAGTTGTTGGTTGAGTGCTTTGTTTATTATTTGGAGAAAGATTTGTTCTACCCATTATTTGTTAGTACTCGTCTCAAACTTTTCACTTCGCATGTTCTTGTTTTCTTGCTTTTTTTTCATTGATTGTGTAAATGCAGATAAAACTCAAAAAAGACAGATTATAAGTCCTATTGCTTCACGTCATGAAATGTTTTTTTTGTGGCATAAAGTAGTATTGAATGTGAAAGGTTAGTCCTTGATTTTCTTGCTTGCAGGCCTCTTGAGCTATTAGACCTCGGCCTGTATTCTTTTGATCAGTGCTAAGCACTGATTGACACGTCAGTGCAACTTGCATGATTTATTCATGCCGGAGAAAGAAGAGTCTTCATGAAAGACTAAGCAAGATGCTTTATGTATTTTCTAATCTTATTGAGCCAGTTGTGCACTATATTTTATAAGTCTCCGTCACCTTGACATAAGCCAATTTGCGAGTCTTCAATAGAGTCTTGAGGATCTCTAGTTCCCAATCATTCCCTTGGGTACTGTCCAGGTTACTTTAATCTGTTATAAATTTCTTCCTAATATGCTCTCTATACTCTTTTCAACTCAATTTTTGCTCCAGAAAAAGTTGTTCAAATTTTGTAGAAAAAGCTTTCAAAAATTGTGAGAGCACTCGAGTGAGCTTTGGAGGGCTCACTTGGACATTGAAGAGAAGATGTGAGAACGTTTCGGTTGTTGCGAGTGAGTTTCTAGGTTTTGGAGTTCAGAATTTAAAAAAGTTACTAAATGATCTTCCTGAGTGGTGTTTTTAAGCTGAAAGAGGGAAATTACCTGTGCCGAAGGAACCCTCCTCAAACAATTAGAAAAAAGGTAAACGTCAAGTTCTTTTTTATTTTCATTTCCGAAACTGAATCCGTTAAGATTATCAAACCTCAAGCATGTCGTGTTGATCAATGTATGTAATGAGAGTTGAACTTTCGAGGTTCCAGGACTCAGACCTCATGCCTTGATTTTTCTGGCGCTCTGTAGGTGTCAGCGTTCGTTGTATGTGCCCCGTAAGCTGTATGTGCACTTTGTAGCACTCCGTAGGGGTCAAACTTTGAACCATGGTTGCTGCCCATCTAGATTTTAATTTCTACTGTCTACAGGCGTTGACCCTTAGCCTTCAGGTATCAATCAGTGTATCTAGCTCTCTACTTTCAATAGCTCTCATCCTTACTGCCAGGGAGTGTCAACTCCTGTGTACTCTACTCTCTGCATTGCCATATGTATGGGCGCCTGAATTGTAAATATTAACCATTTTAAATTTAACCTCTACAATTTTTTGCAGTAGTTTTTCCACAAAAGTCGACCTATATTCTGTCCCTTTCTTCATATCCCATAAATTTTCATTAATTTGACAAGAATTATAACGAGAAATATTTTTTGCTTTATCAGAATAGTTTAGAGAGTTTTTTAATGAAATGGGGGAAAGGATTTGTAAGAAAGAGGATCGAGGGATTTTAGAAAATAGAGGGATTTTTTGCCTGGAGTGATATCTCTGCTTTCATGTTCTCATTTGTGATGTAATCCCTTTTCCCCAGATTCGTGCCTTCTGTCAAATCTCCCCCCCCCCCCCCCCCAAAGTATCATGTGTTATTTTGATTAGGAGCTAGATTCCCTGTTATCTGCCATCTAGAACTTATATAAATTATCGCTTTTGTGAATAACTTTCATGTTCTAAATATTTACTCATTTGGCTTGTCTAACCTTGTTACTTTTTCCTCTATTTATTGTCAACATTTTTCTTTTCTGGAAATTTTAGCATGATTTATCATTATATTGGCATCTTTGCTTTGTTAACAGTGTTTTCAAACTTTCCTTGTGAAATGGTGACTGGCAGAAAAGAAAGCTGATGTTTCCATTTGCCCTTTGTTAGTTATGCCATCTTGTGACATACCTGTGATTTTCCAATTGTTTGAAAGAATTCTTGGCTTCCCTTCATGTTCGTGGATTCAACTTCCTCGCTTTAGAGATAACGTAGCTGTCTAAATCTCCTCTAAAACAGTTTCTACACGTCATACGGCTTGCAGTTGCAAAAATCAATACTAATTTTATTCTCGATATGATCTTCGCACGTTATAAATCAGTAATTTTTTCAAATCTGCAGAAATTTTTATTCTGATTGTGACTATGCATGGAAAAGCTGCCTGAATAGTGCACAAAGTTTATTTGTTCCTTCTTGTTGATGAATTTATTTAATGGATAGCCTGGGGGCTGCCGATGTGAAAGGTTGGGAGAATCCACATGCATCTTGAGAAATTGAGAATATGGGCAGCTTTCCAGAGGGTCAAAATTCTACGGGTGTAAATATTATAATGATATTTATGGCGTCCATAAATCATTATAAAAAAGATTTCTCTCATAAAACATCAATAATATGTTATTTTGCAATTTGTTGCATTTTCTTTTCAGAATTTTTCTTGGCGATTTATATGGACAATAAGGATTATAGTGATGTATTTTCTGTATCTTTGTCTCCTGTAAATTACTTATAGATTGCCTCGTAGTTATCATCATTATCGTTAGGCTGGCATCAATCAAGATCAAATGAATTATAAAAGGATTTCAAGATGTTTTTCAACTTATTGAACTTTACAATGTGGCAAGTACCCAGAAAAATAATTTTTGACCTCAGTTTAATTGACAATGAGGAAAGCTATATTTTGTTGGTCAATTTTGGATCATGGAACCCTAGAGTGACATCTGAAGTTTACCTGGACTTGGACAACCCTGAGGAACTAAGTTGGAAGCAAAAGTTAGTATGGGAACATGCAGCGTTCACTAACCTGATTACAGCCTAGAGATTATTTTTCATATTTTAGCACTAAATAAGGAGCATCCGAATACACCAGCTATGCCTAACATGTAAAAAATTCATTTTATTGAACAAGCAAGCAAATGGTGCTCTTTTCTTTCTTTATATCTCATGAGCAATTCTGGATATTTTTATTGTTGTTTTCTAACATTTTATATATTCATTCATTTTCTTGTCAATAACAATAGATTCATAATCTCCAAGTAACTGCCATAAATCCATAATCCTCCTAAATTTTATTCATTATCCTGTAGGTTCACTTGGACTACCTTGAAGCTGGTGCAGATATTCTCATCACAGCTTCATATCAGGTGCCATGTGCCCTTTTCCTATTGTATTTAGCCGGTTGTGTTACATCTTCAAAACTTTTTGACCAAGGGTTTCTTGTCGAACAGGCTACCATCCAGGGTTTTCAGTCGAAAGGGTTCTCTGTCGAACAAAGTGAGGCTTTGTTGAGGAAAAGTGTCACAGTTGCGTGTGAGGCACGTGAGATTTTCTACAAGAAACATACCAGCTATTTGTGCAATTCTAGCTCAGGGGGAATGCCTTTCAAGGAACGCTCTATACTAGTTGCAGCATCCATTGGAAGCTATGGAGCATATTTGGCAGATGGTTCAGAATACAGGTTATATTATGCGCATTCTTTTTTGTCTGCATCAAGCTCAGTGTCTGACGTGATTCTTTTCAACATTTTTCCATGGTTAAATATATTTCTTGTAGTGGGCACTATGGTGATGCTATCACCTTAAAATGGCTTAAAGATTTTCACAGAAGAAGGGTGCAGATCCTCGCAGAATCTGGGGCTGATCTGCTTGCCTTTGAAACAATTCCAAATAAGCTTGAATGCCAGGTATGTGATTCTGATAATTTTACTTTACCTGACATAAGGAAATTGGATTATTTTAAGACAACCCATGGCGAATGGCCCTATGGAGTGTTGATCGGTGAAGCCAGGTGCATAACCTATGAATAATGAGGGTTCATTAATGGTGCTATTGTCGCTGTTTTTTTTACTGTTTTTGCTATCAATTACATAAAAAGGTTATAAAATGTCAACATTATTGGATAGTGACCGTTTTCCTCAACATCCAAGGTTTGCTATCATGTCAACGTACTTGTGAATAGAACTCCTATCTTGATGAACTAGCAAAGAATTAATGTGCTGAAACTTGGAAATCATACATAGGCTTCCTGGAAAACACAAACGCAAATGAAAAGTTCAGGCTACGGTGTAGATTAGAATGGAACCAGAAAGAACCCTGAACTGCTTTTTTCAGTCTTGGACTATAATTTTTCGTCTGATGGCCCACATTGATGCTAGCCATGGAGACCACTGAGATGCACGAGTATTAGGCTTTCTGGATTTTGCAGGTTCCCGGTTGGTGAATTTCCACCAAGCTGAGTGTATGCGATGTTTTATTTACTGGATATAGTATCACTACAAGATTTTTATGCAATATTATTCCAAAATTGTTAAACCAATAGTATGCGGTTTGATCAGAGATTAGAACTGATACTCTTCAGGCGTATGCTGAACTTCTGGAGGAAAACGACATAAGAATTCCAGCCTGGTTCGCTTTTAATTCAAAGGATGGAATCAATGTGGTTAGTGGAGATTCAATACCTGAGTGTATTTCCATTGCTGAGCAATGCACGAAGGTTGTTGCTGTTGGAATCAACTGCACCCCTCCTCGATTTATTCATGGGTTGCTTCTCTCCATTCAAAAGGTGTAGCTTGTATTCTCCCCATATTCTTAGACGTCATCTTACATTCTTTGCATACATGTCCGCGATTTTATGATCGTTCAACTTATAGCCTATTATTGAAGGACACTGGAGAATTTTCATCTTGTCGTGAGCACCATTTTACTGCCATGCTCATAAGTGTGATTCCCCATTAAATTTATATGATTTAATTGTTACTTTGCCTCTTTTGTGGAATTTTACCTCGAAATACTAAGGTTCTGGAATAGACTGTAACCCTTATCTGGGGCATCATCATCTGAACCACATGTGCATTTCTTTCTGATAGTATAGAGTGGAACTTTAGATTGAACAGAATTCATAATAAGAAAAGAATCCTTACACTATGGTCCCTCGGCTCCATATTTTTCTGAACGACAGTTCATGGCTCCATCATTCAAGCCAGAATTAGGCTGACTCAGTCCCTCCGTGACCCATGAGCAGGGCTTGTGGGAATTTCAGTTCTTCATGGTGTAAACGGTGTAAAGGAAGCTGGGAAGTTTGCTCTCACCACCCACTCGCACATTCTTTTTCCTTGATGGGTTGGTCCAACCGAGAGAATTAACTGCAAGATTTCATGTCCAAGTCCGTTTTCAGGTAGTTCAAGGCTTAGCCATGGGATGAGAAATAACCCCACCCCCGCCCCTCTGAATCATTCCTTTGAGTGGTAGATTGGGATGTCAACAAGAAATTTCAAGCTCTTATTTTTTATGAAAGAAAGTAGATGCGGTTATTGGGAATATTTCTTACGGTTGTTAGTCATCTGACCAGTCATCTCTGACTGAAGATTCCAGACTAATCAAGAACACAATTCTCATGAAAACTAGTAGTCTCAAAATCCTAGATGAGCACATGGAATAAAGCATCTGCCTGAGATTCCTCAGATAATCATATTTTATGGTGCTTAACTTATCAGTTTCAGCTCATCTGGCTTGTTTTGAAGGCTCTGCCAAGATTTCTGAACCGCTGATTTCGCAGGTGACAACAAAACCCATATTAATCTATCCAAATAGTGGGGAGACATACGATTCGGATGCGAAGAAATGGGTGGTGAGTACGACTCAGATGAGAATCATCACATCATCTATGGTCGTCACCCTCTCGTGATGGCCGTTGTTCTTGAAGTTTTCTCCTTCTCCCTTCCCACTCGCAACTTTGTAACGTTGACTTAGATCAAGTTCATCATCTACAGACTCTAATCTGCAGGAGACTTCAGGCGAATCGGACGAGGATTTTGTTTCCTACGTGACAAAGTGGTGTGAAGATGGGGCCCGCCTCATAGGAGGCTGCTGCAGGACCACCCCCAACACCATCAGGGCCATATCCAGAGCTCTCGGTAGGCATGCCATTTGACGATCACCTGTGCTGTAATCGTTACTGATAAACGAATCCTGATCACCTTAGATGCGCACTCTAATCAACGTGATGACAATTTTGGATTGACCATGTTCTGCGCGCTGTTCTTGGTAATTTGTGTGGATATTAGCAGGCATCATCCAAGTTGACGAAACCCACTGATTTTATTATTGTAATACTTATTATGGAGGTTGTTAAGAGATTTCACCAGCAGAGAATGGGCATTTCTCATTTATTCGAAAGGAGGAAAAAGAATGGCCTAAATTATGAAATATCCAAGGTATGTATGTGACGCTGCCAGCTTACATTAGAATAATGCATAGTAAATGATACACTTTAACCAGGGAGGCTAATGAGTACGACCTTGGACCAGATGTGTCACTCCTCACCCACAGGAACAAGATTCTGGGAGCAGAAATGGCAAGAGGCCAGGTAGTGATCCAATCGGGCATATGCAGTGGTGGCATGGTGACAGGTGCAGATGATGCATGTTGCCATAGCATGACATGGTTTCTGCACATCATAGCATAGCACAGGGTTCTCATGCATGACTGTAGTGGACAAGTCCAGTATAAAAAAGAGGTCTAGGAGAGCATCCCATGGAACCTTGGAAGCCACTAGCACAAGGTGGCAATAATGTTGGCACAACATCAAGGTAATCTGACCCAAGATGGCATTTAATAAGCAGCGCACATATGGAGTTTTGCAGCATCAAGTAACATAGTAGGGCACAAGACAACATGGGCACACAGTAGTCATAGAACAAGGTTAATACACAATGTAGCTCTCCTTGTTGGTAAGCTTCAACTTGGAAACTTACATTGTTAAGCCAATCTCTTCAAGAATTGGTCACACCCATCTTGAAATGGTGGTTAAACGCCCTTATCTTTTGTCAGGTATTGCCAAAATGTTCGATCAAAGGTGAGGGACAATAATCCTAGAGGGGTAAAAGGGAAAATTTGTAAGGGATTCTTCTTTCTAAAAATAGGTCTTCAACCTCATAGAGCAAGTTGGCCTCCTAAATCAAGTGTACTTTCTCATGAGAAGGGTATAGTGCCCTTTTGAAAATATAAAGGCTGCTTGGTGTTCATGAAGACGACCAAATTTGGCACATGGTGGAGCAAACAACATAAGCTGGGCTAGTCATTTCATGGAAATTTAGTATAAGATTACAATAAAGAATATGGTAGGTGAGAGTAGAATGCATAAGTAGACAATCACTTTCTTGGCAAAGCAGATCACTATAGTTGCTTCCTTTTTAGAGGCCATAGAAACCTCCATCCAAATCAAGGACTAATTGAAAAATGTGCAAGTGGATGTGAATAAGATATTCATCGACACTCACAGATCCATGGGCAAATGGTCTAGATGTTGAAGAGTTCAACGGGGCATAGAGGCCCTTGCAGTATACATCACACTACCGAAGTGTTTCTTGACAAGAACATAGATGAGAAGCAATATGATGAAAGCAAAGATACCTAAGCAAAAGGCATTCACTAGTGTGTGCAGTGTGCAACATCTAAGAAATAAAGAATTTTCTATGGGATTTGACCTTTACTTTCAGGTGGTCCACATCCCATTATGGTGCAAAGATGAACCTCCCTTATGGTGCAAAGCTTTGGAGGAGGAAATAGATGGAAGGTTAGGCCTGACCTCTTAGCTATCAAGAGGAAAATTTCACCTCCTTATTCAATGAAAATGAATACAAAAATGAGAGATAGAGGGGAGAAGAGAACATAACACCATAGATTTGTTGTTCAGAGAATTCTCCTTTATCCACAAACAAGACTTTATTTTTCTTTCAAAAAGAGAATATTCTCACATGCACATTACAAGAGGTGGTGCCCCCCCTTATATTATGGATCTGCATACTTGTTGTAGGCCTGACTTCATCATTCTCAACATACGTCCAACACAATCAACATATGGGAAGGCTTTGTGAAGGATCTAAAGTAGCAGATCCTCATAATGAGCAATGTGTGGATATTGTGGAGGTCACTTTGATGGGTCCACCATATAAACTTTTTGAAGGAGTGAAAAAATTTACTTCACTACTCTTAGACATTAAAAACATGCATGATAAGGACAACATATTCAAATTCATAAGTTCATAGAGTTGGGTGTAAACTGAGTGGCAATACTTAAGAAGAGAAAGATGTGCTGTCAATCATGATAATTTCCAACGTCCATGTTGATTAGAAGACTGTCACCATAAACAAACCCCAAAATAGAAATTAGGTGATATGGCAAAGTCACCTAGGTGGTTAGTGAGGGCATAAGACAACATTGGCAGTTTGGCAGCATAACTTGCCAAAGTGGATTTTCCTCATTTGCCCAAGTCCCCATTGTACAAAAGAATGTCCTTACCATGTGAGTAGTGACTCATTGAGCACCATGGTGGCACATGAGGCACCATCCAAGAATAAAAACTCAAAACCAAAACCCTTGCAATTATTGAGGAACAATGTAGTAGTGTATAAAGATTAACAAGGCAAGAAAACTGTGGCTTAGCCTTTGATGAAGTCATAATTTATAGTTATTGAAACATCATATTATTAATATTGAGGAAACTCACAACTTTATCTTTAAGAAAAAATGCCATAATTAGTCTTGACCTTGTTTAAAAGAGAATCAAATCATGACTATCAACTTGGTGGCATGTACCTTAATAGTGACATGCATGCCAATCAATGAGTCAAGACATAAGAGGGTGCAATAGACATTATGACACTACTAATAGATAGCATCAAAATCATTCCAAGCATGGATTTTCATATATGATCATAAGTTAATATCTTCTCCAATGGCATGATTATATAGCAACCTTCAAGAGGATTTTATCAAGTTGAGGACCCACTAAGTATTCCTCAACTCTATGAAGTTTGACTTTGCACTAGAGGAAGTGAGACCTTCCTTAATCAAACTATGAGGCATGACTGGGTGAGAATAGATCAACCAAAAGTTTCCATCATCAATGAGTAATCAGCACCTGACTATGTAGCAAAGTTGTAATCCTTCTTCAGCTTAGTCAAGTATGATAATTTTTGGTAAGGTGTCAAATATGTAATTGATGTAAGATATTGACCAATGAAGATATTTGGTCTATTTCATGTTCTTGTGTGAAAGGAGTTGTCTGGTAGCAACTAGCGATCCACACTTCTTGATCATTGATAATATTGTTTGGTAAGCCCTTCAACCTCAAAGGCAATTGACTTGAGATTGAGGTTTTGACTTGCTTTTGGACAAAACGGCAAGAGTGACATGTGTGAGGTATAGGTGTGCATGCAGTAGGCATAGAATAAGGCTAACAAAGAGAACAGTGAATCTCATTAATAGGTCTCACCTTAGCAACTTGCATTGTTAAGCCAATCTCTTCAAAAAATTGAATATAGGACCCATCCATATCTTGTATCTCACATTGTCAAGACATCACATCAATAGTGAGAGGTATTAATTACACATGGCAAAATGGTAAAATCTATTTTACCATTTTAGAGGTCTTCACCTTCATAGAGTAGGCTAGCCTCCTCTAACCAAGTGTACTCTTATATGAGAAGAATACTCAGGCTTTTGAGCAAGAAAAACTTATGCAAAGGTGAAGGTTCCTTGGCATTGTCATGGACAGCCAAGGTTGCCCCATGGTGGACGATACAAGGAAGGCAAGTTGACAACAATGTCACATTATAGGTTTGGGACATACTAACTTCACCTAATATGAAAGTCAAGCATAGTAGTTAGTTAGTTGTTGTCAGACTTACAACTTTAAAAAAGATCTTGAGGAATTGGCTCCTCAGTATTGAGTGCCAAGCTCTCTTCTATAGAGGGCTAACCACTCGCACCCAAACAAAAATAAGAGAGAAAAAAGACGTGCAAGTGGGAGGGAAAAATCTTCAAATCATGGATCCCCCCCCCCTTTGAATAATGAGAAAAGCACAAGTTATTGAAATTTGAGTTGGAGGAAAATTTCTCAAATTTGGCTGTGTGTAATCATGTGGGTATACGGGCGTATAAGTCCTCAAGTAACTTGTATGATCTAACTTAAGGGATGAAGGTGCAAGCAAAATTTATCCACAGTGTTGCTCACATAGAAGTCAACATAGAGGTGGTTTACAACATGACCACTATATGACTCAAGACAAATGAGAGAGACTCGACAGTCAACTCACAAACCTGATGGAGAGAAGAGATAGATTGGGGGAGGGGAGGGGAGCCTTTTAAGTGATATCCTCTATTTTTAGGATATTGTTTTGATGACCTGCCTTTGACGAATTATTGTTTATGATGAAAAAGAAAAATTGACTGTTTTATTTATTTATTTAGTGACCAAATTCGGGACTCGGGCCGGTCCAGCGAATCGGATTCCCCGGTCGAGTTCGATCCGATTTGATCCGACCCTGCCGCTCGGTAGGGCGGGCGCTGAGGGACTCTCCCGCGCCCGGTTGTATCCCCCCTCGCTGCCGGTCGTTGTTCATCCTCTTCTCTTCTCTCCTCCGACGGCTTTCTCTCGCCGGAGACGAGCGCCGCCAAGTGGAGTGGCGACAGCCGTAGTTGCCGGGCGCCGCCTCCGCCCTCCGCCCGTCTGGGGAGTTCCCCCAGCTCTGTGCCTTGGTCTGGTCCTCCCCCTCCTCTCCTCTGTTTCCTCTTATTCTTATAGTTTCTATCTCTGGCTGATTTGAAGCCGGAGCTCCGTTTTTTGGTTTCTGTGCCTCATGGAGCCGACTGTTCCGTGCTTGTCTTCGATGCCTTGCTTCTCCCTGCGACGCCGGCGGCGTTTTGTGGGGGATCGATGCCGCCACCATGGGATTGGAGCATGATCGAGCAGGCCTTTCGTTGAAATCTACTCCCCCTAGGGCTCTGTTTGGAGATTAGAGGCTTAGGAACTAGGGTTTATTATGTTTGTAGAGGCTTCGATTCTGCATGTTTTGTCTGTGATGGGATGCGTCAGTTTGGATTCCCACAGATTCCTTCCCCATTCCTGAAGGATGGCAGTAAATCCGAAGATAAACAAACTGGAATAAAGATTCCGAGAAAAAGTTTGCTCAAGCAAAAACACTAAGCTTAATTAACACCAGTGAAAATTTGACGAACACACTGATGAATGCGAGAGCGTGGAGCCGATATGTACACACTGGGGAAATTGCAATGAGTTCTCCTCGAATGTTTCTGGATGACAGTCAACTGTGTTTCTCTGAAGCCAATAATAGGTGATCGTCAAATTTTTCATTTTTGCCCAAGGAAGTTTTCACAATCATTTCTCCTAGGATGGTATTTTTTTCTTTGGGTTGGATCAGACGCTTTCTATTTATCAACATTTTTTTCTCTAATCTATTAGTAAATTCATATTTTGCATCGGAAAATGGGGCCTGATGTCGTGATGTTCTTCACCTGGGTTTTGGTTTATCGACAGGTGATCCCCTGTTACAGGAGAAGGTAGCATGATGGAGAGCGAGGATGGGGATCAGAGCTTTGGTACTCTGTTGAAGCAGGGGGCGGAAGCTGTGAGCACACACACCAGTGCTGAAGAAACCAGAGTTTCCTGATATTTCCTAACTACTTTTATCCTTTTTGACCCGTGTTTTTCCATCCAGCGAGTTTTCGAGTCAAACTTTATCGGGCGAAAGTCAATTGTCAAGGAGCGCTTCTCAAAGAAGTATAGGCACCCAACCTTGGATTCAAAGTTGACACTCAAGCGTCTGAATGCGGTAATTGTCAAATTTTGGTCAAGGCCTTGGATTGAATGCAACAACCATTTTTAAAAAAACGAAACAAAAAGCTGACGAACTTTGATTTCCGAGCAAGCACCTCGCTTTTTGTTTTGTTCATGGAAATTGTCGCAATATGCCTCATGAAGTGAGAAATTTAACCCCAAATCGGCCCAGGATGGAAAATTATGCCAGATTGGGGCGGCAGGCACTAGTTGCAAAGAAGAGCAAATCGCTCTTGTTCTTCTGAACTTTTCTCATCCGTCGCTTCATCCAGTGTTTTTTGGATCGAACTCAACCACAATTCAAGATGCAGAAGCCGTATAATCTGTGATTTTCATACGGGAAATTATTTGCTTGCCTTTTATTTTTTCTGTTGATGGAAACTGTCACCATAAAGAGTCCCCAAGAACCTGGTGATCACATAAAACAGATCCCCAGCTCGGTGTTTGTGACCTCTGATGCATGTCTGCTTGGGTGGCTGCAGGAGGCGCGGTGCATGGCCAAGGCCAGAAGGCTGGGTGTCCTTACCCCAACCCTGTATGCCGTCGATCCCCTGCTTCACACGTTGACTTTGGAGTACATAGAGGGGCCTGCAGTCAAAGAAGTCCTCTTGGGCTTTGGGTCCTGCGGTGTTGACCCTAAGAAGCTGGGTGACATGGCGGTGCAGATGGGCTCCGCCATTGCGAAGCTTCACGACGGGGGTCTCATTCATGGCGACTTGACGACCTCAAACATGATTGTCCAGACGGGGACAGATCGCCTGGTAAGATATGTCTCCTAACTTGCTGTCTATCGATTTCTTCCTGATATGCCATTTAATCTGTATATCTTCCTTGTTCTGTCTGGAGACTTATTCTGTAATAATGGAGGAAATTAATTCTGATTTGGTGATTAGTCCTCCATTTCCTTTGAGTAATCCTTTTTTCCCTTTGATTAGTCAGTATTTTTAATCTGCTAATTCTCTCTTGGAAATCTCGGTTTTCTGGAGTTTTTTGTCTATAAATTTATTTTGCAATAATGGAAACTGATCTACGTTTCTGATTCGGCTTTCAGTCCCTCAAATGTAACTGGGATTTTATTTTTCCTTCGACCTGAAAGATAGCTTTAAAACTCACCCTTGGATTTCTTCCGGAGGTACCCTGAGGTTGGTTGATGGTTTCCATTCCATCAATCTCAGCCTTCAAGCCCATGTCTTTCTCCATCTCCCTGAGCACCAAAAGCTAGACTCTCTCTCTCTCTCCCCATCTCTCTCTCTCTCTAGCTGTCATCAGTCACCCTGGCGTCCCCATTGCACTGAGGTTCCAACAGGATGATTTTTTCCCAGGTTTGAAGAATTCCTTGTGTAGTTACAGAGGACTAAAACCGCAGGCAAAGAAAAAGATGACGATTATCAGGGTACCCAAAATCAAGAAGGCCTAGTTTTAATGAGATGACACTCTCTGGATCTTGTTCTGGCAGGTCCTCATCGACTTTGGCCTGAGCTTCACCTCCACCCTACCTGAAGATAAAGCCGTTGACTTGTACGTCCTGGAGAGGGCACTGATTTCCATGCACTCTACGTGCGGCAACGTGGTGAGTGAAACTGCCTCCATTAACTGCATTGGCTTGGTCCTCTCTCTACACACTTCCGAAAAGGGCAAAATCCTTTGTGCATGTAGATGAGTGAAGTAGAAGAGATAGGCATTCGGTTCCCCAGGCGGTCTCATCACTGTTCTCTCTTGATGGTATGATGGAGTTGTCGCCGTTTTCCCATTCTGAGCGCCATTTTGCATGGCAGAGGGCCCTTTGGCTCTGCTCTCATCATTGTTTCTCTCTCTAGATGGCATGCATGTAATGGTTTGAACAGCCTTCAAGCACTGGGCTGGACCGGGCCGGGTAAGGGTCATTTCCATTTTCAGACTTGACTTCCGAGAAACCAAGTTGACTGAACCCTGGCATCCGGGCAATGGGAAAAGAGGCGGGTTTTCCTTGCAGCTCGTGCTTCTCCTGAATGAAAGCATCTGTGGAATTCCTGGGTTTTGTCGATCGTAGCTCATCTCATCCTCGTCTCACTCTGCTGAGCAGATGGATCAGATCCTCGCTGCTTATAGGAAGTCCTCAAAGCAATGGTCTGCGACGTTCAACAAGCTTGCGCAAGGTTCTCTCTCTCTCTCTCTCTCTCTCAAATTCGGAGGAGATTTTACTATCCTTAGCATTCCCATTTATGCGTCATCTGCAGTGAGACAGAGAGGTCGCAAACGGGCAATGATCGGGTAAAGTTGCTCCAGCCCCTCGTCTCTGCTGCAGCTGGAGATACGCTCTGCGCACTTTCTCTCTCCAGCTCCCTGCATTAATGTACGCTGCTCGGGTTCTCTCTTTCTCTCGCTCCTCTCTCCGGAGCAGTCTCCCATTCGTCCAGTTGAGGCCTTTTTGGATCCTTGTCGAAGGAACACACTTGCCCATGTATTAAGCTGCTATCGACTCACAATTGATTGCCATTGCTTCAGCTGTACTCCAGTTCCTTCAAAAATCATTCAAGATTTCTTCAGAAAGTGTTGGTTGTTTTGAATCCCATAAGATTTGACCCGTTTTAGTCATTCCCATGCGGCGGCGAGATCTCCGGCCACCCAATCCGGTGGGAGGTGGCATTGGAGTTCTAGTCCACATTTAGAGAGAGAAAGAGAATGGATCCTGCGAGTCGGGAGGAGATCGAATATCCTGCATGCCGGAAGTGATAGAGGGAGATAGGAACGGTGTAAGGGAGAGGGAGGGAAAGTGAGAGAGACCGAGTGAGAGACCGAGTGAGAGAGAGAGAGAGAGAGAGAGAGAGATGTGATCCACATCGCCTGCGAGCATGAATAACTATTCTGGGTCACAGCGCATTCATTCCGAGGGGATGTTAGCTGCTCCTCGTTCAATCCGCTTTACAGGGAGTGGCCTGCCCTCAGAGGCAGCATGGGGACGCCCCCGCAGTTGCCGGTCTGGAGAGGGAGTGGATTTAATGTAGATCATGGGCCGGCCCCTCGTTGTCAGTGACTCAAGAAGCTCTTCTCTCATCTGATAACACAACTGGGATGGACTCGCTGTCTCTCTCTCTCTTCTTCTCTCTACACGAAAGAAGACGACAGAGTCCGTCCACCGGGTTTATTTCGTGGAAGCCTCAATGACAACGGCACCAGCGCACGCGGCACTCCGCAGCAGCGGTGGGGCGGCGCCGCCGAGCATGTGGGTCCCCCTCCTTGACGGGGGACCGCACGGTGCTCGCACGGCCGTCGACCGTGACCAACAACCGCCACCCACCGCCACCAGCGACGACGGCGGCGGCGGTTGACGGGGGCCAGAAAGATGGAAGAGTCCCAGATCAGTTGAATACACCGGCCTGCCCGAGACCAGCCCCCTCACGCTGGGTTCTTTTCCGCTTTCCGGGATTGGGTCCCAGAATTAAGCCCAGAAAGGAAACTTTGCCGGAGCCTCTCTCTCTCTCTCTCTCTCTCTGTATATCTCTGTATATCTCAAGTGCAACTCATTTTCTTTGCTTCTGACCGTGGAACAGCTGCTCAGTTTCCCGCAAGTACGCAAAGTGTTCAAAGAGAAGCTGACGACCCCTCATGCTCTCTTTCTTTCCTCTCTCTCTCTCTCTCACCCGCTCTCTCTCTCTGCCATAAATGCCAACTGCAATCTCGGCTCCTCACCAACTGCTCGTCAGTTGGGTTTTCCTACTCGAAGGGAACTCTGCGGTTAGAGCACGCGTACGCGACCTCTCCGCAAGCAAGACGTCCAGTTGCACCACCAGCGAGAGAGAGAGAGAGAGAGAGAGAGATGCCTGGTTCCCATCGCTAGGACCACCCTATTTATTACCCTCATCCGGTGGCGGTGAGGGCCGTCCGGTCGGACAGCGACCCCGCGGGTGGGGTGGCCGGGGTTGCACCCCACAGGAGAGGGGAGGCCAGTGCGTTCATGGCCCGCCTCATTACGAGGGGTTGTGTGGGTATGAGGGAGCTCATGTGGCTCCTTCCTCAGCAATGGAGAGGGCTGTGGCCGTTGGAGTTGCCCTTTCTTGAAGGTTATTGAACGGAAGGCGTTGACCTCGGACAATGATACGAGCTAAAACTAATTATTTATATTTTAAAAAAATAATTTCAGTGTTGTGGGGGAAGTGTCATAGACCCAAGATCCCGGCTAGATCGCACCGCATCGAATCGCCACTTGGATTTCAACCATAATCTAATGAAATCTCCAGCCGTAGGCTCAATGAGATTCTCAGCCTAGATCCGGGTCTAGTCCCTATTCATGCCCAAACCGGGTTTCAATAGGGTCCAGCTCAAGACGTGGTTATCTAACAGTCACTCGTGTAGCATCCTCTCTCTCTCTCTCTCTCTGACAACAGGACCTTCGAAAGCCAGTGGACCTTTTCCGAACTTTTTTCAGAACTTTTGGCGACCATCCACCGAAAGTCAACTCATAGGGTAGCCTCTCGCTCCATCTCCCTCACTCTCATAGGCCTAGTTGAGACCATGTTTTCCAGCCCTTTAAGCAGCATCTTTTAGAGGACGCTAGGGCACTAATCTCCGACCTAGTTCATCCCTGGCGCTGATGGTAGTACATTCATCACTAGACTTTGACGTGAGAGAAATCTAGATCATATCAAATTTTTATCCTATGATTCCATTCAAGAATTTTAGTTCTTCAACGATTGAAAACATGGCTGTGTAGTAATATGATAGATTTACAGTATAAATTTCGGTCATAAAGGATCGATTATCAGTTTTATAAAGGATGCTGATTTTTCAGAAAGAAAATAACAATAACTACTTTTAAATTAGAATGGAATCATTATAAGGAGAATGTCGGCATATTGCATATTCCAAAAGATAAAGATATATATATACCCATGGAATAATTAATCTTTAAAAAACCACCGCACATCCCCATAGTATTCTTTTATAAAAAATAACTTTTTAATTAATGAGTTCAAATATGTCATATTTAAAACTATACAATCTTATAGTATGAAAGGGTATTTATTTTCTACTTGACTATCATTAAATACTCCCAAATTATTAGGTCATATGATGTAATTTTCCATGTCGCCTTGCATTTAAAAATATGAACATTGACTTATACAAATAAACTCAATTTTCCTGTCATATTCTTGGATTATAAACTATTTCTGCATGTAAGCATAATGAATGTGACGCAAGGGCGTGCATCACAATCTAGGAGATCAAAGTTCATTGTTGACCAAAAATATAGTATTCATCAACTTACTCATAAGTCAAGATCAGAATATTTTAGTAACCAATGATTGGATCTGGGAACATCAAATTACGACCCATAATAGGTGAGCATAATTTATAAATTATCCACTTGACCTAGGTGCGTGATTAACAATATATGCCTACACTAAAAAATTTCAGATAGAAATCTTTTTAAGGTGGAAATGTTGGATGTGAATATTCTAAAGAAGAATAATAGGAAACGTCTTCTATTTAATGGATACCCGTCAATAAAATTTGGAATCAAGAAAAGAATTGGACACAGTTTCAGAAACAAACCTCTTATGATCACCTAGGCATGCATGGATTATTATATAAATCAAGTATTTATGTCTATAAACTTCGGAGGAAAATTATTTGTAAATATAATATTTTCAATAATGTTTGCATGTAATAAGTTGAGGTTTAGAACTCTTTGAAGGAGGTGTACACAAAAGAACATGAACATAAGGTAACCATTTTTTGTGCCATGACGTCTTAGTCAATGCAACGCAGAGTTTGGAAGAAAAGTATAGGAAGAAGGGAGGACTCTCTCCTTCCCTCTCTCCCTCCCTCCCTCCCTCCTTCTATCTATCTATCTATTTACCTATCTATCTGTCAGTCAGATTGCCTATTTTCCTTGGTCCATGTTGCGCTTTATTAGCTTGTAATCTCGTTTTCGTCAGTATCCTTGGATGTTTCCCCTTGGATTCAAGACCCCGGGGTCCGTAGAGGCAGAGAGAAGAATTGTGTGCCTATTTGAAGAGGAGACAGGAGGAGAAAATGCTGGGAGGAGAGTGAAGAGGTTGGAGAAGAAAAGCTTTGTGCCACTGTCATGACGAATGAGAGAGAGTGTGTGAGAGAGAGCGTGGGGGCTATAGAGAGTAAAGACGTTGGAAAGGGACGGGCTTTGCCTCTGTGGACGTGTCAACGGTAAGATGGGAGAAGTTAGGGTGGTGAAAGCGAGTGGAGAAAGAGCCCAGGGGAAGAGTGAGTAAAGAGGCCAGAAAAGAAAGGATCTGTAGCTGTATCGACGTGTCCATATCGAGAGGGAGTCGAGGGTGGTGAAAGCGAATGGAGAGCGAGAGAGAGAGAGAGAACCAAGCGGAGGGGAGAGAAGGGTTCTTTCCAGCCAGGTATTCTCTTCAAATTCTCGTTCTCTCTCTCTCTCTCTGTCTCAGGTGTCCTGTTTTGCCCTCCTCTGTCACCACGTTCCTCCGATTCCCAAGCCTCTCTGCACTGAAAACCCTGTGTGAGGAAAAGACCAATCCTTTGATCTCGCCACAGGGAAGCTTAGCGGTGGGCTCTGTCCGTTCCCAGTTAAACTCCAGAAAGATCGACCACCGCATTCTCCTCGCTCCAGTAGAGCGAGAGGCAGTGAGCTCATTCATCTCCTCTCCATCATCATCTTTGTTCGAATTCTTTTGTTTATTGGGCTTTCAAGTGCTCAGTTGAAACGAAGACTGGGGAACTCTCCTCAGCGGCAGTGGGACGGTGATGAAGCTCTGAAGCAATGAGTGATGAGAGCTCCACGAGGAGAAAGGTATCTTCTTATTATCGAATACACACGTGTATGTAGCTTCTGAGATCTATATACTGATACGGATTCCTTTTATGTCTTTTCCCTCTGAGAACGACGATTCTTACTTGTCGTGAGTTTCGTGAATCTGATTCCCTTTGGCGTCGTGTTTCCCCAAGATTGCTGGTAGCGATTCCTTTATGCGACTTGTTCTTCTGAGATCGACGATTATGATTCCTCTTTTTTCCTTTGGGGTTTTGTGTGTGAAGGCACCATGGTCCAAGTGTCTGGCCAGGAAATGGTTCAACATCAAGAGTAAAGCCCAGCTCTTCCAGGATGTCGATGACAGTATCAGCAGAGGTAGGTTTCTCCGTGCTTCTTCTGCCATCTCCCCTTTCCTCTAGGCTTTCTGGGTTAAGCGGAGTCAGAATCTCCGGAGAGGAAAGTTTTATTCCTCAATCCAGGATTTTGGGTTCCTGATTCATTTGGAGGCCGCCATCAACATCTTTCTCTTTTCCTTCCTTCTCCCCTCCGTCTGTTTTCTCCGTTCAAATTTCGCTCCTCTCAATCAGAAACCACCACTCAAGTAATCAGTGATCAGGCCACCGCCCGTTTCCCACTTGGGTTTTCCATGGCTTTCAGGAGGTGACGGGGAGTGGAGATCATCGAGCTTCTCGGAGAGGGAGACGTGGAGAGTGAAGAAAACCAGAAGAGGTGACTTCATGTCCGAGTTTCAAAACCTGCCACGATATACTCTCTGGAATCGTTCTCATTATTACTCCGACTTCTCCGCAAAACTTGATAACTTCCGTTTTTGGGTTCAAGAAGGATCATCCAGGGGGAATCCCAGCCTGGTCCGGGGAAAAAGATTCGATGCAGATCCGGCCCGAGTTTCAGGCGTCTTGAACTACCGGTGAATTGAATCACAGCAAAACACGTTCTTTGTTTTCTTTCCTCCGTTGACTTATTCATCCTACCGCGCTGTTCGCTCACTTCGGCCGCCTGTCGTTAGGATCTTCGTTTCCACATGGAATGTGGGTGGGATATGCCCACCATCGCACCTGAATCTCGACGAGTGGCTCCTCTCGTCCCCATACGCCGATATCTATGTGCTGGGGTACATGCTTCCTTCAACCAAGGTCAACCCTTTTCCCCTCCCCACCCAATCTTCCTCACTCCGTTCAATCTGGTTTGCTTCCAGATTCCAAGAGATCGTCCCTTTGAACGCCGGCAACGTTCTGGGCGCAGAGAACAACGCCCCAGCGAAGAAGTGGGTCTCTCTCATCAGGAAAACCCTGAATAGTCCCGCGAGAACAAGCAGCAACCGGAGCTATGACCCGAGTGTTGTTGACCCCGACGAAGACTCCGGCAACTCGTCGTCCCGGGGGAGAGCTCTGCTCTTCCCGGACAGTCATTCATTCCAGTCCTTGAGCAACAGCTTCAGGACCGACAGCGGGCTGAGCCTCTCCGGCAGGTCAACGCTCGGAGGAATAACCGGCGAGTACGATTTTTACTGCGGGTGGTGCGGCTCTGATGAGGAGGACGACGAGGAGAATCCCCGGGGGGCGTCATCCGGGGCCCTCCTCTACTCACCGAGCTCGGATCTACACTGCAACTCGTCTTCAATGGAGAGAGAGAGGGAGGGCAGAATGCTGGACGGTCACTCCAGGTCCTCGATCTCAGATCTTTCTTCATCTAAAAATCCCTGCTCTCTCTCTCTCTCTCTCTCTCTCTCTCTCTCTCTCTCTCTCTCTCTCTCTCTCTCTCTCTCTCTCTCTCTCTCTCTCTCTCTCTCTCTCGCTCTCTCTCGCTCTCTCTCTCAAGAAATTATCCTTGTTGGTCCTCGGCTCCGGCAGGTACCTACTGGTGGCCAGAAAGCAGATGGTGGGGATATTTCTCACAGTTTGGGTGAGGACCGAGATAAAGGGCGATGTGAGGAACCTGAGGGTTTCCTGCGTGGGCCGGGGTCTGATGGGGCGTCTCGGAAACAAGGTGTTTTCAATCCCCCTTCTCTACCACCATATTACAGCGACGGAATGGAAGACGCCTCTTTTCTCCATGTTCAACAAGCTTTCTCCTTCTCTCCAGGGCTCCATCTCCATCAGCATGTCGCTGCATGAGACCAGCTTCTGTTTCGTCTGCTGCCACCTGACATCTGGCCAGAGAGAAGGCGACGAGCTGCGCAGAAACTCCGACGTCGTGGAGATCCTGAGGCGAACCCGCTTCCCCCCCGTCGATGATCTCACCGGAGAGGGAAGACTGCCGGAGACAATTCTCGATCACAGGTACGTACCCCGATTCATCCTCCTCCCCACAAAACCTAGGGAACCTCATCTTCTCCTGTGATCCAGCCGCATAATATGGCTCGGGGACCTGAACTACCGCGTCGCTCTCTCCCACCACGCCGCTAGGTCTCTGGCTCAGGCCCGCGACTGGAGCTCTCTCCTCGAAAACGACCAGGTACTTGCTTGATCTGGTATCATCGACAAGTAATTATTATGAGGTAGGGCTGATGACGGTTCTCTCCGCATGGCAGCTTCATAAGGAGCAGAGATCCAGGCGAGTGTTCGATGGCTGGAAGGAGGGCAAGATCTCCTTCCCACCCACCTATAAATACTCGGCCAACTCAGATCGCTTCTCCGGGGATGACATCAACGTGAAGGAGAAACGGAGGACACCAGCATGGTGAGTGCCAACCGTCTTGATATTACACTCTTTTCTCTCAGAGAATGCTGGCCGTTTCTGATCTAGGGGACCTTCCTCTTCTGGTAAAAAAAAAAATCACAAGGTGCGACCGGATCTTGTGGTACGGCTCGGGACTAAGTCAACTGTCTTATCTCCGTGGGGATTCGAGGCTCTCCGACCACCGCCCGGTCTATGGCGTCTTCTCGGCAGAGGTAGAGTTGGCCTGCTGAATTGAGGTGGAAGAACTGCTGCCACAGCCGCGGCCATGGCAAACCTGGCTGTTTCCTGGACAGGTAAATTGAATGGTCATGGATACAGGTTAACCCCTTCCCTTAAATTAAAAAGATACTACAGTCTCTGGGCTTTGATGACCTTCCAGAGGTAAATAGTGATTACGGTAGATGATATGATTGAGGCGCTTCCAATCTCGTCATCTCATCACCCCCGTCGCTATCTGTGGGATTAGGGTTTCTTCGGCGTCGGAACCGGAGAAGAGGGTCAAATGTCCCCCGACGGCTACGAACTCAGGTGCCCAACAGAAGATGGTGGGTGAGTTTGTATTTCGGATCTGAAGAACTTCTCCACTTGGGTTTCAAGAGGAACCCTTCATCTAACGCAGTGACTTGCTTACTATTTTTCTTCATCAATGCATTATATCTATCCATCTCTTGCGATGCCAGGGGATTCGCGGATAAGAAAGTCAAGGCACTGGTTCGTGGCCTGATCTAAAAAGTCAACGTCCTCCATTCGTGCGTCTTTGAATTCCGGTCTCCTTGCTTGGAGTCGGCGAATCATGGCATTGTGGGTCGGGCCCAAGCCCAAGAGTAAAGTTTTCTTCTTTCTTTCCGATCATTCAAAGATGAGGGCCAGAAGCCGCGGGTGCTCTCAGCGAGCTCTGGAATAAAACTCTGAGTTGTGTCTTCAGAGCCAATTAGATCCAAGAGTACGCCGTCTCTGTGACTACCATGCATCTTTTTCAAATTACATATCGCTCATTAATTCTGAAATAGTTATTTGAAGAAATCATCCATGGAACAGAAAATGGGATATATTGTGATGTATATGACATAACAATATGTTGTATTAATGGAAATTAAGATTTATGTATATTTTTTGAAAAAAAGTAAAATAATGTTATGCATTTTAGGAAACTGATTAGATATTGTGGAGTTCTGCAAAGTTCATAAGCAATAATCAGCTATGATTTAGCTTATTTTCTATCCATTAAGAGTATCATAACTTGAATTAGTTATACAGTAAGATTAGTTTAAAATAAATCTGACAAGCGTTATTTATTAAACGTATCATTACTATTTAACAAAATAATAAGAATTTGACGGTAATTTCAAATTGGTTGGAATATCTATAAAATAATATTTTCCAAATGAGAGTAATTACTCAATCACATTTTTTAATAAGGTAATATGTATTATAATTTCTTCCACACTACCATACTTATATGAACTTATTGCAGGAATGTATGAATAATCCATTGTCCTAGGGAATTATTTATGTTGAGTATATGTTTACAAATTAAATTATAATAATGTAATTTTAAAATATTCATATGAAAATATTGAACATTGGGATCATAAAAAAACATGGAAATTTTCAAATTGATTTTAGGAATATTCTGTAGTCATTTGGACTTTTCTATTAAAAAGTTTCAAACATAATTTATTAATTAATAAGCTGATTTTCTTACAAAACTCCCACTAAACATAAATGAACTCTATGCCCATGTTTGAAAGGATTAGATAAATATAGGACTAGTCAAGAGTCACCTAATTTATTTTTTATGATTTAAAAGTTTCAAACGGAATTAATTTATGAATCAAGTTAATTCGTTATAAAATATCCATAAGAAATTAGTGAAAAATGTAGATTCATTAAAATGTATCTCAATATTTGGGAACATTATTGGAACAATCTACAAAAGTTTGGTTTATTATGAGACTATTACACTAGAATCGACTAATTGATGAATACATGAATTCTTAGGAAAATACAGAAAAAAATTACTTCACACTATAAAAAGTTATACCATTTATTTCCATTTCTTGAGAAAAAAAGTATTCATTATCATTTATTCAATATCACCACATTTATAAAAACTTACTGGAATATTTGAGAGTAGAGGCCAAATTAATAAAGATTTGGGCACTCTTGGAAAATTAGAGTAATATGTAAATAACCTGTTCTCTTTTGGCTTTTCCTACATCCTAGTAGCTATGAAATTGAATCAATTATTTGAAGAGCCGCCTAAGAAGGATTCTTGAAAAGTAGGAAATTCAAAACACTATGGCAATCTCGAAAAAAATATTTAAATATATGGATAATCAGAAAGTGATTTGGATTTTTAGGTATGTTATATTTTTTCAAATTGCAGTAATTAGTCAGTAGAAAATACCCATGAAGCATTTTTCAAGAATGAGAAATTCGTAAAGTCATTGATAATGCTAGAATAATCAATAGACATGAGAATTTTTATATAAATTAATATTCAAGATCAAGTAATTTATTAACATTGTGTTTTGAAAATACTTATGAGACCTGATTGAGGCCTGTGAAATTCATTAAAAAATATGTCAATGATGAGAAACTTATAGGAAAATAACAGTAATCCACAGCCAATTAGGAAACTTAGAGGGGATCCACTATAAAAGTTCGAAAGAGTGTTTGAAAATCTTAAAATCATGACCTTTTTTGTCTCAAAACATTGTGGGAGGACGAATAAATGGTCACCGTTTCGGTGGCTTTCATCATTTAAATTCCACTTTATTGGGGGTTTCTTGTCAACGAATAATGAGCACTTTTGGCCAAGCTAAGGGCCCATTAATGGCTTCTTAATGGGAATCCAGCGCGGATGGGATGTGATTGGATCTCTCTCTCTCTCTCTCTCTAGCTCGTTCGCTCTGGGGTGTGATGGGTCGTGTGATGATCAGGGAGGGCTGTGGAGGACCAGACTTAAGGGTAAAGGTGCATGGCTTCAAGTCCACTCGGTTCCCTTGATAATGCAGAATGCATTCCATGCCTTGATCCTGTCTCCTCCTGCACAATAATCTTTAGCGTTATTGGTGTTAGAAATTAATCTTGTCGCTCCATTCTGCACAATAATCGGACTTTCTGTGTTTTGTTTTTCTTTCAGTTGAACCGTTATTTCTGGCAAGGTCATTACGATAGAGTCATCCGTATGTTTCTTTGTGTTGGGCTTCCCTGGATGTTGTTCTCTCCTCACTCCTCCCGAGTTCTCTCTGCCTAGACGCACAACTGCAGACGATCTGCAACTGGGGTTTTTGTCCCTATAATTGGTACTTGTTCTTCTTCTCCGTTCATCTCTGGCCCCATATGCCCACCGCTCGAACACGGTTTTCCGTGTGCTTTTGTCCATACGTGCCGAGCAGGAAGAATTGGGTTCAAGGGGGGCTGCGGTCGCTCAGAAATTCGTGAATTCTGCGGATGCTCTCGCTGCATTAAATTATTTAAGCCCCGAACCCGCTGCAAAGTATGCACGAAGTACCCTCTGATGTGGAAACTGTTCCTCATTTCTTACCGCCTTATGCGACCTCTTAGCTTTGGCCGTTACGTATTATTTTCTCCGTTGATTGGTCTGGTCCTCATCAACTTCATCATTGACTCACTAACTTTCCAGCTTTCTCTTCGAAACTAGTTTGGCCGCTTTTGAGCTGCCGCATGGTTTGTGGGCAATGCTACCAAATTATCATCTTATCAGCTTCTCATTGGCGATTGACACCGCATTTTAGGATTTTTTTCTGCGTGCGCATCTGGCTCTTATTGCGCTACATCAGAATCAAAATGTATGCTGTCTCTTCAATGATAGGGTTTATCTTGTGTTATGACCTTATTGCGCTGCATCATAGTGATGCGATACTTTGATTCCTCTCATTCACGTCGGAAACTGAACTTAACCGACGCATGGAAAAGCCAAACGCCGTACGGGAGGAGACGTCAGCAAACGGAAGCCGAAGCGGACGAAGAGTTAAATCGGAGACCCCCAAGGTTCTACAAGTACTGGTCACGTTAGGGGGAAGGGGCATCGTCGTCTGTCTGTCTATCTCTCTCTCTCATCCACTCTCGGTCTCCCTCCTGCTCCCTGCTGAGAGCCCTCTTGTACCGTCTTCCGTCGTGTTACGTCTAGTAAGAACTCTAGCTTATCTAGTCCCTCAGTCTGAGTAGACGTCATCGTGACCGAGGACAACCGGTGTCCCATCACATTGCAGGGGTCATCTCCACTCGATCTTCTTTAGTATCATGAGCAGCGTCCAAGACAATGACCGGGATATGCAGTGCCCAGTCCTTGAGGAGAATAGCGGAGTCAGATTCGTGGATATTGACCGGCTTGACGAAGGGCCCCCTGACATCTCCATGCCCTTCCCTTCTTCCCCTGGAAAGCCTCAGCCAACTCTGGTTGGGATGACAGCCCCTGATCTGGTGACGATGAGGAACACCAGAGAAGGACCCATTGGCCCAGCGGAGCGTGGCGATCTTCTCTTCAAAAGCAAGGGATTCCCTTGGACTATCATTGATGGGGCCCTCGCAGGAAGATTCTGATGAAGTGGAGGTCCAATCCTCTCCGGGTTCTGCGGCACCGGAGGACCGGATCCTCCAGCATGACAATACTCTTTCATCTTGGTTTCCTATTTCACGGGCCTTGGCTTCCTTAAGCCATTGGATAGTACTCCGAGGAGGAAGAAATTTGATGTGCATTACTATGCTTCGGTTTCTCAACCTTTCCGGCCCATCAAACGGGAATTCAGTGACAGCCTACCCCAGTATCCAATTCCCAGTTATCTCCGTGCAAAGATTGAGAAGAAGCAGGTTCCCAGTGTCATCATGGAAGGGCTAAAGATGCAAAACTACGATACTTTTTTCAGCTCTCTCATGAATATGGAAGAAATATATCTGGAGGTAAGAGGTGAAAGTGAAGCTTTCCGTGTCATTTGGGACCAGTTTTCTTCTTCTTCCTGTTGGCAGCTGTGCTTTGGTTTTCGCAGGAGCAAATGAGAGGCTATGACATGAACTCTGTGGCTATGAGAAGGAATGGAGCCCGTCTCCTAACGCTGAAGGTTCACGGATTGGAGGGAAGACGACCGTCCCTAGTTTGTGGTGACTCTTTATTTGTGGAACCTGCTATCAAGCAACCGAGCGATCATACTCTCCCTTATGAGGTTCCAACACATATTTTGACTTGGTACTGCTCTTTCTTTTCTCGAATGTCTTCCCACAATTTTCTTTCTTATGGGATGTACGTAATGCTGCAGGGTAATATCTACATGATCGAAGCAGATGAGATATTCTTGACGGGTGAGAAAGAATTCCACCAGCAGCATCATGAAACCAAGCGTTATGACGTTAGGTTTGCTCTTAATCGTGTGTGTCTGAGAAGGCTCTACCGGGCTATTCAGATGGCAAAAGAGTTGGGGACTCCATTTCTTTTTCCTTCAAACTCATCCGAAAAAAGGGTAATTACGACGAAGGACTCGGTGGTTCCATTAAGCAGAACTTTGAATGAAGAGCAGCTGCAGTCTGTGGAAAAGATCCTTGGTTGCCAAGGAGCTCCTCCCTACATTATACATGGCCCACCTGGCACGGGGAAGACAATGACGCTGGTGGAAGCAATCTTACAGACTTGTCGACGACAACCACATGCCCGTGTTCTTGTGTGTGCCCCCTCAAATAGTGCAGCCGACCACCTATTAGATAAACTAATTGGTGAGGGAGGAAGAGAGGTTGAAGGGAGTAAAATATTCCGGTTGAATGCCAAGATCAGGCAGCACGATGATCTGAAGTCTGAACATATCATGTTTTGTTTCTCTAAGGGCGGGGTCTTCAAATGCCCTCCTCCGGGGGTCTTACTACGCTACACAATCATCATATCCACCTACATGAGTTCGTATCTGCTCTATGCAGAGTGTATGCGGAATGGTCACTTCACCCATATATTCTTGGACGAGGCTGGCCAAGCGTCGGAACCCGAGACGATGGTGCCGCTAGCCAGCTTCTGCTCTCAAAAAACTGTTGTTGTTCTAGCCGGTGATCCCATGCAGCTGGGTCCGGTTGTTTGCTTGGCGGAAGCTGATAAATATGGGCTGGGCAGGTCATATATGCAGAGGCTGTTTGACTTTGAAGTTTATGAAAGTAAGGACACTAATTATATGAGAAAGTTGGTTAGGAATTAAGGTCTCATCCGGCCATTCTCGGTCTCCCATCCAGACTTTTTTACGAGGGAGAATTAATTCTTTGTAAGAAGGAGAATGCCTCAACTTATGAGCCGCTGGATATCCCCAATAAGCAGTTCCCCGTTCTTTTTATGGGTGTTCAGGGGTGCGAAGAGAGGGATGGGAGTAATCCATCATGGTTTAACCGTACTGAGGTGAGCAAGGTAGTTGAGATTGTCAGAAAGGTGAGGGCGGGCGTTAACTTGATGGAGTCAGACATAGGAGTGATTGCACCGTACCGTCAACAGGTGAACAAACTTAGAAAGGCCTTTGAATCTCTAGATATGGAAAAGGTGAAAATTGGGAGTGTTGAGGAATTCCAAGGTCAGGAAAACGAAGTCATAATTGTGTCTACTGTCAGGTCAAGTGTGAAGCATAATGAGTTAGATCTGGCGCACAACCTTGGGTTTCTTACTAATCCTCGGAGGTTTAATGTCGCTATCACTCGTGGGGGCTTGAGTTGATAAATTTTCTTTGCAATCAAATATAAGTTTCACAAAAAAATAACCATCAACAAAATTACATTCTAGTTTATGGTGATTAGGTCCTCTTGGCATACTCTGAGTCTCTATTTTTGTTCATATGTTCTACTAGATCTTTATTTTCAGGCCTAGGAACCTACTTTGTTTCCAAATGTTAGACTATAAATTCCGAAATCATCTTCTAGTTTTCATGGTTGTATATGATTAAACTAGATAAGCTCTTCATTTCTCTCTTCAGTGCTCTCTTCATTCCAGCTCTCTCTCTCTCTCTCTCTTTATCTATCTATCTATCTATTTATCTATCTATTTATCTATCTATTTATCTATCTATTTATCTATCTATCTATCTATTTATCTATCTATATATCTATCTATCTATCTATTTATCTATTTATCTATTTATCTATCTATATATATATCTATCTATCTATCTATCTATCTATCTATCTATCTATCTATCTATCTACCTACCTACCTATCTATCTATCTATCTATATATCTATTTATCTACCTACCTATCTATCTATCTATCTATCTATCTATCTATCTATCTACCCACCTATCTATTTATCTATCTACCTATCTATCTATCTATCTATCTATCCACCTCTCCTACGTCTCTGAATTCTCATTTCCTTTCTCGGAGTCGGCGACTCGTGGTATCGTAGGAGCTCTTAGTGAGCACCTGTATGAAATAAAGCTTGGAGTTTTATTTTTAGAGCCGATCAGACCCAAGAGTACCCGACTATGTGATCACTAGACAGTTTTTTAAAGTGCCCACCACATGCATAAATTCTAAAATAATGATTTGAAGGGACTATTTGAGGAACAAAAACCACCTCGTAAAGGAGAGATTTTTAGTGAGTTAGCTGGGTTTTCAGAGGTGGAACTTTTTCTATAAGTTAATATTATCAAAATTAAAATAATTTTTTAATAGTTTCTAGTTTTAGAAAATACCTGTGAAACATTATCGAACACAATGCTATTCCTAAAATGTTGTTGTGAACATTGATTAAATTGGAGGAATATAATCTGCTGTCGACTATATTTTGTGAAAAATAATATTTTTCCAGTTAAAGTAATTAAGTGATAATGTCAATTTTTAAGAAAGTAGCCATGAGACATTAATGACTGCTAAAAAATCATAAAAAAGGTAATGGTCTAGAATGTTATGCAAATATTGTAAGTAGATGTAGTAGTTCAGTTTATTCCCATGAAATAACACCTACCAAATTGGGGATTAATAAAGTCAACTTTTAGGAGAAGTTTTTAGAAAATTATAGAAATGTTTAAACAATCAATAGTATTTGGATTATCTTCTATAAATTAATATTTTTGAAATTATAATTAATTAATAAGATGCATATTTTTAAAAATGACTAATGAGACATTTTTGGTTTTTTTAAAATTCATAAAAAATATGGAAACAGTTGATGAAACTAAAGAAATAGGAGTTGTCAAAAAGTTTACAGACCTAGTTAAAGCTCAATAACCTTCATATCTTTAAGATTTTCGAATGCTCTTTCAAACTTTTATTATGGATTGCCTCCAAAATCATTATGAGTTATTCTTATCTACCTATAATTATGTCAAACATTTTCATATTTCTTTTTGTGAATTTCACAGTGATAAATAATGTCTCATGAGTATTTTCAATTAAAAGAGAAAATTCAGACAAAATCCAAATGATTGTGAGCTATTCCTACATAATTGAATTGATGTTTTATTATTTAATTATTAAAAATATAAAATAATATAAAAATATATATATAATATAAATTATTGTAGAATATTTTTATAATCTCAATTTTTCCTGAACATAATCAGATTTGTATGATTTTTTATGTGCGTTATTATGTCTCAAATTGCAATAATTAACGATTTCTATAAAATTTTAGGAAAACACTAATGAGACAATAAATAAAAATATGAAATTCATCAATTTTTGGTAATAATTGAGAAAATTATAGGCATAATCTATTTTCTATAAAGGGGGATTGCTAAGTTAATTCGATAATTGGTAACATCAAATTTTGAGTAATACCAATCAGACATTATTGTATGATATATTAAGTTCATGAAAAATCATGGTAACACTTGAGAAAATTTTAGGAATGTAGGAATAATTCATAGTGATTTGTTATTTTGTATATAATTTAGAAATTTTCAATTGAGGTAGTTAAATAATGACATCAATTTGTTAAAAAATATCGATGAAGCATTTTTTAGCACCAATAAAATGATAAAAATGTGATTATTTTCAGAGAAATTATGAGATTATAATAGTGGTCCATAATAATTTATATTTTCTATCTATTTTTATATGCTTTACATATATAACAATTACATTATAAAAAAATCAATTCAATTATGTAAGAATGGCTCACAATCGCTCGGATTTTGTCTAAATTTTATTTTTAATTGAAAATACTCATGAGATATTATTTATCACTGTGAAATTCATAAAAGAATTATTGCAATGTTTGAGAGGGAGATAAGGATAACCTACAATGATTTTGGCGGCGATCCATGATAAAAAGTTTGAAGGAGCGTTAAAAAATCTCAAACATATGAAGGTTACTGAGCTTTATCTGGGTCCCTAAACCTTCTTTGTGAAGG
Organism: Spirodela polyrhiza; assembly: GCA_024713555.1. NCBI lineage: Eukaryota > Viridiplantae > Streptophyta > Magnoliopsida > Alismatales > Araceae > Spirodela > Spirodela polyrhiza. Next base: position 341,493 of record CM046535.1, read on the forward strand.
GACGGCTAAATGGCGACCGATTTGGCCGCCTTTTCTTGGTATGAATTGGGCTTTATTGGGTTACTTTTCCAAATAATATTGAGTAATATTATTTGGGCCGGGCTTAATAGCCCATTAAGGGGTTTCGAATGCGGTCGGTGCTCGCGGGCAATGAGAAAACTGGGCCAGGAGAGGAGAGAGGGACGCTCACCTTTTCCCCGTCCTTTCGCTGCTCTGCGACGCGGGTGGCGACGGGGCCAGGGGCGTAGCGTTGATTCTCTCTCTCTCTCTCTCTCTGTAGATATTTGTGTGGAGTCAGGGCAGGGGTGTGCTCGGGTGTCGTGGTGATCATCGAGGGCTGTGGAGGCACGCACTGCACTGGAGGAAGCGGGCTGAATGGTAGCGGTAGATGCCTCCAACTCAACTCGGTTCCCTTGACAACGCGGGCTGCATTCCACTCTTTACCTCCCTTGCTCCGCCATCTCCTCAGCGCTGTCGGTCTTTGCTCTTCGTCTTCTTCGTTCGTCTCTGGATCCATATCTCCAACCCTCGCTCGCGGTTTTCCTCGTCCTTTTCTCCATCCGACGCACCGCGCGGTGTGGAAACTGTTCTTGATTTTTTCTCGCCGCCTCATGCGATTTCTTCAGCTTCGGTTGGTGTTATCCTCATCAGCCTCATCACCGATCCTTTTAACTTTCAGGATCTCTAATCTAAGTTAGTTTGGCTGCTGTTGAGCGGCATCATGGTCCGTGACGCATCTGGCTCTTACGGCGCTGCATCACGGTCAAAATCTTGGCCACATCTTCAATGATGATACAGCTCTTTCCAATCCAGGGTTTCTCTTCTGTTGCGATCAAGCCTCCTCCTCCATGGGCCTGGCTCGTCTAGTGAGATAGCATCCCTGGCCGGAGGGGCCGTCTCCAGTCGATCTTCTTTGCTATCATGGGGAGCGTCCATGACAATGATCCGGATGAGCAGTACTCGGTCCTTGAGGAGGAGGGTGGAGTCAGGTACCTGGATTTCGAGGACGAGTCCCTCCGTCGTTTTGACCCACTCGATGACGGGCCTGTCGTCATCTCCATGCCCTTCCCTTTTACCCGTGGGAAGCCCCAGTCCACTCTGGTTGGGGAGACGGCCTCTGATCTGCTGACGATCAGAAACACCACAGAAGAGCTAGTGGATCTCTGGAGCGTGAGGATCTTCTCTTCAAACCCAAAGGATTCCTTTCTGCTCTCCCTGATGAGGCCCCCGCAGGAGGACTCCAGTGAAGCGGAGGTCCAGTCCTTTCTGGGTTCAACGGTTCTCGAGGACCGGCTCCTCCAGCCTGATGAGACCCTTTCAGTTTGGCTGTCCTGTAGAGCAGTAGGGATTGGGATGCACACCGCAGTCCTTCATATTGTTGCAGGAGATGACAAGTACGAGAGAGTGGCCTTTCTCCTGGCAGATGATCCTATTTCACAGGCTTTGGCTTCCTGTAAGCCATTCGCTAGAGCTCCAAGGAAGAAGAAATTTGATCTGGATAGTTATGTTCCTGCTTCTCATCCTTCCCGGCCCTTCAAACGGGAATTCAGACGCAGGCTACCCCAATACCCAATTCCCAGGGATCTCCGTGCAATGATCGAGGATAAGCAGGTTCCCAGTGTCATCATGGAAGGGCTGAACAGCCGAAATTACTCCAGTTTTTTCAGCTCTCTGCTCATCATGGAAGAAATAGATCTGGAGGTAAGAGACGAAAGAGTAGCTTTCCATGCCATTTATGCTCAGTCTTCTTCTTCCACATCCTGGAAGTTGTGCTTTCTCTCTTGCAGAGGCAAATGAGGGGATATGACATGGAGTGTGTGGCCATGAGAAGGAAGGGAAGCCATCTCCTGTCACTAGAAGTTCATGGATTGGCGGAGCGAAGGCCTTCACTTGTTTATGGCGACTCTTTGTTTGTGAAGCCTGCTTTCAAGGACCCAGGCGACGATACTCGCCCCTATCAGGTCCAGTCCGCATGCATGACTTTGGTGGCGTTTTGTTGCAGAGTGACGGATACTGCTCTCGATCTTCCCCAATTTTTGTCTTCTCAATATTTCCTTGTACCTTGGGCTGTGCATGTTGATGCAGGGCTTTATCCACAAGGTTGAAGCTGATGAGATATTCTTGAGGTTTGCGGAAGAATTCCACGAGCAGCACCATGAAGCCAAGCGGTATGACGTTAGCTTTTCTTTTAATCGCCTGTGTATGAGGAGGCTCTACCAGGCTCTGCAGATGTCAGAAGAATTGGGTGCTGCGATTCTCTTCCCCTCAAACCCGTCAAAAAGGAGGGTGATCAGGACGAATGGCTCTCTGGTTCCCCTGAACAGAGCTCTGAATCAAGAGCAGCTGCAGTCTGTGGAAAAGATCCTTGGATGCCGAGGAGCTCCTCCCTACGTCATATATGGTCCGCCTGGCACTGGGAAGACAATGACGCTGGTGGAAGCGATCTTGCAGACCTGTCGGCGACGGCCACGTGCCCGGGTTCTTGTGTGCGCCCCCTCGAACAGCGCCGTCGACCACATACTAGACAAACTGATTGGTGAAGGCGGAGCAGAGGTTGAAGGGGGTAAAGTACTCCGGCTGAACGCTGAGAGCCGGCAGTACGATGATCTAAAGGCCGATCATATCCAGTTCTGTTTCCTCGATGGCATGGTCTTCCACTGCCCCCCGCTGGAGGCCTTATTATGCTACACGATCATCATATCCACCTACATGAGTTCGTGTCTGCTCTATGCACAGGGCGTGCGAAAGGGCCACTTCACCCATATATTCTTGGACGAGGCTGGCCAGGCCTCGGAGCCTGAGACGATGGTGCCGCTGGCGGGCCTCTGCTCTCAGAAAACCGTTGTCATTCTAGCCGGTGATCCAATGCAGCTGGGTCCGGTTGTTTGTTCAGCGGATGCTGCTGATTACGGACTGGGCAGGTCATATTTGCAGAGGCTGTTTGACTTTGAGGCTTATGAAAGTGAGGATCCTAACTATATGACAAAGTTGGTGAGGAATTACAGGTCTCACCCGGCCATTCTGGATATCCCATCAAGACTTTTCTACAAGATGGAATTGATTCCTTGTAAGAATGAGAATGCCTCAATGTATGAGCCACTGGATATCCCCAACAAGCAGTTCCCTGTTCTTTTTGTGGGCGTTCAGGGGTGCGATGAGAGGGAAGGGAGCAATCCATCGTGGTTTAACCGTACAGAGGTGAGCAAGGTGGTGGAGACTGTCAGAAAAGTGAGGGCGACCGTTGACCTGATGGAGTCCGACATTGGAGTGATCACACCGTACCGTCAACAGGTGATCAAGCTGAGAAAGGCCTTTGAATCTCTAGATATGCCCGATTTGAAGATTGGGAGTGTTGAGGAATTCCAGGGGCAGGAAAGGGAAGTCATAATTCTATCCACCGTCAGGTCAACTGTGAAGTACAATGAGTTTGATCGGGTGCACAACCTTGGGTTTCTTACTAATCCTCGGAGGTTTAATGTCGCCATTACTCGTGCTAGATCCTTGCTTGTCATCATCGGAAATCCGCATGTTATAACCAAGGTATGTGAATATGCCTCCCTGTGTTAATTGGTGATCAAATTCCTTGGCTGAAACCTCCCTGTTCCTGGAACTCTCTCCATCGTTGTTCTATTTCTTAGAGGCTGGGCGTAATGCAAGGTGCTTTTTTTTTAATGCGATTGGCTGCTTTCATGAAGATATTTTGCAGCGATGAACTTGTATGTTCTTGTTCGCCTCGCATCTGATCGGCAATGAACATTTATGTTCTGTCACTTTTCCGTGTGATTCTTCTTCCGAACATGGGTATAGATCATCATACCGTTCGTTAAGAATAATTCTCCCTGATTTGATTTCTCTGGGCTTAAATTTTTTGCATAGTTCTTTTATTGACTGCATTTCATTCTAAGCATTTGCGTATTTGCAGTTCTCTGTTTTTTCCCCCGGGCTGAAGGATGTGATCCTGCAGTTCTATTTTTTTTTTTTTTTGGGATAAAAGTTCACAGAACCCTTTGTTAGGATGAAGATTCAGAGTATGAACTGAACTCTAAAATTCATTGTTCCTAGAGGATTTACAAATGTTATCTGAACATTGAAAATCTGTATAACGGTTTGTAGAGAGAGAGAGAGAGAGAGAGAGAGGTGCATAATTTTTTGCTGGGGATTTTTTTTGTTCGCCTCTTAATAATGATGGAACACACGGTGGACCAAGACTTTTTATTCTTTTTTTTTATTTATTTTTTTGCATCCGGGCTATCGGCCATTTAATTGCAAGCCCTGCAGAGGTATCTAGTCCTTGATCGCCACTGTTGGTTACCTGCATGGGATTCTTTTTCTCCACTTTTCATTGATCTTGTTCCCTCTTTATAATTTTTTTCATTCTCAGGATCCGTATTGGAATCAGCTTCTGAGGTACTGTGCTGATAACGGCTCCTATCAGGGCTGCCCCCTCCCCGAGCCAGAAATTTCCAACCTTCCTTCTCAGGATTCTCAGTCAAAGGTGGCCGAGTGGGACGAGCAGCTGCCAGGTCAGTACCCCAATGAGGCTGAGTGGGACGAGCAGCTGCCAAGTCAGTACTCCAATGAGGTCGAGTGGAATGAGCAGCTCCCAAGTCAGTACTCCAATGAGGTCGAGTGGAATGAGCAGCTGCCAAGTCAGCACTCAAAAGAAGTCGAGTGGGACGAGCAGCTGCCAAGTCAGTACTCGAAGGAGGCAGAGTGGGACGAGCAGCTGCCAAGTCAGCACTCGAAGGAGGCAGAGTGGGACGAGCAGCTGCCAAGTCAGCACTCGAAGGAGGCAGAGTGGGATGAGCAGCTGCCAAGTCAGCACTCGAAGGAGGCGGAGTGGGATGAGCAGCTGCCAAGTCAGCAATTGAAGGAGGCAGAGTGGAATGAGTGGCTCCGCGGGGAAGACAGAAATACGGATGGATGGAAGGAAGCTCCTCCGAACCAGCTGGAGGAGAAGGATGAACCCCCGAGGCACCGCCGCAGTCCGGCCGGATTTGGGCGCGGTGACGGTGGACAACAGCCTGAGGGGAGCTCATATGCCGGTGGCTGGAGACCCGTCTCCGGCAAGTCTCAGCCTGGCAGAAGGCAACCCGAGGAAGCTCTTCGGAACCAGTTGCCGGAGGAGGATGAATTCCCAAGGAGCCACCACGATCGGGCCAGATTTGGGTGTGGCGATGGCAGCCAAGTTTCTGAGGGGCAGTGCTCAAATGCCGGCCGCGGGAGCCGCCGGAGACCCATCTCGGCCGAGTCTTGGTCTGGCAGAGAGACGCCCAAGGAAGCTCAGCAGAGCCAGTCGCCGGAGGAGGATGCCCAGGGGGAGGATGATGAACTCCCAAAGCACCGGCAGAATCAGGGCGAATTTTGGTGTGGTAATGGCGGCCAACAGCCCAAGAGGAATGGCCAGTATGCCGGCCACTGGAGACCCATATCCACCGAGGCGCGCTCTCAGTCTGGCAGAGGGAAGCCTAGGGAAGCTCTGCAGAACCAGTCGTCAGAGGAAGATGAGCTCCCAGAGCGCCGCCAGAATCAGGCCGATTTTGGTTGTGGTAGTGGCGGCCAGCAGCTCGGGAGGAATGGCCAATATGCCGGCCACTGGAGACCCGTCTCTGGCAAGTCTCAGTTTCAGTCTCAGCCTGGCGGAGAGCAGCCCGAGGAAGCTCTGCAGAACCAGGTATCAGAGGAAGATGAACTCGCATGGCACCGCCAGGACCAGGCCGGGTTTGGGGGCGGTGATGGCGGCCAAGAGTCTGAAGGGGAGCACTCATACGCCGGCTGCTGGAGACCCGTCTCCACCAAGTCTCTCTCTGTCGGAGGGAAGCCCGAAGAGGATCTGCAGAACCCTCACTTGCCGGAGGAGGATGAACAGGGCGGGGAAGACGATGAACTCCCAAGGCCCCGCCACGATCAGTCCAGATCTGGCTGTGGTGATGGCGGCGGACTGCCCGATGGGCGGTGCTCACATGCCGGCCGCCAGAGGCTTGTTGCCGCTGCCGCTCGGCCCCAAGAACTTGGACAGCAGGCGGCGGCGGCGGCGGAGGCGTCCCCAGGCGGAGGGAGTAAGAAGAAGGGGTCCAAGGGGCAGCCATCTAAGGCCCGGCCTCGCTGGCGATAAGTCTGACTTCAAAGGTAAACCTTCTTGTGCCTGAGAGAGAACTTGGGTTGAAGGGCATCTTGCTATTATTATTTTTTTTACTATCGAAATATTTTCTTTTTGATTAATATTGGTTCCATGAGTCCTCTATTGCTCTGTTGAGAGGTGCGCTATTATATTCTTTTGGTGAAAGTTTTTTATTTATATATCTATTAATGTAAAATTAATGGTCCAAGAGGAGTGAGAGATGCTTAAAATGGTTTTTTTAGTGATAATTTGTGTATTATTATTCAAAAATGCACACCGAATAGTTCACACACTGCACTGCAGGAATTTACGCCCAAAAAATATACATTCAGACTGTGAAATCGCTCAAAGCAGATCTTCCCCACGAACAAGTCCCTGCTGGGGAGCTTCCCTCCTCTAGAACCCCTTCAGCAACAGCGCTCCAGCGGCGGCGGCGGCGGCGGCGGCGAGAAGCGCCGCCGGGTGGGCGACGGGCTTGGAAGCGGAGTTCGGTATGACGAACGGCGGCAGTTGTGGCGTCGCTGCGGGCGCCTTCGTCACAGGCGGCGGCGGCGAGATGGCTGCGCGGCGGCGAGTTAAGACGAAGTTAGAAAAAAACCCAGCACGCCGGAAAACCCGCCCAACATGGAAACCAGACGGAGATCTCGGGAGGACTTCTTACGAGGCGGAGCGGCGGCGGGCGGAATCGTCGTCGGCGTCAGAGAATCTGCCAGCGAGAAGCTATCAGTAGAGCGAGAGAGACAGGCAGAGAGAGAGAGAGAGAGCATGATGCTCGTCGGCTTCTCTTTAAGTCCTTGCAGGAAACTGACCCACTGTTCCACCCAAAAGGGTCACAAGCGAAGAAGACGAGTTGCACCACTTGAGATATACACAGAAAGAGAGAGAGAGAGAGAGAGAGAGAGAGAGAGAGAGAGAGAGAGATGACCTTGGCACTTGAAGAGGTCGACGGAGGTGGAGTTGCAGTAGCTGGGGAGTTTGAGGGCGAGGGTCCTGTTGAAGGGGAGGCCGAAGGGGATGTAGCCGTTGAGGATCTGGCAGGCGCAGCTGGTGCTGCTGCTCAGCAGCCCCCCGAACGCCCCGCAGCACTCTGCCGTCGGCGCCAGCAGCGCGTTGCTGCTCCCCGTCAGGTAGTTCACGCACGGCGTGAAGCTGGTTATCATCGACAACGTGCACGACAGTATCGACTGCGCCGCCACCTCCCTCCCCCCCATCGCCGCCGCCACCACCACCACCATCACCGCCACCGCCACAACCCCACGTCTCTCCATATCTCTTCTCTCTCACACACACACCCTCTCTGTCTGGGAGTTTCAGCTGGAGTTGTAGAATCGCCGCCGGTGGATGGGCGATGAAGCGGTTCATAAATAAGCTGCTGATCGGCGAAGGCGGGGTGGTTCTGCTAAGCCCACCCACCATATCTAACATGGGGATTCCGGGAGAGTGGTAGAGAACAACGGGCTGATTGGTGACCTAACCCTAACGATGCAGACGTGGGAGGGAATACGACCTGGGCATCCGAACTTGTGCCGTTGACTTTCCGGTTCTCTGCGAGTTTTTTTAATCGGAGTGGTGTTTTCCGGAGCTGGATCTCCAGCTTCTCTCTAGAATCTGAGAGAGAATCGCGGAGCACCGGGGAATCGGTCAGCTCAGCTGTTCCATGGCGTCTGAACCTCGAGAGGAACGCCTTCATCATCATCATCTTCTTCTTCTTCTTCTTCGTCGAGGTCTGCGCATGGCTACAACGCGTCTCATCGCCGTCAACGCGGCGGCGCCGGCGCCGGCCTGTTATCAGGCTAAGAAAATATCGGAGAAATAAAAATAGGTCCAATGTAGCCGCCTGTCGGCTCGCCACTTGGCAACGCCTCGTCCCTCTCTCATTGGTTCATCGCGCGGAGTGGGCCGGCCCGGAGACCCATTTTCGGGTTTTTCTGCAATCGGATCGGCCCGCCCCGCCTTCTCGACTGGTTTAGTCACTTTCTCAGTGACACGCATACGTGTCGCTACGTACCCGAAGCGTGACTGCTAACCTTGAGCCCCCCCCCCGGGCGAGGGGAAGTTGAGGATGAGGAAGAAGTAGGTCCTGTGGCTGAAGAAGAGAAGAGGACTACTGAGGAGGCGGACGAGGGGCGGGAGGGGGTTCCGGTGGAGGAGGGAGCTCTGATTCTCCATGCCAGATGACTGTTCTCCGGCCTTGATCGCTCGCTCTCGGCATGCCTCAGCGCTTCTCGGAGGCGCAGGCAGTTCCGGTGATTCTCATCTCCGATTCCAGATCAGCGCCGACGGGATCGTCTCTGTTTTCTGTGAGTTTCGCCCCTATTTTTGTGGATCCTTTGATCTTCTTGTTGTTCTTCTTTGGAAGATCTTCTATCGGCTTAGTGTTGTGCCTGCTAGTTTTGTGGAAACTTCGCGGCGCGGTTCAACTATCTCCTCCTCGTCCGGAAGACCTAGCGCCGGGTGCGATTGGGGTTGGAGGATGGGACTCTCTCCCTCATCCTGACATTTTTCTGCTTGATATCTGATTGGAAGACTTGTTTTTCGCCGTTTGGAGAGTTTCTCGTCTGTTCTGCTCCCGGAATGTTGGAATCCCTTGGTTTTTTAGGGTTGATAGCCATGGGAGCTCCTTTCTGGAGACATCAAGGCTTTACTAGAATTGTCGCAGGCGTGTGTATCCCTTGGTTTGGTGCTGGGAGGAACAGGTTCCTCGCCCATCTTGCTTCTCCCGGTGCATTTCATATGGCCCTGGAAATTCCCCAAGAGGAAGTTGTGACCCGTCGGCGCACATTTGAGTAGTCCGAGAATGGGTGTGTGAAGAACCGAAAGCCCTTTGGACCATGACACAGCTTCCAAGTTGGTAGGAACTTTTCTCTTTGAATGCTGTGATCCTCTCCCCTGAAAAGATCAGCAGATTTGGACTTATTGTGCTCCGTAATCCTCTCTGAAGCTAGTTCTTTTGTCATTCTAGCCATGGCGATGAATTTTGGTCAACCCTTGAGCCTACCTATCTAGCACAGGAGAGGAGGCACTCTGTCAGATACGAGGAAGGAAGGTTAGGAGTCTCCTTTCCTCCCTGAGAACAGCAGAGAAAATATCCAGTGGCTGGTCTTTTGCGTTTTCGCTTACTTGTTGGTGAGGAAAGAGAGTTGAGCATACCATCATCTTCTCATGGCTCTCTAGGGTTTTACTTTTACCACTTCCCGTTTGCTTCTACAATAGTTGTTCAGCATCATCCCATCAGGCCTGATTGTGGATGAGACGACATCTACAGCCTTCTTTGTTTTTCTTTTTCAGTGAGTTCACTAGATAAAGCAAGAACGGCCGCCATTGTCCGTCATCGTTTTCTTCTGTTTTGTGTCAATCTGTGGTGGATGGATCGTTCCAGGTTTTGAGTGGCAGTCTTAGCTTCAAGATGCAAATAGCTTATTAAAGAATTTATCAACAGATACTCATCTGTGATTTCATTGGGTTTTTTTTTATAAAAAAAAAATCCCCTTTTTGTTCATTCTTCCAAGATCTGAGCATATTAGTGGGGGTATCAGACCCACCACAAAAATATTTTCCCATCTTTCCTCGAGGCATTCCTGATGCCAATGATTCTTCAAACCATATTCAGGGCACCATATACCTCTCATCCATCTTAAAAATCCCAACTGGACGTGTTTTCTCTGATTAATTCTGTTCCCTATGATGATCTCCTCAAACCAAGTATCTTCTCCCACATTTTTACAGTGATGACCCAGTACTGTAGCACCGATGGCAACAGCTGCAAGCGAGCAGGATGATCCAACCTTGCCCAGCTGGGGCCCCTACATTGCCGCCGAAGGCCATCCCCATGGCAGTGGCGTTGGCACCAGCGGCGGACCAGCATGCCCCTCGGAGCCCGCCGCTGCCAGTGGGACCGAGTTCATGCAGCGCCTTAATCCCCCGCCGCTGCCGCTCCCACCCACAGCCTACAGCCACACTGGAGACATGCAGGTGATCGCGGCAGTGCCCGTGTACTTCTGCTCCGCCAATGACCGGAGCGCGAAGAAGGGCCGCAAGGGCGGCGGAGCCTCACCTGCTGCTGCCGCTGCTGCTCCGACGCAATCGCCGAGACTGCCGAAGAGGGGCCGGAAGAGTGGGCAGGAGCCAACCAGCCAGGCGGCAGCGGCGGTGGCGGGCGGAGAACTGAGGTTTGAATGGAAGGACAGGGACGCCGGCCTGCGGCAGGTGGCCTTTGACGAGTTGACGATGCCGCCGCCAGTCTGCTCATGCACGGGGACGCCACAGCGGTGCTACAAGTGGGGGAGGGGCGGGTGGCAGTCGTCGTGCTGCACGCCGACGATGTCCATGTACCCGCTGCCGTTCCTGCCGGTGAAGCGGCATGGCCGGGTCGGCGGCAGGAAGATGAGCGGCGGCGCTTTCGGCAAGCTGCTCAGCCGGGCGGCGGCCGACGGGCACGACCTCTCCACCCCGCTGGACCTCAAGGACCACTGGGCCAAGCATGGGACCAACGGCTGGATCACCATCAAGTGAGCAAGCAACCGGAGGGAGGGTGCAGCCCATCCTGCCTTCCTTCATCAGCAGTCAGTCGCTGTACTGTTGTACCCCCTGGCTCCCCCTCCCCTCCCTTCCATCTTCCGCATCATCAGGCCTTCATTCAATATGCTTCTGCGGGGTGATCAGCGTCTCTCTACCTCTCTAACTCTCTCTCTATACTTCTATATCTATGTACACACATGCACACACTTAGAGAGAGAGAGAGAGAGAGAGTTAAATGTTCAGCCTCACTAGCGGGCTCTTATGCCGACCGGGGCCTGAGTTTCTACGGTGAAACGGTCGGGAGAGGGACAGAGAGAGGGCGTTTGACTCTGAGAGAGACAGAGCAGGGTCTCCTCCCCGCGGGCACACGCCATTGAAAAGTTTGCCATACAGAAGAAAGATAGCACCAGTAGGCATGGCCGGCCACCTTACCCGCCCAACCTCGCAGGAAAATTCTGCCCTGGTTAGATCGTCTGCTACCCCTATAAATCTCCCCGGCAACTCCTCTCCCCTCCCACAGCTCTCTCTCTCTCTCCCTCTCTCTCTCTCTCGCTCCTGCTCTAGGTAATTTTAGCAGCGATGGTTAGAGCGGCGGTGTTTCTGGGCCTGGTGGCCGCGATTGCGACGGCGCTTTGGGCGGGGGCGGCGGCGCAATCCAGCTGCAACTCGGTGCTCACCACCTTGCTGCCGTGCCTGGCGTACATCCAGGGTACCTCTCCGACTCCGTCGGCGCAGTGCTGCACCCAGCTGGGCAGCGTCGTTACATCCCAACCGAAGTGTCTCTGCATCCTTCTCAACGGCGGAGCTGGGGTGACCACCGGCGTGAACCAGACACTGGCCCTCACCCTCCCCGGCGCCTGCAACGTTCAGACCCCGCCAGCAAACCTCTGCAACGGTGAGTTCCTCCGATTGCTGGAGATGTTGGTATTTCGGAATCTCCTCCTTTCACGCCATAATTATAGATTCGGATTATAATTTTTATGAAAAGCGGCGCCGCCGTCGTCAAGCCCGGCGACCCCCTCCACCCCGCCGGCCAACGGCGGAACCAAGGCCGCTCCTCCTCCTCCCGGCGGGAATACCTCCGGTGGGAGCTCCAACAGGATGGCGTTGGCCGTCTTCTTCTGCACCCTCTTCGCCGCCGCATTCTCCACCGGTATCTTATAAGGCCCTGGTCAGAGAGGAATGCCTTCGACGCCGTTGCACACTCGGCATGGCGTTGACCCCTCTACTTGTTGGTTTCTCTGATGATCGACTCATTTAATTTATACCAAATTCCTGGCTTTCTCTCTCGAGAATTTTTATCAGACACGAATAAGCGTTGTCAATCCAGGGCATCTCTTACGAAGCCTGACTATGCAATAGAGAGAGCCAGCGAGAGAGAGAGAGAGAGAGACCTTGAACCACCACTTCTCTCTCCTCATCATCTTTTTCCCATAAAACGAGGATAAACTCACAGGTACTATAAAATCATGAACAACATGGCCAACTGCGCTCTTTTCGGACTCTGTACCCATAGCAAAATGAAGGATTAGTTCTAGGTAGCTTTAAGGTTTCGCATAATTTGATCAAAATAATCATATATCATGAATCAAATTACGATCATTAAACCAACCAGGGTACGGGAAAGATCAGCATCGATAAGAAATTACGCGGAAATTCAGGAAGACAAGATGAGACGGTGTTGCCTCTATTATTGTTAATGTTTGACCTAAGTTTTTCTCTTTCTATCACATAGTTTCAAGCTCCTTCGGTTGACTGGTACCTCATCTTCCCTCTTTGGGAAATTTTGCTGAAGTTGATCCAAAGTACTTGCCTCTTTGGGTCAACGCAGATCCTTGAACTTCTCTCTCTAACGTTTAAGGCTACTTTTGTAATTTCGGAACTGTAGAAGAAAACTTCACCGTTCCCAAATCGGCTTATTTCGTTTACTCTTCTCCGACGACCCGCGGCCCCTCCTCCGAGGCTGGTCACAGACTGTGGCCGCCTCACCACGTCATCCATCCTCGTCTCGCAGCCCTCCTGGAGCAGTAGGGGGGGCCTCGTCTCGTCGACGTCTCTCCTCGTCGCTCTCTCCTTCTCGGCGCCGGCTAACCGGGCCCCGTTCTCGTTCCGGAAACCTCCGTCCCGGGGGAGCTCAGGCTCATTGCTGAGTCCCTGGCCTTCCGCCTCCTCGCCTCGGCTCGTCCTTGGTGCGTCCGTTCCTCATTCCTCCTCAAGCAGAGAATAAATTGGATCACTGCGGGAGAAATAATTTATAAAAGTCCGGACTTTGTATGCTTTAAAGTCAACGGATGACATGGCTCGAGGAAGTACATTATGAATTTGATCACTGTGCGAGCAAATAAGAAATTCTAAAACTGGAGACTTCGTGTAGTTTGAAGTCAGCGGATTAGCGTGGCAGAATGATACGCCAGGCTGTTATGGGTCAGACCAGGTCTACAGATGGATGGCTTCCTAGAAGGGAAGACAACAGTAGTAGACCGGCGGCTGCCTGGGTCAGCCCACCCAACCCGCCGAAAAACAACCTAACTAGGTTAGATAATCTACCTCTCCTCTCTCTCTCTCTCTCTCTCTCTCTCTCTCTCTCTCTCTCTCTCTCTCTCTCGCTCTCTCTCGCTCTCTCCCTCCCTCTCCGTTGCTCGGCCATGCAATGGCGTTTGAAGGATTGGAAACACGTCTGGCGTTAGAGGAGCTAATGCAGGGTAAGTGCGAGGACGGAGAGCTGACGGCGTCGCCGTTGGGAAGAGGCTCAATAGGAAGCGGGGCGCTGGGCGGGGAGTGGGGCGGTGTTCACTGGAGGCATGGGGTACCCAGGAAGGGGTTGCTGGAATGTGAAAGGCGGGGGAAGGAAGAGGGAAGTAGGACATACTCTAGAGAGAGAGAGAGAGAGAGAGAGAGAGAGAGAGAAAAAACACTCTGTTTCCAGGAGGAAAGAGGCCAGCATAGAAATCCGAGGTACTGGGTCATCGATCTTATCCATTCTCATATATAAACGCTGAACCAGCCTACACGTGCCCGCAAGGGCCCTTCCTCGCCGCCACGGCGCCACCACGCAAACATACCCACATAAAACCATCAAGGGCCGTAAATCGTACCCCCTCCTTTCATCTCTCTCATCTCTCCCTCATCCCTCGTCTCTCCCAAATCCATGGCTGCAACAACCACGGTGGCGTCGGGCAAGGCCTCCGCGCTTCCTGTGGCACTGGCGGCGATGCTCGTGGCGGCCGTTCTTGCACCGGCGGGGACGGCGGGCCTCAGCGTGCTGACGCTCTTCGACGGCCCGGGCTGCGGCGGCGCCGCCACAAGCCACCGATGCGGGTACCACCGGATCCCCCTCGGCGGAGGATGGAGGTTCCGCTACGACGAGGGGCACCCGCTGCTCATCCTGACGTTCCCCGGGCGCGGCGGTGGTCGCAGGCTGCTCTCGCCCATCGCCAGCCGGTACGCTCGAGACGCCGTCTTGTGCGACGTCAGGGAGAACCAGTTCGCCCAGATGACTTGCTGAGTCTTCCCTTGTTCTTTCTCTAAATGAACTCGTGCAAGAACTCGGGTGGTAATCTATCGAACACAGTTTTCCTCATGCGGAGCGTAATCCAGGACTAATACGGATAATAAATTGCAAATGACAGTAACATCGATCGAGCTGATTTCTCCAATTTAATAAATATAATATCATAAAGAAAGAAATATATTTCATATAATACACATAAAGTTATTGAACTTTTTCCTTTGGGTTATTGTAAAATTTTATTTTAATTACATTCTTTAACATTATATAATCATATAATCCAAATAAAATTAAAAATGACTATTTTACTCAAGCTTGCTTTCCTCAATTATATATCTATTTGCATCTACAATGAAATCGATCATCAATCAATGTGGTTCTATGATTTTGATATTATTATTTTATCATTTTATATGTTTTGTCACAATCAAAATTATTTAAGCTTCTAAAGTGAACAATCTCTTTGTGTTAGATGTCAAGATATTAGCTTGGCTTATCTCAACAACAATGGTAGGATATTTATGAATCAATTTTGACCCCAAGTGGATTCTCTTGCCTAACTTTTCTTAGTCTAAATGTTAGAGGAATATTCATTCAAATGTTTGATGTGTTTGATCTCTCAAAGAAACCCTTTATTTCTCTAATATAGTCAAAGTATCATCCATGCAAGCCATAGATCCTATGGAAACCTCTAAAAAATAAGTCCAAGTAGGCCCAAAGGATGACAGCCCAAGAGAAGAAGTGGACCTAGATAAAGCCCAATCCCAAAGGGATAAGATGGCCCAAGAAGAAGGGGTGATAAAGCAACCACCCCCTCTTATCCCTAACCACCCCTTTGGAGTGCATCTAGGGGGGATGACCATCACTACCCAAGCAACCTTTAAAGGTTTGACCAAGGGGCCTAAGGAAACACATCAGACCCTTGACCAATGGTCAAAGATGGATCAAGGACCAAAGGATCTCGTGCTGCATCCTTTGAGAGTGTCAAAAACTCCAAGGAGGTCAACGAGGAGACATCAAGCACCTCTCTTCTATGCATAATTACCTCTTTTGTAACTACTTCTTAAAAACCCTTTATAAAGGAGAAGGATTTCTTGGATCTTGGAGGATACCATAATTATTTCAGTTTTAGTTTAAGCTTATTTTCAAATATTGTCTTTTGTTGTTGGGAGGCTATGAGGGTCAAACACTCCTTTGGGAGAGGTTGAGAGGGTCAAATGTCTGATTTAGGGAGGTTTTGAGGGTCAATCACCACATTCATTCCACCCATCCACACTTCTCATCCTTTCATCTCACAGCTCACCACACCACAATGTGAGGTCATTAAAGTAAAATCTTGAAGTCAACAAGTAAAAAAAGGTGGGATCGCACTCTCCTTAGCAAGGTAACCGTTGACTTTCTTTAATTTAGTGATATCTAATTTTATTTCGAAATTCTTCTCCAACTTGACATTGATTGATCATGGGATAGTCATTTTTCATTCATTTGGTGATTAATACACCTTCATCTTGATTTAACCCGACCAATTAAGCGAGGTGAAACTCTAATTAAGGGAGGATTAACAATAATTTATTCTCAAAGCTGCAGGTTTCAACATAATCTTAAGATCCCTTCTTTATTTCATTATTTCTTTTGGGAATTCAATTAGTTTGCCCTCACACTAAGTTACTTAAATACCTAATTTGGTATTTCTTGGTAATGTCCCACATCATTCTCTCCTAAAACAATTTACTAATTTCAAAGTCAACCAAGTGAGCAAGCAATCAGAGGGAGTTTGGATTCTATCCTTCGTCATCGTCATCAGGCCGTAGCTGTACTTACCCCTTGGCTCCCCCCTTCAATCCTCCCTTCTATCTTCTGCATCGTTAGGCCTTCATTCACTATACATCTGCGGGCGATCACTGTCTCTATTTCTGTATATATCTATATGTAGAGAGAGAGAGAGAGAGAGAGAGAGAGAGATTTTCTGTCAGACGAACCGGCTTTCATGCCGAACCGGGCGGACCGGGCCTGGGCCTGGCCTTGAGCAGGGTTTCCTCCCGAAGGGCACACGCCATTGAAAAAAAAAAAGAAATACAGCTCCAGTAGGCATGGCCGGTCACCTTACTCATCCAACCTGGCAGGAAAATCCTACCCAGGTTAGATCGTCTGCCTCCCCTATAAATCTCCCCGGCGGCTCGTCTCCCTTCCGTACCACCCTGTCTCTCCCTCTCTCTCGCTCTCACTCCGTTGCGATCATGGGTAGAGTGGCGGTGGTTCTTGGTCTGATGGCCGCGGTTGCGGCGGCGTTCTGGGCGGGGGCAGCGGCGCAGTCCAGCTGTAACGTGGCGATCATCAGCTTGCTGCCGTGCCTAGGGTTCATCCAGGGTACCTCTCCGACGCCGTCGGCGCAGTGCTGCACCCAGTTGGCCAGCGTCGTCCAGTCCCAACCGGTGTGCCTCTGTTCGGTTCTCAGCGGCGGCGCGGGGGTGGGCGCCGCCGTGAACCAGACGCTGGCCCTCGCCCTCCCCGGCGCCTGCAACGTTCAGACCCCGCCGGCAAGCCTCTGCAACGGTGAGCTCCTCAGACCGCTGGAGATGGTAGCAGTTTGGAATCTCCTCTTCATGCCATAATTATTTATTTGAATTATGTTTTATGGAAAGCCACGTCACCGTCGTCAAGCCCGGCGACCCCTCCCACCCCGCCACTGCCATCAAGCCCGGCGTCCCCCCCCACCCCACCATCGTCGTCAGCCCCGGCGACCCCCTCCACACCACCAGCTGACGGGAGAACCAAGGCCACTCCTCCTTCCGGCGGGAATCCCTCCGGTGGGAGCACTAACAGGATGACGTTAGCCGTCTTCTTCTGCACTCTCTTCGCCGCCGCATTCTCCTCCGGTATCTTCTAAGACCCTGGTCAGAAGGAGCGGCGCCGCCGTCGGTCACACTCGGCTTGGCGTTACCTCGCTTATTGTTGGTTTCTCTGATGTTCGGCTCATTTGATTTCAATTAAATTCCCAGTTCTCTTTCTAGAATTTTTATCACACAACCTATTTCCAAATAAGCGTTGTCAAATGGGCAAGCTGACCTGAGCGGAGCATCTCTTACGAAGCCTAACAACGCAAGAGAGAGAAGGAGAGAGAGAGAGAGAGAGAGAGAGAGAGAGAGAGAGAGAGAGTGAGGGAGTGAGTGAGAGAGAGAGAGAGAGAGAGAGAGAGAGAGAGAGAGAGAGAGAGAGGGAGAGTGAGAGGGAGAGAGAGAGAGAGAGAGAGAGAGAGAGAGAGAGGAGAGAGAGAGAGGAGAGAGAGAGAGAGAGAGAGAGAGAGAGAGAGAGAGAGAGAGAGAGAGGGAGCGAGTGAGAGGGAGAGAGAGAGAGAGAGAGAGAGAGAGAGAGAGAGTCGCTTCCTCCCTCGCCTCATCGACCTTTTCCGCTCAGACTGTTGGTGGTAAGGCAAAGAATTTTCTCACAACCCTTGTCTGAGAATTAAATGTCATCATATCTACACGATAATTTCTTACTGGTATATCTTAGATTTCGTAGTGACCTTCTTCAATCGGGTAGTTTGCACGGAAAATTCAATAAAACAAGTATAAACGTGCAGGTACTACAGAACTGTAAATAGTACTTCGTAGTAATAGTGAAATGAAGGATCAATACTGCGTCGCTTTAAGGCAGCACAATATTTTGATTTAAAGAATTATATATCATATATTAAATGATGATCATTTTGATTTGCGGCTCATTCATAAACCAATCAGAGGTAACGGAAAAATCATCTTGGGGAAGCAATTACTCTCAATAGAAACTCCGGCAGATAAGATGAGACGGTTATGCCTCTAATATTGTTAATATTTGACTTAACCTTTTCTCTTGCTATCATATAGTTTCAAGCTCCTTCAGTTCACTTGAACCTCATCTTCCTTCTTAGGGAAAATTTGATAAACTTGATTCAAAGTACTTGTCTCTTTTAGTCGACTAAGATTACTCGAAATCCTCTCTCGAACGCTGTGGATGTATGATCATATAGATCAAAATTAATTTTATCCTTGTGAGAGTAAATAATTTCTAAAAGTGCGGAATTTGTATAATTTAAATTAATCGGGCGAACATAGCTCCAGGTAATGTAGAACCATATAAATTTGACCATTGTGAGAGCAAATAATAAGTTCAAAAAGTGCGGTGTATAGTCTGAAGTCAACGGGCGAATATGGCTGAAGGTGGTGAGCCCATCCGCCATCAACAAGGGAATGATACGCAAGGGTATTATGGGGTCAGCTCTCCTGTCTGTAGGCACACTCCATTGAATAGTTTCCGAAAAGATAGAACTCCAGTATGTGTGACTGGCGGCAGCCTGGGTCAGCCCACCCAACCTGTCGGGAACAGCCTAATTAGGTTAGATAATCTAACTCTCCTCTCTCTCATCCATCTATATATATATAGATAGTCTGGATGCCTCCTCTCTACATCCCTCTCCCAAGACCTCTCTTTGTCTCTCTTTCTCGCCTTCCTCCAAATTCCCGTCTTTCTCTGCTCTTCCTCTTTATGTGTCTCCTTCCACACGCCATTTTCTATCTCCTCTCTCTGTTCGCTGGATTGACAATAGGGCATGCAGGAGAAAGGTTACAAGTTGATCATCAACCTCTTTCTTGGTGTCCCATTGTATCTAAATATTTTAGTGAAGCCATCCTGTTTGATTTTATAAGATAAATAGCCACTCTTCTTAAACCCAAAATGTTGATCTTGAATGATAAAAGCCATTGTTATCGAGAAATTTTCTCTAATTTCTTAGATGACGGGAGGAACCTTTCTACTGAGGGCTGAAATAAAAGGCATATTTTATCAGCACCTAAGATCATCTATCTCGAAAGTACTCTATTACCCAAAAACTCCGTGGAAAACTTGTGATAGAAGTTTTTGTGGGAATCACATCATCTGCTTGTAGGTATTATTTCACCAAGGGTCCTTGACGACTCCCATTGCCGAATCATCGCATGTTTTCCATTTAAGGGATTCCTCAATTTCTATGATGATTCGTTCCCGATGGGATTAAAAATGGACATGCATGCATAAATATTGGAAGAGGCTTCACAATGTCAAATCATCTTGGGGTAACAATGGACATAGTCTTCATTGGACATGTAATAAGTTCTTTATACCAATTGACTAGACGCGTGAAGTAGACTTTAAATTCTGATAGAACCCTGATCAGGAGTCCTTTTATTTTTTATTTATATAGGACAGGTCCATCAATATTCATAGTGGTATATGTTTAAGAACTTAAAAAAGTTTACATGCTTTCTAAGAAAAATAGAAAGCTTTCGCATCTTATTAACGTAATAAATCTCTCTCTCTCTCTCTCTCTCTCTCTCTCTCTCTCTCTCTCTCTCTCTCTCTCTCTCTCCCTCCCTCCCTCCCTCCCTCCTTTATCCGTGCCCCGAAATATTTGCTCTTTGACGTCGTCAACGAGCATTCATCTCCGAGCAAGATCGTTCCGCCCTTCTTTCTCTCCCTCCGTCCTGTCATTCACCGTCTCTTCCACCATTCTTCACCAACCATCCGTCCTCCTAAGGGCAGGTTGCCCGCTTGGGGGGCATTCACGGCGGAGCTTCCTTCACGTGTCCCCCTCCCTCCAAAGTCCACCTCCAATTCCCCCTCCCCCGCCCCTTTACCCCCCATTTCTCCTTCCTTCACAGGCCCTGAAGGAGGGAGACCACCCCCTCGGGGACCCTAGCTTAACTTCCATTCCCTTCCTCTTCCTTCCCCACCAGGACTCCCTTTCTCTTCCACCATTGACGGTCTCCGAGCAGCTCCTGAAGTCGGAGGGCTCGACCGGGCATCATCTCCCTGATCACCATCCGTTCGCCGCCGAGGATGTCGTTCAGCGGGACGCTAGACAAGTGCAAGGCCTGCGATAAGACCGTCTACGTTGTCGACTCCCTCTCCATCGACGGCGTCCCGTTCCACAAATCATGCTTCAAGTGCACCCACTGCAAGGGCACCCTTGCCGTCTGTCCTCTCTCTCTCTCTCTCTCTCTCTCTCTCTCTAACCCTCCCTCTCATACGAGCTGTCCTCACGTCGATCTCTTCACTGTGCCGCATCTCCTCACCCTGCACAGATGAGCAACTACTCGTCCATGGACGGTGTTCTCTACTGCAAGCCGCACTTCGAGCAGCTCTTCAAGGAGACCGGCAGCTTCTCTAAGGGCTTCCACGCCGGTCGGTGTTACCATCCCGAAAGAATCCCTCCACCAACGTCATCCCCATGCGATATTATTCGTCATTACCCCGAGAGAGAGAGAGAGAGAGAGAGAGAGAGAATTTTTCTTCATGCCTGCGCATGAGAGGACCATCTACGTCGAGTCTCCTATCCCTTTCTTTCTTTCTCCAGTCTCATTCTTCGGGTCTCTGATTCGTGGCTTGTTTTTTCTCTAATTCTGCTTGCCTCTGCGGATGGACGACCAGCTCCGAAGGCCGGCGAGAGGCAGACCGAATTGGTAAGACCGTCCTGCTCTCTCTCCCTCTCTCTCCCCCCCCCCCCTCCCTCTCTCTCTCATTAGCGTTCTAGTTCCTCGTGGAACGGGAAACAGAGATCTCACAGTCCGTGCCAAACATCGCAGAATAGGACCCCGAGCAAGATCTCCTTCATGTTCAGCGGTACCCAGGACAAGTGCTCCGTCTGCAAGAAGACGGTGTACCCATTAGAGAAGGTCTCTCTCTCTCTCTCTCTCTCTCTCTCTCTCTCTCTCTATCTCTATCTCTATCTATCTATCTATCTATCTATCTATCTATCTGCTCTCTCTATCGCTCTATCGCTCTATCTCTCTCTTTCACATCACACATCAAAAGCCGAAGAGACATAGAGAGAGAGAGAGATGTCTAATGCATGTGCGATGCGGCAGGTGACGGTGGAGGGGGAGGCGTACCACAAGACGTGCTTCAGGTGCTCCCACGGGGGCTGCCCGCTGACGACGTCGTCTTACGCGGCCTTCGAGGGGGTCCTCTACTGCAAGCACCACTTCTCCCAGCTGTTCATGGAGAAGGGCAGCTACACCCACATCCTCAAGCACCAGGCCTCCTCCGTCAGGCGCGCCGCCGCCCCCGACCACCCCTCGTCTCCGTAGGCTCCTCCGCCTCTCTCTCTCTCGCTCTCTCTCTCTCTCTCTCTCTCTCTCTCTCTCTCTCTCTCTCTCTCTCTCTCTCTCTCTCTCTCTCTCTCTCTCTCTCTCTCTCTCTCTCTCTCTCTCTCTCTCTCTCTCCAGCCAGCCCCTCTTTCTCTTTCTCCCTCGGGCAACGGCTGCGAAGCAAATAAAAACAGACACACCCCCCCGTCCATCTTTGTTCTTCCTCTCTCTCAATTATTATAACTGTTTATTATTATCATGCAGCTGATGAAATTGGGATGAAAAAAAAAGCAAACTTGTGGATCTCTTGGCTTCTGATGAACCTTATCTGACCTTAAAACAAATAAAATTCAGGATCTGTAGGCTGCTCGCCATCAGCAAGGGCCAGCCTTCTCCAAAATCCTGAGACGGAGAGCAACCATAACCAGCATAAATCGTTTATTAAAAATATTTTACGACAAAAATAGAAAGAACCCATCAAGGAGATGCGAGTCGCCAGCTGCGTAACACCAACAACAGACGGTTTAAAAGCACCAGCAAGCGAGTGCAGATCTTGGAGCTTCTGCTCTGTCTTCACTGATTGCTGCGCCGCAATTTATAGGTTTTACAGACGGGAAATGGCGGGGGGCTGCCGGTTTTGGCAAGGAACCCTTCACTTGAAGAAGAGAGAGAAAGAGGAGAACCCTTGGACGGCGCCCCTCTCTGTACAGGCTACCGCCGAAGCTTGAGCTTCAAGCGCCGCTGCAGACATGGGCGCCCTCTCTGTACAACCGCCGCCACAGATTCTCTGAGAGCTGCGGGGAGCAAAATTAGCAGTTTTTTTTTTTTGTCTAGAAAGGAGGCCGCCGCCGGTCCCTGCGCGGCTCTCCCTGCCGGAGGAGCCCATCTACATCAGGAACAGGAGGCGCGCGCCGCTCTGGTTTATTCACAGTTGCTGGGGCGGCGGGGGGGGGAGCCTGTGGGGGAGGAGACGACGAGCCGGTGCAGCGGCTTGAGGGCGGCCATCAGCTGCGCAAAGGAAGGGCGCAGGCCCGGGTCTCTGAAAACAAAGGAAAGAACGGTGAAACCATTGCAGGAGATGGACGATACGTTGCAAGAGAGCATACCCAACAGGGCAACGAATGAATCAATGAATGGATGAACGCTGTCAATTATGAACCACTCATGATCCGCCAGCACTGTCAGGAGCTGGATTCGTTTTTGAATTATTTTCTACGATAATCTCAGGCATTAGCTATCTGGGCATTGGCAACCTGACGAGAGCTGTGAGATCAGAGTTCAGATGACTTGGGCGATTCTTTAAGGGCACGATCTAACACATAACTAGTTATTTCTTCTTATTTTCTGACTAGAGAATATATTATCATGGCCTCGTTATTATGCCAATAAACAAATAAATAAATAAATAAATGTGTGTGTGTGTGTGTGTGTGTGTTTTGTACTTACTTCTGCCAGCATTCCCGGATAATCCTGGCGACGAGAGGATCGACCTCCTTTGGGATGTCGAGGCGGCGATTTTGGAAGCCGACGGCGCCCACCACCTGCATAGGGTTCATCCCCCGCCACGGCATCATCAGTGTCGCCAGCTCCCACAAGATGACCCCGAAGCTGTAGACATCACACCTGCAGAACGTTTCAAGAAACGTTGGCACTGATTCAGCGTGCCATGCTAAAATGGGAAACAATTGCACTCCCCAGAAGACTCGTCAAAGACTCCCGATGAATGAACCCTTTACTGGAAATGAATCCTAGGTCATCATTTAAAAAAAAATTTATAAAATGTAATAAAAATCAAAGCAGTTATTTTCTAACGTTTTTAGGAATAAAATTTAAAATTTAACACTTTGAATTTTAATTGTTGAGATGGTTTTAAAATGGACATGCGGATCTTCAAAAATATTGAAAGAATTGATTGTTGATGAGGACATAGAACATTCAAGTGAATTAGCACAAGCGAACTGAAGAATATGACTGCTTCTCTGAGATAAAACACCAAACAATTTTAGCAGCATGTGAGCTCCCAGAACTTTGATCCATCGAAGTAGGCATAATAGGTATTTTAACAAATCAATCTTCATGGTTTCGTAGAATGCAATCGGCAAAATGCTTCATTTGTCACAGTAATTAAATCATGAAAATGCCAGAATTCCCATGTTATTCAACAATAATTATCAGCTGAACAGGGAAAGGAAGCAAAAGCATTTTTATTCGTTCATGAATGCTGCTAATAGTTTATTTTTTATCCACTAGCCAAAGAAATAGCAGCCCATCTTCTGCCATACAGCGTACTGTCTCTAGAGATCCTGATCGTGAAACCTCATTGATAACTAGAATATCTTTTTGGAAGTTAGATCTACAATGATTTTCCCACAGATCATAAGTTTAGCAACGCAAAACTAGCAACTTTGACAAAATTCAGCCCAAAACTGTGAATTACATGAAGAATCAAAACCAAAGTACACCATCAAACAGTTTGTCACAGGTCAGGAGTCAAACTTACTTTTCATTTGATGGCTCGTTGCACAGAACCTCCGGTGCCATCCATTCCGGCTAATGCACCCAATGAAATGAATGCAGGAAACCAGTTAAGATCCACAATTAACTAACCAAGAATTTATACTTGGTACCAAAATAGTAGAAATAATCAGCAACAGTTGAATTCCAAAGATCCTGCAGAATCTTATTCTTACCGTTCCAGCTGTGGACTTCGATGATAAAAATGTATTGTGCTTCAACCGTGACAAACCAAAATCACAAACCTGCATACCAGTCAGTTAGAATGCTTCTAACATTAAACCATTGATCTTGTATCGCATAAGATGCTAATTTTCCGATCAATTCTAAAAAAGTTAGTTTGAATTCTTCATTTCCACAAAAATTATTGGAACTGACTCGCACCTGGTCAATGGCATGAAATTGCTTAATTCGTAGTCTACTAATTCCAGTTATGCCGTTATTAGATAGCTATGTTAAGAAAACGAGAAATGCTTGAAGAGAGAGAGGCATAAAATAAATTGATGCTTTTCACCTAAAAAGTGGCATAACATTATTCAATAAAATTATCATGTTCGGATATATGTACACCGACATCAAATGGAATAAGAAGATCATAACCATCACGCCAGAGAAAATTTAATTGGTGGGAAACTACAGCAGTGTAATCTACCACACGGCATAGCAGTTCTTGTCGGATGGTACAGGCAGTGATAATCAAAACTACAGCTGATGAAATAGAGACTGCAGAAATCCGGTTCTAGAAACCTGTGATATTGAAACGAATGGCCTCTCAAGGATAAGGAATAAGCTGGGCAAGTCGTAAAACAATTGTTGCGTGCAAGTTTTTGTATAAACTTGTGGTGCAACTCATTCTTCATTTTTATGCCGCATTTCTGTAGCAGCATCTCTCAGAAACAAAATGCACAGTTATTTCCAAAGAAGAAGAAAAAAGATAAAATATTACGAAAGGTACCAAAGTAACTGAAAATTCAGAAAAATAATGTCCAAGCATAGAGCTTTTGGACACCAATATTTCTATCACAAATAATCTATAAATATGCTCAAGAATAGCAATTGAGGATTATCTCCTCCTGTGTTTCTAAAAGGAATTTTGAAGCAACACGAATTTTGAAATCAAGGAAAATAAAACAATATATAACAAAAGCTTTACAGTACCTTGACATTCCAATCCTTATCCACCAACAAATTTGATGACTTCAAATCTCGATGTACAATTATGGGAGTACTCGTATGCAAACAATTCATGCCCTTGGCCTAAAGAACAAGGCAATTGAATGTTAAAGATGTATAGTGTGCAGTACAAACAAATATGCAACTAATCTTCATGCTTTGACAGTTCCTACCACATCAAGGGCCATTTTAATACGACGTTTCTCATCAATCTTGCAACCAGAACGGTGAAGGATTCTATACAAACTCCCTCTGAAAAAGGAAACCAGCCAAAATGACACAACCATACCCTGTCTCGTTAATATTTACATGAAAACAGCAATCAAATTTACAGAAGCACAGGACATAGAATTACTGAAGCATGAGAAAAATAGGAAAATTCGTACACGGCATTTAAAGGTACCTCATGAACGTAATTCTCTTAAGTCGTGCAATTTATGATGTAATGGTGAAAAAAGTCACAAATCAGATATTGTTTTCCCTGTCCTCTCAAAATATTGGAATATTTAATAAACATAACAGAAGGGCGTTTATAACCAACCTTTAGATGTATACCAGAATACATAAAAATTCACTTGGTTAACCAACATACTTGTCCAACCATTTATTTTTTGGAGTGGATAGCATTCGGAATTCATCGAGTGCAATCTTATTTCCTGATAGAGAGACACATAGAATACAACGTAATGGGAATGTTATCATATGAGATAGTCTCTGGGTATTTACCATCAGTACACATTCATTTCAGGTTTCGTATTTTTATCAGTACACAATCCTTAGTCCAAGGAGGTAAAAAATTCTAACTATCAGAGGGTTCATTTTCTCTATATTTCTAGGAATCCAGAAATTCTGATCCTAAAATAGAGAAATACATCTGCCATGCAAAACGATTTCTGGCTACCTGAAGGCTGATGGATCAGGTTTGGCCTGAAATTAGATCAGGGATCCACGAAAGCTAAACCAAATCGAATCAGGTTTTTAAGCAGTAATCCAATTTCAAGCGTTTATCCGTCTTTCATTTTTGACCCAGCATTGAATGATTCCACAGACCACAACTCCATAAGCAGGAGCAGTCTACACCATCTGAATCGTCCACTTTGCAGTTGAAACCTACCACTTGCCAGCCATACACCTCTTAATGCGGTTCTGGAAGAAGCCTATCACTTACTGAGTCTTTAGTCACATTTCAATTCTGTCTCCATACATCATTCCATCTTTTACTACAATCCATCAACATTGCGTGCCACTCGGCAGAAAAGATCCCAATTAGAGCATGCTCTTCTTCAATCCTGGGTCAAAACTTCACAAGACATTACCTTGAAGAGCAAGACTGGCACAACAAATAATAATCACATCCTCAATCATAGTGAAAGAGGGAAAACAAGTGGGTTAGTGTACAAACCGCATGACAAGATCGGCAAAACCACAGCATTAGATCTAAAGACTAACCTTCTGACTTGAAAGAACCAGGATCTCACTACAAACAGTTCAAAAATTTACACCATAATGAGAATCAGTAAGACAATTCCATCCCTGATTCCGATAGGATTGACCCGAATCTAACAAATGAGATCAACTTTCAACTCAAAAATTACTATCCATGAAATGGTAGGATACCACAGACTGTCTGATGGAAACATCTGAAGCGTGATGTTGCCACAGCATTGGTATATACTATTGATCACAAGCCACTACTCAGTAATTCCATGATGACTCTTAGCAGCCACTAAGCCAGTTAAAAAGTGCATAACTGTTTCAAAAAACACTGTGAAATTCAGTTAGGCTGAAAGATAAAAGTTTTGATATTCTTCTTCATTTATACTTCCTAAATATTTTAAAGATTATTAAATGAAGCCAATATAACAACCTGCTTTGTGAAAATGGATCAATCAACCACGATCTACGAATAGGGATCAGCCCTAGTTGTCTCCCAATCAAACTATAATCCGTAAACCAAAACCTATATTGGATGATCTTGAGTTTAAAACAATGCGCTCTGGATGTACATCTGTGTGTGTAACGGTAGAACTCCAACCTATCTGTCATCCATCATTGTCTGTGGATCTCCCCTAAAAGTTATTTTGTTCAACATCTTATCATACTCCGTTGGCCCCTTGTTCCAAAGTCTATGATCGTTCATAAATTACTATTAGGAAATAACATCTTCTGTTTTCGATTCTTTGAAAATAAATTAACACAACTCTAGCATTCTAATTGATTGTGTCCTTGCACATTGTTCCATTCCCTTTAATTGCCAATTTTAGTTACTACTTGCACTACATATATTACAATGATCTATCACCAGCAGCTTTTAAGGTAAAAAAAACTTGTGGGACACTTTCTCAGATGCAATATCTCCAAAGTGACCATCATTCAGTTATAAGCATCTTTTAGGGGCTCTATTACGACATATAAATATATCCACTTGCATTTGAAGCTTCATTTGACATCTTTTAGGATTTGGTTCCAGGCCAGCCGTTAAAAAACATATGCATCTGAGAGAAACACTGGCAGAAAAATGATGAAGGATATTCAGCCAATATACTTCACTAATTTGGAACTAGAATATCCAAAACTTATAACTGAATAGGAAGTATGCTGGTTGAATATTATAGAATTGTCAATAACGATTAACCAAAAAGTAACCCACTAGTGATTAGGCATACAGAGAAACGGTCGGATAAGTAAATGGGAAGTACAATACTACAATTCCAGTACAAATCTGTAAATAGAATCTGAGAAATATGAACACACTTCCTAACTGACAATTTCATGTATTCCAGTGAAACATTGTGAGTATATTATTAGATCAGCAACAGAAACCTATGCACATAAGTAATGACTAAAATTATATCATTAAATCAGGGGTGATGAAAATCAAAAACAACAAAAACTTCTGCGAGAGTTCCACAAATCAAAGTGGTTGTAAAATTAAACAGAGAAAAGTTGCCAAAAGAAGTCGGAATGCTGCTATCCAAAATCACAAGCATACAGTGTTATGTAAAACAAGTCTTCCATATTAGGATTTCCGTTTATTTTTCTTTTCCTATTTTATTTTTAGATGTATTTTCTCTTTTTCGTGTTTCTGTTATTAACATTTCCGTAAATATCAGAAAGGTTGTTAGACGCCAATATAAATACTGGCGTACTGCCCTGAGAAGGGTTAGGTCAGTTTTTTCTTTTCTTGCTTCCGTTGTATCTTGAAACATAGTATTAGAGCTTTCTCTCTAATCCTACAAGAAGACCGCCAACGGAAGATCAACCAACCTATGTGAAGGCAATATCACCAGGTGATTTTCTTTCTGTCTGCAGTACCTGAAAAGTGAGGTTTCTTGGTCATAAGCAGACCGACAGATTCCTTGAGAGTCAGATGCCATCATCGTTTTGAGAAGGTGGCAAGACAACTGTGAATACAACATTGTCATTTTTCTGACAGTGGCAGACGTCTGCGAGTACACCATTCTCGTAAAAAATTTCTTGAGGGTGGCAGTCATTCTTAGTTTCTTGAATAGAAACTATTATTCGTACCACATTAGGGAATCTCTGTTTGAGATTTTTTTTCTTTGGTTATTATAGAACATGGAGACAAAGGCCAGTGAATCTTCCTCCTCTGGCCCAAGACAATCATTCGAAGTAATTAAGGTATGTTCAGACCTACCTAGAATTGCTGAGAGATTCCGATTTGATGGAATCAATTTGTTGCAATGGACATCGTATGTGGAACTTATTCTACATGGGAGAAATCTGGATCATCACTTGACGCAATCCTCACCAAGTATTGACAACTCAGGATATTCTCGGTGGAAAGAAGAAGAAACACTTATTCAATATTGGATGCTGGACAATATTTCATCAAAGATAAGTGATAGATTTCTTTTTCTGAAATCTGTGAAGGAAATATGGGACAAAGTTCGTCGTGTTCACTCTACTAAACATGATGAACCCCAAATTTATAGATTGGTACAGAAATCTCTAACTTTGGTACAAGGAACATTGACTGTTCTGGAATATGCTTGTGAATTAGAATCTATATGGAGAGAAATCGACCACTACAGACCAATCAAGAACCCTGATGTTGAAGAAAGAAATTACATCACGAAAGACAGGTTGTATAAGTTTCTGATGGGACTAAATCTAGAATATGAGACTCTAGTAAATCAGATCCTTGCTCGAGAAATAGTACTAAATATTGAAGAAGCAATTGCATTAGCCAGACAAGAAGAAAATACTAATAGTTTGAGAAATGATTTAAAAACAGAAAATGTTGCGTTCAGTGCTCTCAAGAGTAAAGATAACTCTGGATTTAAAAAGGGGAATGGTAAAGTACCATTCATCAAAAGAGATCCCAAGACTGATCCAAAGGCATACTTATTCTGCACGTGTTGTCAGAAAAATTGTCATACTAGGGAAACATGTTAGAAGATCCATGGCAAACCACCAAGCTATGGTAAGTTGCATTTGGCTAAAGCTCAAAATGAAGATGGTGTTATCCCAATGATACAAAGAGGAATTAGTCAAGATGGATCGACTTCCTCTCAACCTTTAGAGATTGGAAAACTTAGAGAAGAAATTGAACAGCTGAGGAGCATGATCAGCTCCACTTCCCTCACACATGCTAGTAAGTATTTTCCTAAACATTTTCCATTATGCTTAAATACATCATCATTAGCATCACCTTCACCTTTGAAAGTATCTTGAATTATTGATTTTGGAGCTACTGATCATATGACACCATATGCATCACTATTTATAACATATGAGGTATGTACCAATAATTGAAAGGTTATTACTGCAAGTAGAGATTTATTACCTGTAGCTGGCATTGGATCAATTCATCTTGAGAAATTGGGGTTATTAAGATATGTTTTTCATGTACCAAGATTGAATACACATCTATTGTCATTGAGAAAATTGGGCAAAGACTTGAATTGTCTAATATTATTTGACAATGATTTATGTTTCTTCTATGACAAGACCTCGGGCAAGAGGATTAGGCATGTTAGAGCACATGATGGATTCTACTACACAGGGTGTATGGACAGTACATTGTTGACGAATTCTAGTCCAAATATTTCAACTTTTGTGTCTACTTCTCCATTGAACAAATTGTTATTGTTGCATTGTCGTTTAGGACATATGTCATATAAGTACTTCGATACTTGTTTCCAAGATTATGTCGTGCAATTGGTGAATCTACTTTCGTATGTGAACCTTGTCAAATGGCTAAACAGCAACGTATTTCATTTCCCTCCTCTGGAAATAAAAGTGAATCCCCTTTTTACAGAATACATTCTGATATATGGGGTCCTTCATCTGGTGGTGTTAGGGACTTCAAATGGTTTATCATCTTTATAGATGATTATATTAGATTCACATAGATTTAGCTAATGAAAACAGAATCAGAAGCCAACAGTGTTATTCCAAGGTTTATCAAGCTAATTCAAAATCAATTCAGTATAACCCTGAAGAGATTCCGATCAGATAATGCTAAAGATTTCTTCAATTCTATTGTCTCCAATTTCTTTGTTGAGGAGGGTATTGTTCATGAATCTTCTTGCCCATATATACCCCAGCAAAATGGGGTAGCAGAAAGAAAGATTGGGCAACTGTTGGAAATAACAAGGGTTATCATGTTTAAAGCCCAAGTGCCAAAGTACTTACGGAGTGAGGCAGTAGTAACTGCCACTCATCTTGTTGATTGTCTCTCATCAGAAGCATTATTATTTAAGACCCCCAAAGCCTTACTACAAGGTCATTATCCAACTGTGCAATATGGATCAGATTTACCTCTTTGAGTGTTTGAGAGTATTGCATACATCCACCAATCTCATAATGGTCTGTCTAAGTTTGCTTCAAGAGCCATAAAGGCCGTTTTTGTGGGCTATTCCAATATACAAAAAGGGTATAAATTTTATGACCCAAGATCTAGAAAAATAATTGTGACGATTAATGTCACATTTGATGAAAATAATATGCATTTCCAATAGACAACAACTCAAAAATCTAGTTGTGGTATTCCTATGCCAGAAAAATATGATTTACATATTAAGATTCTCAAGGAGAATGAAGCTCCTGAAACAATATCAGCACCTCCACCACATATTGAGATTATTAAGGAGAATGAAGATCCTAAAAGTATCTCCACCTGCACCTCCCAATCGATTTGGTCGAAATTATTATCAAAAAAAGTCAAAGACAACTAGAGGGAACCATGAACAAGATCTACTTGATGCGGTAGATGCCCATGAAATCCATGAACAGGTTCTGATTGATGCAGCAGACGCCCATGAACAAGCGCTGCCTAATGCAATAGATGCTCATGATTCTACTATTGAATGTGATAGATCTTTGATTGACCAACCATATGAACATGATCTACTTGATGTAGCAAATGCCCATGAACAGGATCAACAAAACCTTCCTATTGTTCAAGGAGATGAAATCTGCCCTATTACTCTTCGCAAAGGAACTAGAGAATGTACAAAGAAGAAGGTATATCCATCATGTAATTATGTGTCATATCATCGTCTATCTCCACAATACAGGTCATTTCTGTCAGCTATTGATAAACATGATATCCCTCAAAATATTGATGAAGGTTTAAGAAGCCCCCTATGGAAAAAAGCAATGGATGATGAGATGCTAGCTTTATAGAAAAATCAAACTTGGAAACTCATGTTGCTTCCTAAAGGGAAGAAAATAGTGGGTTATAAATGGGTATATACCATTAAGTATAAATCCGATAGGACTATCGAGCGTTTTAAAGCTCGGTTGGTGGCAAAAGGCTTCACCCAATATTATGGTACTGATTATATGGAAACTTTTGCCCTAGTTGTGAAGATGGGAATAGTTCGGATATTAATATCATTAGCTATGCATTAAATGCATTCTTGCATAGAGAAATCTCAGAAGAAATATATATGGATCTTCCACCAAGGTACAAAGACCCATATGATACCCTAAAAGTATGCAAACTTAAGAAGACATTATATGGATTAAAATAGTCACCAAGAGCTTGGTTTGGCCACTTAACCAAAACAATGTGAGCATTGGGGTTCAAACAAGTCAATGGAGATCATACCTTATTTTATAAACAATCGAGCTTAGGAAAAATGACAATCTCATTAGTATATGTTGATGACATGATTGTCACTGGAGATGATAAGCAAGAAATCACTTCTCTTCAAAAACAACTGACAGTTGTTTTTGATATCAAAATGTTGGGACAACTAAAATATTTCTTGAGAATTGAGGTAACCTACTCTCATGAAAATTTATTCATATCTCAAAAAAAATATATTATAAATTTACTCAAACATCCAAGCATGAGTAACTGTAAACCAGCAAGTACACCAATTGAAGCGAAGCACTATATTGAGGCTTCAAAGGAGAGCGATCAAGTAGACAAGGGGTCTTATCAATGGCTAGTGGGAAAATTAATTTATTTGTCCCATACTATACCAGATATTGCTTACTCAGTTTGAGTGCTAAGTCAACATATGTATGACCCTAGGGAAGTGCATCATCAAGTTGCTTAACAAGTCTTAGCCTATCTTAAAGGAACAATTGGCATGGGAATCCTATTTAAAAGAGAAGATTCTCTTACAGTAGACATCTATATTGATGTTGATTATGCTGGTTCAATTGATGATAGGCACTCTACTACTAGGTATTGTTGTCTCATTGGAGGAAATTTGATTACTTGGCGAAGCCAAAAATAGAGAGTTGTAGCTCATTCAAGCGCCGAAGCAGAATTTAGGGCTATGGCTCTTGGGATTTGTGAAGGCATTTGGATAAAGAGTATACTAAATGACTTACAAATACCAATAGAAGGTCCAATTACCTTGTACTATGACAATCAGTCCGCAATAAGTATTGCACATGACCCTGTTCAGCATAACAAGACCAAACACATTGAAGTAGATAGACATTTTATTAAAGAGAAACTTGAATCAAGAATGTTTTGCACAGAGTATGTCTCATCTACAAGTCAATTGGCTGATATATTAACAAAGGGCATTTCTGTAACAGAGTTCTGCAAACAAAGGAGTAAGCTGGGCATGAATGATATCCACGCACCAACTTGAGGGGGAGTGTTACGTAGAACAAGTCTTCCATATTAGGATTTCCGTTTATTTTTCTTTTTCTATTTTATTTTTAGATGTATTTTCTCTTTTTCGTGTTTCTGTTATTAACCTTTCTGTAAATATCGGAAAGGTTGTTAGACGCCAATATAAATACTAACATACTGCCCTGAGAAGGGTTAGGTCAGTTTTTTTTTTTTCTTGCTTCCGCTGTATCTTGAAACATACAGTATAATTTACTACACAACATTTAATCAACAATTATAAATAAGAGAGGACTAGGAAACAAAAAATTCTACCTTGGGAGAAATTCGGAGATAATGGAAAGGTTAGGAGGACGAGTGACAGCCCCCATGAAAAGGACAACATTTGGGTGGCACAATCTCCGCATGATTCGTACCTGACATCAAAGAAACCGCATTGTCTTCTTAACATTAATGTGTAATTAAAATACAAAGATGGCATTTAAAGAATGTATCCAGAAAATAGCGCTTTTGAAAAGAATTCATGCTGAAAGAATCTTTTCACTCACTTCTCGTCGAAACTCAGCCAAAGCATCTCCAGAAAAATCCTGATCTAAGAATTTTTTCACAGCCACTTCCTGTCATTAAAAAAACCAAAGGGCTAAGCAGGCTATATTAGATAAATAGCACACCATATGTCGAAAAAGAAGTTTACTGAGCTCCTAGCACATAAGTATAATGATGAAATCTGTTAAAGAATAGAGGTGTAGTTAAGTAAATATGATGCTAGGGTCTGTCCCTATTTAAGGGACAGTAGGTTAGAGAGAAAAAAGTCAGAAGTTTTTCTGCAGGGAGAGGATAGAGGCTTCCTCTCTCTCTCTCTCCCTGCATCTCTCCCTCTATTTCCTGTGTATATTTGCTTACATTTTTCTATATGAATGTTGAGGCAGCTCACCGCCGTTTCTACCCTCTGTCCTCCACGACAGAAGGTGTTTCCCCCTTGTGAGTTCTTCACATAATCTATTGTCTACTACTTTACTTGAAAGAACATTCACATAATCTATAGTTTTTAATGGTATACATGAATTGCCCTATATTACTTGAACTTTAGTATTTGACCAATCCAATCACATCTGGATCAGATCCACGTCACCTGATTTCATTCCCAATGTGAAGATAACGATTATAATCATTGACATACATTAATGGACGTCTTTGGCAATCCTGTTTGACAAATATTGAACTTATTGCCATCCATATCACGAATTAATGTAAATACTTCTAGTATGTAGTAGATACAGCCAAGGGAATGCAACAAGGTTGAAGATCGAAAATGTCGTACTAAGATCTACTTAGCAAAAGTTGAACCCAGGGAATGAAACCGATCTTCATGGTAGTACATCATGAATCACGCAATGGGCTTCCCCCTCCCCTTTCAGGCAAAAAATCTTTGATATCAAGCCAGAAAAAATAGAAAAGGAAAAACCTAAATGGTTGCTGAGTGAACGTTCCATTGGATTTACTAAGAAAAGAATGGATTCACAAAAAATGGTACTACTATCCAACTCTGGGCATAGTATCTATATAGTACATTATACAAGATATCCAAAAGACCATTGAGAGACAAATGAAAATCAATGCAAAATGAAAGGAGTTCTTAAGAAAACCTGCACAACCAAAAAAAAGCCGTGCCCCACAGAGCATTCCCCATTGTAGAGTGACATAAGTTACTATATTTAAAGAAATGTGCCAGTGAATCAGTAATAATGACACAACCTCTCACTAGATTCCAATACAAATTTCTCCCAAAGAATGTCTTCAGCAGGATAAAATCATCCAAAGCACTTCGTAACACATTTGATGCATAATACTTATTTCCTCATATATTCTACTGGCACTGAAACAGCACGTAAAGAACACCAATAAATAAAGTAGAAATCAGATAAATAACTTGACTAACCTTCCCATTCCAATCAGCACGGTATACCTCCCCATATGAACCTAAAATAACAAGAAAGTAGATATTATTCCATTTCATTAAAAAAGTTTCGACAGCGAAAATAGACTGGAGCTCCATTTCTTCTCCACCCAACTAAATTAGAAGATAATAATAACAAGAAATAAAACCAATGTCTAAAACAGAAAAGGGAACTGTTACTCTACACTAAGTTAAACCCTATGCGTAACAAACAAAAAAACCTGAAATTCTGCACGGAAAGTTCTAAAACTGAAAGTTATGCAAATTAAATCCAAACTGTTAGATTTTTATTTGTGATTGTTCCATTGAATTTATGAATAAATCAATGGATCAAAGATCAAATGTTAGCATCTATCATGAATGCAAAATATGCCACAGAAACTTTAGATACGAGTTCATCATGTATCCAGGATCTCTAACCAAATGTATCTTACTTTTAATTTTCTGTTCACCATGGTATAAGAAGGCATTGAATTACTTCAAGCGTCACTTTTCAAATGTTGTGGTCCTTGATCTATGATTGCAGTATAATAATCCAAAGAAATTTTTTGTGATCACCAAAACCCCAAACAGTTTCAAATTTTTATGCACTGATTTGAGGACCCTTCCGCCAAAAAAACCAGAAAAAAATAAGGGTTCGGTAAACCCCCTCCTTCTTTAGTAATTAGGGCGAGTGTCTAAAGACCCTAGGATGTAATAGAAAATAGTGCAAGGTTCTCTGGTCTACTCATGGATGGTATAAGATGGTCCTCCTGAAGAAGCGCTCGATTCTCGAGCGTAAGATAATAATGAAACTATTTGTTATTATACAATTCAGATCATCCATGAGGTCCTACTAAAAATGAAAAAATTTTGAACCAGAGGTAGAGGAATAATCACGCTCAATAAGTTTGACCAAGAAAAACGGTGGTGACAAAAGCCAAAATTATT
Organism: Spirodela polyrhiza; assembly: GCA_024713555.1. Taxonomy (NCBI): domain Eukaryota; kingdom Viridiplantae; phylum Streptophyta; class Magnoliopsida; order Alismatales; family Araceae; genus Spirodela; species Spirodela polyrhiza. Next base: position 377,382 of record CM046535.1, read on the forward strand.
GAGACAACTTGATATATTACCTAAGCCGATCCTTTCACCAATTGCAAGGGCCTCCCATGGGACCTCACATTCAGCTACATCATCTAACACTGGATCAAGATTTCGCATTGGTGTCTGCTGTGGAATCATCGAAGGTCCAGGATCTTTCGGTAGAAATCTGGAGTTCATAAATCTGTCATTTGTGCATCTTCTCCAAAAATATTTATCACCAGAGTTTCTCACATCACTAGGACCAGACAAAATGTTACTCTGCTGAGCCACTCGGTGATCACCCTTGATTTCATGCTTCGCTTCTAAAGATTCAGTATGCACAACCTTGTCATCTATGACGCCATGATCAACTGATACCGGGTAACATTGATCTGTACCTGACTCTTTCTTTCCATCTTCACAGGCAGAGCGACTGCTGATAACCTCAAAGGGGCTACCCGTGTTCTTCAAATCAGGGTACAAAACTTCAGACACTCCAAGGATGTTAGTTTCAGAAACTTCAGTAGAGATCTTCTCAGGACTGGCCAAGCCCGAAGGTGATAATGATGAAGTACCAAGATGTTTCACAACATTTTTCCGAGGAAAAAAACTTGTGGAATCATATATCTCATTGCATGAAGAATGGTTTTTCCAAAACATGGGAAGAGGTAGTCGTCCAGAACCTTCACTTGTGTGTTCTCCACTCCACTGAAAGTCACCTTCACTAGTTTCAGCGGGTTTGTGACACTGTGGAGTTCTATCAGTTCCTGTCAACTGGAATGGATTGAATTCAGCAAAAAGATTTCTAGAGTCTATGATATCTTGCCCATTGACCAAGGGAATTCCAAAATCCACTTTCTGAGCAATTGTACTTGTAGATGGTCCAATCTGATTTGGATTACCACCTAGAACTTCATTCAACATTTGTTTGCCGGAACTACTTGAAGCCAATTCTCCACTGCTTGCACTTGAAGATTCAGAATTCTTAGGTTTCATCATGTTACCCATAATTCCACTGTTCTCTGAAGTTGATTTCCCAATCCTTGCATCACAATGACTTGGCTCGACCCACAGAAAAGGTGACACTGAATCATTAGCTGTCCAAGAGGTATGATTCATCGTTCTTTGATTACCGAATTCCAAGGAACTACCCCAAGCACTAAGAACATCAGCCGGAATAAGGGTTCCAGGGGCAGCCATCAGATCAACCAGAAACTCCCTGAGAGAGAGAGAGAGAGAGAGAATAAACATTACAATCAAGAAAAATTTCATAATAAACTTCCTTCACTAACTTGACATAAATATCAATTTCTCCAGTATTCTCAATGGTAAAAGAACGGTACATATAATCAACGAGATAAGCATATTATTTCCCTTCAACAGAAAGGGAAGTTGCTATTGATGCTGATTAAGTTATATAGACTTGACAAGACTATTTAATGCAAATATGAATACTGGAGTAAATAAAATAAATAAATATTTATTATGTACATTTTATTATGCTTTAACACTGCCCCATTATCTTTATTTCTTAATCATATAATAGTGTTTTTTATTTTGATTCCATTCTACTACACGTGATTGTGATGTAGCCCAGAAAATGTTATCAACAGAAGAAAGAAAGATTTTGAACCAGGTGGTCAAAAACAGATATTTACAAGTGTTCCAATGCCTCAATCATCATTTTCACACTTAACTGAAGAAGAAACTCATTTTCGACGAATCAAAGGATCAAGAAGCATGAAGACACTTTTCAACTGATGCAACTTAGTTTCAGCCCAACTCAAGTAAACGAGAAGCCCAACATGCATGAAGATATAATTTGGCCTAATAACAATTTTCGACACACTTAACATTTGTCAAAATCTTATTTTCAATTTTATAGTTTTTTCTAAATTTTTTGTTAAAAATAGCATAATTCCATTATCTCTTAAAGAGGTTTTAACAAAACATTCTGTAAAGAGTTCCAACAAAATACCTATTTTAACAGAATCTTCCTTATTTTAGGGGTGTTCTACCAATTATTCTTTTTTATCAGGGCTTTTATAATTAGATATAAGCCTATTTAAAACCACACTTATAGCCCAAGTAGTAAGTTATAATTTATTGAATCAATCTATTTTTGGATTTATTCCCTTTCTGAAGGTTTCCTTTCTTTATTGGTAGATTCTAGTGCCCTCTATGGACTTGGAGATTTATCTGATCTTGTGGGCTCAAAGTTCAAGATTTGAAGAATCTTCACAAAAGTCACGTTTTTGTGGACTCAAGAATAAAATTTCTATTTATCTCAATTCAAGTAGTATTAGATTGCTCAAATCATCATCAAATCAACATTTCCACTACGTTAAATCAATTCCTTCGTATTCTCTTATTCATATATACCTCACACCTACCTTTCATATACATTCGTCTATTATTTGAATCCCACTCTTCTGTTATTGTTTATATTTATTTTATATCCTCCATATGACTCTTTCTAAGATTTTGCAACATATTAAAACTTCATTTTATTTCATGCCCTTGACAAATATATTGTCGATGGAAATACCACTAATTACAAAAAAACTTGGTCCAAGAAGAATGTCAACAGAAATGTAACCCTTACTGGCACAAAGAATATCTTGAACTTTTGAAGCCCCCTAAAAACAATGATCCAGATCTTCTTGCATTTTCGAGGTGTCTTCACAAATCAAGGCTTTTAAAGTCATAGGTAAGTTGCCAATTAAAAATTGAGAAATTCTCAAAGCCATAGACTAGTAATTTTACATTTTAGCTTGAATAAATTCTTGACAAATGGCTGCCAATTCAATAAATGGGAGAATTCAACCACATAAGTTACACAATCAATAAGCCAGCCATTAGTAAGGCATTTCTACATTTTCCATCATATAACACTCAAGAGTACCAAGCTTTTGAAATTTAGGAACAGTAGGTGTTCAAATGCAAGTTCAATCATTAAACTTTTGGCATCATTTGGTCAAACGAGGCACCTACTGGGTTAATCCACTCAATACTCTACAACAAATTAGTTAGTTAGCTTTCAAGATGAATAATAGTTCTATAAATGAGCTGTAGATTTAAACATAGTTTGATATTCGAAACCTGCACTTCCTTTTCTCTTGCCTTTACTCATATTGATCTCCCATTGACTGGTCAATATTACCTTGGTGGTTCCCATGCGCTAACACTTATCAGTGTAATGATGTTATCAAAGAGGGGACAGAAATTAGGCCAGTGGCAGGCCATTGATCTATGAAATCAGCCGCTAACAATCCAAAGCAGGTAGCTTGGACTTGTTTAGGCCACAAGAAGTGGGACACTAAAATTTCCCGAGCATTCACTGCTATGCAAAAACCAGGATCCCAGCATAAGCAAGAACAAAAGTAGAAGAGGGAGAGGAAGGAGGATGACGGGAAGAAGACCAAGAAGGACCTGATTTTAACTGAGGAAAAAGAAGAACTCGAATTACCACATTATCAGCACTGAAAAAAGAAGATGAACGGAGAAGCTACCCACTGCTACTCCCACTTCCTCTTTCCTTTTTTTGGCTTCCTTTCCCCCCACCAAGCTGCCAATTACCCAAGTAAAACCATATTCTTTCTTCACAATAAGCATGTTATAAATATCATCTAACAGCTGAAAGATATATCCTTCTAATTTTTTTTTCTATTGGTCATTTCTTTTCATTTAGATTGGATGATAGCCACACCCCCAGCTCAAATTCCTTGGCATCAGAAGCTCTGAGATGACTGTACACTGACTAACGAAATGCAGTTTTATGATGATAATGAGGACAATGATTACAACTATATTTACCATCATTATCATCATCATCATCATCATCATCATCATCATCATCAACATCATCATCGTCATCATCGTCATCATCATCATCATCATCATTACCATTCAACTTGTTCAGCGCTTGAACCTTAATTTCTTCCCTCAAGAAGAAATTATTTCCCAGCTGGGAGAGACAGAAGAAGAGAACATTCTATACAGATGAAATGCTAAACACTATCTACAATGAAAATACTTTTTCATCTGGTTCATTGTTTTTTATCTTACTAAAGCAAGATTCACAAGACCAATCAAGTTTCCATCTGATGATCATTATTTTAAATAAGCATCAAGAAAAAATGGACCACACACTTTTAATACTATTGACTTCAACTCAACAGATGACACTAAATTTTAGGGAAAATTTCAGATGCTCGTGATAGAAAATGGCTCACTCCTGGAAAATTTTGTCTGAGGGTTCTTCTACAGTAAAAAAAAAAATCACAAAATTATTTCCTTATTTCAACTAAATATGAAAAATTGACATGCAATTGGTTAAGGTAGGATTCGAATTGCACATGGAAAATAAAAATAACAGCCGACTCAGACAAGTTTCCATGTCAGGGAAAATGCAACTATGGTAGAGTGGTATCAGAAAATAAAACAGGAACATGGAAAACCAAGGTGCTCACCTGTTATCCAACTTAATGATATTGACAGCATCATCATCAAAACCAGTATAATGACTTCCCTTAACCAGCTTGCAAGGGATGCCAACATGATCTGCCAAAACCTGCAGTCGAATATAGATAATAAGTTCACCAAGTAAGTTACCATATCTCGTCATGTCTATTCCTATCACTGATGAATGGAACACAGGAGTTGAAAATATTTTTTAAAAACAAGTTGATCACGTAGTGATACAGTGCAAGATCCTAGCACCTAACATGAAGATAATCGACAGATTTTGGGTGTTCTAAAGTTGCAGAAGTGGTTTATTGTTACCAGACAGCTATTCAGGGAAGTAAATTAAAAGATACTCTTGTGGCAACATATAAAGTTAGCAGTGTCGCAAGAAAACAAAGGGAAAAAATAACGACAATTTATAGGGCAATGATAATTAGAAACAAGCCGGTTTCCTTCCTTTAAATTAAGATTGCCTAAGTCCAAAGACACCTAGAAACGTTCCACAAAGTTAAGATAATATCTTCATCAATTCTTTCAGGCTGTACCCCCACCCAAAAGAAAAAAGGAACCAATTTTCACCTCATATAAAATACTTAAATTCACTTCAATCAAACTTAAAAGATAAAGAGATTGAAATCAAATAGCATGCATTGTACGTTTATACATGAAAGAAGCCCTACAACTCTAGAGAAGGATTCCATCAGCCACGCCCATTTACTTGAATCTTCTTTGCACACACTAGAACAAGAATCTGACTATCAACCACTTCAGGAGGAAGTGGGGAGTTGACTGCAAAACGTGCATACCAAAGCAGATGTTGCACAAATCCGATTTAGAACAGGATTGGACTTGCCGTACAGCCTGTTCCTGGACTTCATAAACCCTATCTCCCAGCCAGACTGAGTCAGAATGGCCAGGGACAACAATGGGCCAATCAATCTTGTGAGTCAGCCATTCCAGCCTTGAAGTTGACCTCTCATTAAAAATATATGTATTCAGATTGGAACAAGATATTTTCAAGCACTACCCAAATTGGATTCATGTGAACCAAAATGACATTACAGACCAAAAGGAGGGTAAAAACCCTCTTTCAAGCATATAAAAACAAAAGATGTAGACTGAAAGAACAATCTCGACAACCTAAAAATGAAGACAATTAGAAAGCAAGAATGAATGAATAGAATATGGGCGCAGATTTCAAAATTTCATGGAATGTGAAGTTTACATCCTATAATGTTTAGTAAGGTTATCAGTAATATCTAAAATTAAAGTCAAAAGAGCCTGCAGCAAATGACTAGGGATAACCTAACTAACTGATATCAGAAAACGTATTTTGGAAAGATTTGAAAAGAATGTCCACGTAAGGTACATGCCTATAAATACAGTTAACAAGAAAAATAGAACAAAAAGAAAGACATTGTTTCATAATCCTGCACATAATAAAAGGAAAGTTCTGAAGAAACAGCAAAAGAGAATCTGCCTTAACCTTGAAAAGAAGTGCACGGTGACGTGAGAGACCAATGTCTATGCTACCAATAGTCAATAAGCTTGTCTGTAGAGATGACCGTAGCTCAGAACTTCGTTCCATCCACCTAGTATGGAAATCACTGCCATCCCTTACAGGGCCACCCATATGCTCAGAAACAAGATCAGAAATTCTTTGCACAAGAAGATTAACTTCAGAAGAGGGGCAGTCTAAGGCAATACAGTAAGCAATTTGCTCCAACTCCACAATGGCAGGGTCAATTGCCCGATTTACGATTATAACTTCAAAACCAAGATCCCCAATATTTGTTTGGAGATCTGAAAGAGAAGGCATCTTTCCATGACCCACTGGATCAACACATAGACCAAATATATCACAAAATCCATCCATCACTTTCACATCATAATCGAGCACATTGTAATCCTGGGCAATAAAAAGATGCATCAAGGATCAAAAAACTGAATGGGAAACATAACCACCTCCAGAACCAATAAAAATAATAACCAGGAATGAGAAAAATGTCATAGGTAGGCCTTACAAGCTTCTAAAATGTCAAATCTCATAATAAGACCCAACCGCAACTTCCTAGTCACAATCAAGCATATTTTGATATGGGCCAATAAACAGATGAATGAATGATCCAAAAAACAGAACAGGAGACAACACCGTTATGACACGAAACGAAATAGAAGAAAGAGTGAGAAAGATGTAGTAAACACCTACAACGGACTTCTTTATATGATAATTTTCCAAAAGCTACGTAGGTTTAAAACAAGATCAATGAATTTTCCAGGCAGGCAGCAGATACCGAATCTGAAACGGTTCCTCAAACGCTTCAATCGTCGATTTTCGTTAAAACAACAATGTCACGAGAATTTCCACATAAAGAAATGTTTCACACTTTTCTGATTCCTTAGAACCTGATCCGATCTGCAATAAGCACAGTAAGCAAATTTTCGTGTGGTAGTCTCGCACTTCACTCTGACCCCACCAAATTAGCCATGAAAGATAAGGTTATACCAATCAAAGCTGTATCCAACCTGCTCAATGAACATCAAACTCATATTCCTTGTTGGTTAGGCTACCCCATTTTAGATCGACCTGGAAAAGCTGCAGGCCATATGAGGGACTAGGTCATGCAGAATCGAGGTGTAGTTTGGTATACTACAGAGTCGGATCCAGGTAGAAAGATATTTCTTGAAATCCTCAAAAAATGAAGAGTTAATAAAGAAAATATCTGGTCCACTGCCGTGATACACAGTCCAAGAAAGTGCATAATAGTGCCACGTTGTAGGATCATTCAAACAAATAATTCTTTAAGATAACATAAGTGATAAACAAAAAATGCTTCAGTCAAAGCTTGCAAACAGATGGCAAATTACTGGCGAGCATGGAAGATCAGAAAAAAGTATATATGCCTACAGAAGGAACCAATCATTATAGAAGCCAATGAAACCATGAAACATGGCTTCCAGATGGGCCCAACACTACGCTAGTTTCCATGGATTCGAATGCGGTTATATTCTGTCTTAATCATACGTTTTGTAATCTAAAGATAACTTCGGTGCGTTTTTTCCATTTAAAGTTACAAAGACTGGCAAAAGTGAATTAAGCATCTTCAACCAATCATGAGAGGATCTGTGTACCCAAAGAGGCTGCTGTCAGATATTGCTCATATTAACATATGAGGGAACAATAGTGAGCGAGAACCACGTAGAATCGTATTCTTTAGAGACACAAAGTCTTCATTTCTATGGACGTTAAAGGCCACTGTTCATGTAAAGAACTAGACGCACTACCCTAAGCATATGATCCTTCTATATCAGCTATTCTTGGGTTCGTCCACTCAAACTAGTTTCTCAGGATTAGTTGTAGAAACGAGTTTTTTTTATTATTATTATTGCGAATGCACTGATTTCGTTGTCTTCACTGCAAACAGGACTTCCATCTTCTGCGAACTAATATTTATGATGCCTGAATTGCACTTTCGGGGAATAACTGAAGCGACGAAAGACAAACAGTGATTATCAATGATGCACTTCATGGCAATACGAAATTACCATTATTTCCTCTCCACAATGCTAAGAAACATCAACCAAGCTCATCTTAAATTAAATGAAGTTCTATCGCACGTAATGTCACAACAGCTTTAAAAGAATGAAAAATTATAAATTGAAGCACTCCAACTCGTAGTCGGTCTGTAATGAGGAGCACTAAATGGTAGTAAGAAAGTCAAAGAAATACCCAAGAATATCTCAATGGACTCCCTGAACAAAGGACTAGAGCATGTATGGAAATTTGAATGCCCGGAGAATTTGAGCAGCTATCTTACTACGCAGGTTAAAAAAAACACTGAATTTTCACTATGTTACAGCACCACCAGGAATTTATGAGATCTCATTTGTTCATTATATGAATATTTATGAAGTCCTCACTGCCGTATAACGGACAGAGGTTCTGAGTTCATGTAGGCAATGAAAAGCGACGCATGACGAATATCTCGTCGCAAAATTGGGATGGACCCGCAGAAATGGCCACCATCACTCACCCAGTAACGCCTCGAGAGCAGCTCCGCGGTGTCCTCCTCTCCCGCGGAGTCCGTCTGCTGCTTACCTAGGCTGAGGCGAGTGGCCTCCCGGATCTGCTCGTTGTCCCGGTCTTCCCTGAACTCTGAATTCGACGCACTGATCGCGAGCGCCAGTTGAACCTGGAATTCCTCCTCCGACGAGAAGTAATCCGCCCTATCCGCCGCTGCCCTGGCACTCCCCTCTTCCGGCGACGGCGACGGCGACGGCGACGGCGGGGCGGCGATTTCGGGGCGCCCCACCGCCCCGCCCCCGCGGCGCCGGTGATTCGAACCGCACCACGCGGTCGGCGACGTCGCCGACGAGGAGGGGACGCCGGAGGCGGAGATCTCGTGGGAGGGGCGGCTGGGGTCATGGCCTCCGCCGAAGTGGAACCTCTTGAAAATGTGCTTCATCGCGCCTTCCTGCAACGACAAGAAGATCGAGTCCTATGGATTCCCTCTCCCCCCCTTTCTCGGGGGAGAAGTCTGCTCCTCCTCGATATCAGAATCAGAGAGAGACACACACACGAGGAGAGAGATAGACAGACAGACAGACGAACAGATACTTAGAGAGAGAGAGAGAGAGAGAGAATCGTGTTCGCGGCACAACAGGGAAACTCAAATGGTCACATATTTCTACACAACTACCAAACTACCCTCCACTGTCGATGTGATCGCGTTGACTTGATCCCATCCATACGTGCGGGTGCAGAAAAAGTCAATTGTCAAACGTAAGGGCCCAGCCTACAGAATAGTCTAGAAAGCCGTCTCAAGATCTGAGCAAGGAGGGCCCACTTTCTAAGAAGTCTGACGTCACACGGCGGTCAACCTAGCTTATCTAAGGTCGGGGCACACCAATAAGGTTGACCACCATATGGCATGCCTTGTGCCATCTTCTACCATCTTGTCACGTTGACCAACATGTGTTATGCATGCACTTGCCGTCTTGTACCATGCCATACAGCGTTATGCTAGTAGAGTCACTCACCCAAGTTATGCATGGACACACAAGATCTCTGTGTGATGTGTACTCTAGCATGCACTGCGTCTTGCACCTTTGAGGTTCATAGTCTCCTTATGGGAACCATGCTCTAACAAGATAATATCATATCGATGAACTAAAGAGTCAACTGATATCTGAGAATGGGGGGTAAAGTTGAGGAAACCTAAATATTGCTTAAAGTCAAAGTAGGCCCAAAGTCAAAGCACATGAAGAGTGACACATTTGTTAATTTTCTATAATTAGCATGGTTATTAGGCTGCTTAAAATGGTTAGAGCCAAATCAAATACATGTCTAGGTAATTGACACATTTGTTAGATGCAACTTTGACCATGTACTGTCATGCACGCCAAGTGGCATATGTTTGTACACGAATGTCACCACTTAGTTTTGTATGGATGGCACACATCCATTTATGCCACATCATGTCAACATAGATCACCCTAAATCTTTACTCATCTAATCTCATTCCTCTAAGTGGGGGGGTGACACATCTAGTCCTGACCTTATTAAACAATATCGCTCCTTGAGAATGAAACATTTATCTGTATACTAAAAAACCTAACTTGTTGCTATATTTTATAAGACTGCCTATTGATGCATCACGATTAACTCATTAAATTTTATGCACCATATAGATCTCTTCAAAGGAAAATAATGACTAATTTACATTACCTTGCAATGAAGATTATGTTATATGTTCCATCACTAATGCCTGATATCTAGGCCCAGACTCCTTTTTCTCATAATAAGTCTCAAAAGTAAATATAGACCTACAACTATGAAATAGGGAGAGCAATGGAGGGCAAATAAAAGAAGCCAAGTCACTATGAGTGAGAGAGAGAGAGAGAGAGAGAGAGAGAGAGAGAGAGAACCTTCCTAGTCAATTGCTAACCAAGCTTCAACTAGGGAGGAGGTGTGCAGGCCCCATCAAGGGTGTGAGACAAAGTCTACAGTTTCAGGCCCTATTTGAACAGTTCAATGATCAAAATCAGACAGCTCAGAGTGGGCTTCCAGCCCAGACTTTAGACATCCATCATTACCTTCAATGGAGCTCATTACATTCAATGACTAGCCATGGACTATCAATGAAAATATTTTCGCTCTCTTTTTCCAGATTGAGGGAACATGATGGCAAACGAATGAAGCACATGAGCTAGAAAAATGAAGGCTATGTACCAACCGGAATTTTTTGTAGTTGCTTACCCATCATGGCCTTGAGAAAATCACTCCTCCCAGTCAAACCCAAATCTCCACTCATTTTCATGGAAGCGTTCTTCATGTTGGTCAGAATATAACTCACCACGTTTTCCACTTGAAGCAAAATCTTCTGCATTTGTGCCACATAAGGCGAATTATCAATCAGTCATTGGTCCTCCTCATGCCGCCCTGAACCAGCAGAAAGTAATGGAGGGAGATTGATGCCTGGCCATCAAATAAGGACTATTAATCTCTCCTGGCCCTTCTCATAGAAGAGGAAGTGAGAGGGAGCAACCTTCATTCTGCAGCGTTCGGCTACAAGGAGAACTTCACCATATAATCCGAACTGGACCAAGGCGTTTGCCTCCCAGGTTTACGTATGATCATGCAAGCCCGCGGCTCTTCATCTCCTTCTTCACCAGCTCCAGCTTCTCGTGTAGGCCAACCCTTCGGTACCCTGCAACCAGAAGGTCGTACGCTGCCTTGGAAAGCTTGTGGGAGCTGCCGACTCGCTCCAGGAAGATATCCAGCCTCTCGTAGGCCTCACAGCGGAAGTAACAAGAGATGATGGCCTCAACGTCCCTGGAAGATTTGAGCTGAATGCCGTTCTTCAACATCCTCCCCACGGAGTACTCCACATCATCCAGCCGGTTTGAGCTTGCGTACAATCGAATCACCCCACAGTGCACCTGCGGCAGCAAAATAGAAGAATTTGGCTTCTGTTGCAGAGTCTCCAGCAGTTCTTCCATTTCCTCCACCCTCCCGAGCTCGGCATACAGAGCCAGGATCTTCTCCACCATCCCTTCCTCAACCTCCCATCCTCCGGTGATCAGGAACCTCCAGAACTCCTTTGCTTCGTCGAGTTTCTTCCTCCTGCACAGACCTGAGAGGACACACTCTAGAATGGCCACATTGGGTATGATCCCGGAGGACGCCATCTCCCCGAAGTATTGGTCTGCCTCCTCAAATCTGCCAACCCTGATGAACCCGGCGATGAGGGCCTCGTAGGTGTGGAGGTCTGGAGAGAACCCTGCGGACTTCGCAGCCGAATACCACCCCAGCATGCCATCGCCATCGCCCCTGCTGGAATACATGGCTATGAAGGCGTTGTAGGTGCCCAGGTTGGGGTCGGAGTCTTCTCTCATCCGCATTATCTCGAACAGGCTGAGGGCGTTCACCACATTGCCACACGACAGGGCGGCGAGTATCAGGGAATTGAAGACGGTCGTGTTTGGCCGGATTCCCCGGGATTCCATTGCCGTGAACACCTTCACAGCGAACGGAAGATTCTCCAGCTTCGCGCAGAGGGAGATCAGATTCGAGAAACTCGCGTGCTCTCGCACGTCTCCCGCGAGCAGTCTTTCCAGCTTCCACTCCAAGACCTGTCCCGCATACCTCCAACAAGACTCACCGAAATCAGAAGATCTCAACAGGAATCGACAGAAATCAATCGAAAAATTGCAGCAGATTAATGAAGGGACAACTGATTTATCGAACGCATTATTTACAAAAGCCGGGGATGGATTAATCGTCAATCCGATCGGTGCTAGAACATGAGAATTCGGCGAACGATAGAAGCTGGTGATAGATATTCGACAACTCCGGATCAGGTCGACGTCAAACAGATCGTGGCCAGGTCTTTAGACGAGAGAATGATAGGGAGGATTTTAGCAACCAGATAGGCCTTCCTGGGGGAAGAAGGACGGAGGGAGACGAGGAGGTGCTCCCAGAACGGAGCATCACCGCTGCAAATCGCCGGCAATCCTCCCGATTCTTCGTCCGAATCCAGAACCATCTTCACGCTTGACTCAGGCTCCTGCAGCAACTTCGTCAGTAGCGGTGGCGGCGAGCGACGATCTGAAGACTCCGACGGGGCAATGGAAAGAGATGAAGACGAGGCCGTCGTCGCCGCTGCCGTCGCCGCGGCGGTCTGCAAGCGGCGGTTCAAGCTCCTCCTGCCGACGTAGATGGCCCTGGCCAATGCCGCCATGCGCGAAGAGCTCGAGAAACCAAGCCGTTGTCTCCCGGGCCTTTGAAGACTGGGAGTCTCATCTAAACCCCTACAAAAAACATAATTTCATTCATACTCTCTCAACGGGATCCGACGGACACGATCTGCTATTAGTAAAATAATATATAAACCATTTTCGTATTTATTGAACACATAAAATCAGCAAGATAATATCATCCTAGCATGCAGCGAAACGGTGGAGCGCCGCCAACCCAACGAGCTCCACGCGTCCTTCCCTCATGCCTCCATGTGAACACGCGTCCTCATAAAAGTCACCATCCACGTCTATATATGGCTCCCTTGGTGTTTCCTTGCAGTAAGAGAGCAGCTCTCTCCGTCTCTCTCTCTCTCTCTCTCTCTCTCTCTCTCTCTCTCTCTCTCTCTCTCTCTCTCTCTCTCTCTCTCTCTCCCCATCTGCTGTCTCTTCTCTCTGGGGGGTGTGGAAGGAAAGATGAGTGAGAGGGAGTCGGAGAAGGCCAGGGAGGGAGAGGCGGTGAAGTACGGGGACGTGTTCGCGGTCACGGGGGAGCTGGCGGAGCTGCCGGTGGCCCCCGGCGACGCCGCCTTGATGCAGAGGGCGGAGCATCTCGTCACTGGCCACACCCAGAAGGGCGGCGCCGCCTCCCTCATGCAGTCCGCCGCCGCCCACAACGAGCGCGCCGGCTTCGTACACCACCGCGACGTTGGTGGCCCCCCCGCCGCCCATGGCGTTGCCGTCGTCGAGCTGGACGTCCCCGGAAGCCGAGTCGTCACAGAATACGTCGCCGGCCAGGTAGCTCCGCCCGTCAGAGAACCCGCTTCTTCTTTCACCGCTGGCGTGACGCGGTGGCCGTCGTCGTTGTAGGTGGTGGGGCGGCACTGCGAGCCAACCCCGGTGGGGCCGCCGCTGAAGGCGGCAGACGCGGGGGCGGTGACAATCGGGGAGGCGCTGGAGGCGGTGGCGCTTGTGGCGGGGGAGCAGGTGGTGGGTCAGAGTGACGCGGCGGCGATCCAGGCTGCGGAAGCGCGGGCCACCGGCTTGCATGAGACGCCGCTGGGCGGGGTGGCGGCGGTGGCGCAGTCGGCGGCGGAAATGAACGCCCACACCCAGGGGCAGTCCGAGAAGATCACCCTTGGGAAAGTCCTCACGGTTGACCATCCCTCTCTCTCTCTCTCTCTCTCTCCCCCTCTCCTCCCCCTCTCTCTCTCTCTCTCTCTCTCTCTCTCTCTCTCTCTCTCTCTCTCTCTCTCTCTCTCTACTGTTATCTAGTTGTGCCATTGCAGGGGGCGACGGAGAGGATGGTGGCGGACAAGGCGGCGACGATGGAGGACGCTGAGAAGGTGGCGGCGGCGGAGTTGAGGAACAACCCTGAGACGGGGGGGCTGCGCCAGGGTGGTGTGGCGGCGACCGTTACGGCGGCGGCCAGGCTCAACGAGGGCCGACTGTCCTAGGCCGCCGCCGCAACAGTCGAAATGACAGCTTGCTTGTATGTACGAGAACCAGATGGATCGGTCTGGGTCAACAAGGTGAACCGGTTAGTTTCCAGCGAGGAAGACGATTCCAGGAGAACGATCCGTAGCTCCCTAACGCTTCCTGATAGATCTTTGTTGGAGGATAGCAGGGTTCGATCGAATAAAGGAAAGGGTACAGAGGTCAGATTAAAAACATGCAATAGAGCGTCTACACCAATTAAAGACATTCCGAGGGGTTTAATTAAATATACAAAATTTCAGCCGTTAGATTGAAGATCTAGCAAAGAGAAATAAAGACCGTCTACAGCCATCAATTGCAATAGTCCTCTCTCTCCCTCTCTCTCTCCCTCTCTCTTTCACTCTCAAGATACGGAGTCTAATTTAGATTCAGCCTGCTATTATTATTTATCCCTTGTTATTATTTTGATTCAGCCTGATATCAACTATGAGAAACCAATATAATGTTAGAGAATCTCAGGTTTACTAATCACTGCTCCTTGCAAGGCCTTGGTTTCCACGTATAGTAGTTGAAGCTCACTTGGGTTAAAATAATTCTGAGTATTCAAGTTGACTTTTTTCTGTTTCAGGTCACCTGTGAAATTAAAATTTCCAGGCAAAATCGAATAGGTTTGATTTGAAAGGACTCCTAAGCTGGTTAGTAGCTTATAGCGGAGTCTGATCAATCTTGATTTGGTTAGTTGACAATGTATATATATATAGTCTTGAAATTTGTGGGGACCAAATCTGAACTTAAAACTACAAGGCGAAGCAAGCTATGAAATTCGAGGTGCTCTGCTCCTTTCAGTTGAGCAATGTGGCGTTCATCAGAGATGCTCTCTCTCTCTCCCCTCCCTCCCTCCCTCCCCTCTCTCCTCTCTCTCTCCCCCCCTCTCTCCTCTCTCTCTCTCTCTCTCTCTCTCTCTCTCTCTCTCTCTCTCTCTCTCTCTCTCTCTCTCTCTGTGCGCTGTTCAGCCGGGCCCATAAATCATACCTCTGGCTGTCACGCTCGCTGATCAATGAATCATAGACTGGGAAGTGAGTATGCAAAGAAGTCATTGACATTCTGCCTTCTCTGAATGAATTACTCGATCAGAAATAAAAATTTACAGAGTACAACGTCCATATTAGAGCGAAACTGCTATACATACATGAAAATACCATGATTATGGTATTCAGGATCCAAAAAAAGCAGCAGCAGAGGGAGAATATCAAGAAGAATGGTACCACAGCCTTCAAGAATGAGAAGAAAAATTCCCTTTCTGGGGGCCTCGGTGTCTTGATACTGCAGAGGAGGGTCTCATTTCTTGTTGAATATCCCGAAGATAGATTTGATGGCATTGATGGCTCCCTCGTTGATGAACGACTCGTCGAACCTCTTCACGAGCGGCTCGAACTCCGACGAGGCTCTGAGATTGCTCATATCCGGGTCCGTTCGAATTCTCTTCATGAACAAGAGAAAATAACAACAAGAAATATGGAAAAACGTTCAGACCCAGTTGAAAAAACCCAGAAATCTTCAAGAGACCATCAAAGAAGAAGAAGAAAATGACGATGAGGATGATGATCGTTTCCTCAACATTATCCTAGATTTGGAAGCTCACCGTGAAGTCTTCAAATCCAGCCTTCAGTGCGTCCTCCAGTGCTGACAAGCCGGCCTGGATCTGCAACAAGTCCGGTCTCTCCGATCATCAGCCCTCAGAAAATCAAATTACCCAGTGGATAAAAACATTCAATCAAAGTCGGCACGCAGAGATTTCTGGGGAGCCCATCACCTGATTGAGCTTGGAATAGCAACAAGCCACGTTGTAGCTTGCCACTGAGGCTTCGTCCAGCTCAGGCTTAGACCCCAGCACTGATTCGAACTTCTCCAGTGCCTCCTCATACTTGCCACTCCTGTTGACGTTAATCCAGGGAAGGAGAATTATGCCCAGAAGATTAAAATGCCCAAAAAAGAGAATTATGGGAGCGTACTTGTAGAGCCTGAGCCCCTCACGGAGATCATTCTCCCGGCGCTCCTTCTGCTCCTTCTTCCGCACATAATTTTGCATCTGAAACGAAGGTTGTGGGCATGATTTCGACACGATGATGACAGATAAAAAATATTTGGCCACAAAAAAAGCACAGTGGATGACCACAAGTCTGGGGAAGTTTTGGGCTCGGCAGAGGGAATCACCTGAATTTCCCTGATTCTGTTGCTGATGAAGCCAGCGTTCCTCTCAGCTCTGATGATCTCCTTCTCAGTTAGCTCGCCGCCCTCATCCATCTTGCCTGGAGAGAAAGTTTTTGACTAAAACTAATAGGTAATAAAAATAATTGATTGAAGGTCAGAATCAGCAAGGAGCAAACCATATCTCTTCTCCATCTTCATGAGCAGGGGGCCGATTCTCTGTCGGATGGTGTACATTGTTCGTCCGTACTCAGCGGCGGGCCATATCTCTTCTCCGAATACAGCGCTGCACACAAGATCAGATTCTTAGTTACGATGAACCTTCTTTGATGGCAGAAAATTTTTTTTCTTGGGTTTTTCTACTAAATCCTAAAATGATTGCCTACCTAAAAAAAACTCTTTTGTTTGTCTCGCAGCAAATCCATGACATTGTAGAAAGAGTCATCTTCAATATAATGTAGCATGAAAACTGGTTCGTGGAAATAAATGGCTATGTTCTTGGTTTAGAAGACTTAAACTAAAAAAGTGAACTTAAACACAATACAAATGAGTGAAATAAGTGAAAAAAATTGCCTTAATCCTTTTGTTTTTCTTTCTTTAAACAGCGCACACACAATGTTGAACGGAGAGTTATTACTGATCTAATGCATGAGACGAAAAACTAAAAATTATAATCCATGGAAATTAAAATCGCTTCGGTTCCATCCGAGAAATTTTTGAAGTGTACTGAAATTCCTATTTAGTGAGCTGATTCACCCTTATTCCAAGAGAATAAGTTCATTTCAAGGTTCTGAAGATATGCCCGAAGATAAACCACACTCTTAAATGTCTACTAGTGAAGAAAATTCTCAGTTCCATCATGGAAAAAGTTCAATTCCTAAGCAGAGTAATCCTTATGGCCGCTAAAAAATCTTCAATGGGTTGATTCATATATGCAAAGAGAAGGATGAGGTGAAAGAGAAATTAGGGAAGAAAGTCCAACCTGGTTGCGATCACTTTGTCTCCCACAGTGAACTTCCCCGTCTTGTCGGCGGCTCCTCCGGGGGCAATGGCGTCGATGTAGGTGCCTCCGTCCCTGCCCTTGAAGAACTTCAACCCGTAGGGCTTATCCAGCTCCACCTCGTAATCCTTCTCGCCGGCAGCCTCTTCGTCGTCCGAAGACGAGGGCTGCGGCTGCGCCACCGAGGAGGAGGAGGACGACGACGAAGCCCGCGCCACCAGCCCCGCCGGCGGAGAGCCGCCGCCACTGCCGCGGGGGCCGAAGGGGCGATCTAGGGGAGGAGAGAAGAAGAGGGTCCTGGAGAGAGAGATGGGGAGTCTCTGCTTGTTGGGCCTCCTCACGGAGACGGGTGGAGAGGAATACAGAGATGGGTTGCTGATCGAAGCCATGGAAACGGCCTCAGAGGCTCCCTCCCCCCCACTCTCTCTCTCTCTCTCTCTCTCTCTCTCTCTCTCCCGTTCTTTCTCTCTCTACCCACCGTCCCCGAGAGAAGGAGAGAATGGAAGATGGGAGCTTTCTGAAGAGGGAGAGGAAGAGAGAGAGGAGAGGTGGGGATTGCACTGGAGGGAGGGAGATGCCAGTGGCTGGCAGCGTGGCCGGGTGGGCGCTTCTGTGGGAGGGGGAACTCAGGCCACAAGAACCAGGATTGTGGAACCCAGCGAATCAGGGGTCGCCACGTGGCTACACCAGGAGCGCATTCCGGGGCCCACGGAGCAGCCCAAAACCACAGAGATGATATCGATGGAATCTTAACAAGGTGCTGATGCTCTCACTCACGAATATAAAGGCCGGGTGTGGAGGGGGGGGGGGGGGAGGAAGAAGTCGGGCCGGGCCCGACGGAAGAAAAAGCCCGCGAGTAAACCCCAGCCCGGCCCGGCTCATACATGG
Source organism: Spirodela polyrhiza (assembly GCA_024713555.1). Classification (NCBI taxonomy): domain Eukaryota; kingdom Viridiplantae; phylum Streptophyta; class Magnoliopsida; order Alismatales; family Araceae; genus Spirodela; species Spirodela polyrhiza. The sequence goes on from CM046535.1 coordinate 395,590, forward strand.
AAAGCCTCGTAGGCTCATTTCCCCCATAATTATGGATAATTACATGAAAAATGACGCAGGGTTGCGTCATGTGGATGCTTCACCACTTAAAATACCGTTTTAATTATGATACTATTTAAAATAATTCAGAGTATCAGGGACGGGCCGAGAAAGAAGCTGGTGAATTCCTCAGGCCCGCTTGATCAACCGAGTAGATGCACTCATTTCATAAACTATTTAGTATTTTAAATAATAAAAAATATTATTTTAGAGTACCCTTTGATGCCAATTGTCAGCACACCGGAGGCCAATCGCATTCGCCGCATCTCTCTTCTTCCCTTTGAAGAACAAACACCATGAGTCATGAGACTGGACAGGGCCCAATCTTCACTTTTCGGGCTTCGGGCCGGCGGGCCCATATCCACGGGGAGAGCCCACGGCAACAGTTTGTCGGCAAGATCGACCAGAAAAAAGAAAGAAAGGGTCTCTTAAGATGACGGATTTTTGGCTATGCACAGGCAATCGAGGGGATTAATACAGGCAATTGAGCGAGAGTGGGTCCCACTGATGTAGTCAACGCTACGGAGATGGCCTGGAGAGGTACTGGAGCCACTCCTCAGGGACCCCCCTCCGGGACTTGAGCATCTTCAGCGCCGCAGAGGTCAACGGGATGGAGAGGATGTCATAATCCTTGGGGGCCTGCAAAAAGTAAACAAAAAAAAAGAAATCATCATCATCACCATCATCAACATCATCATCATCACCATTATCAACATCATCATCATCATCTTCTTCTTCTTCTTCTTATTATTATTATTATTATTATTATTATCATCAACGTCATCGCCGCCATCGTCATCATCATCGTCTTCTTCTTTTCTTTCCATTATCATCATCATCATCATCATTTTCTTCAGGGCAGCTCAGCAAGCAGATGGGTGGGTGGGTTAGAGGGCAATTCGTCACCCACCTTGGGGGCCTTGATCAGCTTCATGTTAGCTTGCTCCAAGGTCTTCTGGCCCTTCTTCGAGTTGCACCTCGAGCACGCGGTGACCTGGAACAGAGGGGCAGATAATTTTCAGGACCAAGAATCATAAATATATTTATATCCTTATATTTTCCCTCAAACGAGAAATAAAAAACGCCATCACAGATGGGAGCAGGATCATACACATTCCGATTTAAAATATTAAAAAAACAGCCTTTTTTAATAAAATCACCAGAAATTTTGGGAGAAATAACGCAATCACAGCTGAGGTAGCAGTGAGGATGGGCCTTGGCCCGGCCCAAATGGGCACCACTTGGGCCCCAGCCACGTGGGTGATTTCAGGATAGCCACGTAACGAGGGTTACTGAAGCCTGGTGCAGCCAGCTCAGAGAGGGACAGACAGAATGAGACTGAGAAATGAGCACACACCAGATTCTCCCACTTCCATTCGCCACCCCTCGAGATCGGCATGACATGGTCAATGGTCAAATTCTCCCGCGAAGAGCAGTACCTGGTTGGAGCAATTTTTGATAAAACATTGGCATCCAATGAGATAATATACACACACATATATATATATATATATATATATATATATATATAAAAAAAACAAAAGGGTTGACTTTTCCGGACAAATATCTGGCAAAGGATAATATCAGGACAGAAAAATCCATGCAGAGCCAATCCAACCCCTCCGATCTCGGATCGATCAAGACGGAAAACAAATCTCACAGTAACCCCCCTCTTCTTCTTCGGCAAAGCGATACGGCTCCTGATTAGTCAACAGCAACAAGCTCTTCAAGACATGATTCCCATATCAGCATTCCCCACGCTCAAACCAGATCAAACAAAAATGTGTCACTTGGTTTCTATGGTGGAAGAGAAAAAGTTCAACAAGATATAGCTCAGCATCTGTCTAAACCCATGTCCGATGCAAAATAGCTCAATGAGATATATTTTTTCTACGATTTTTAGATCGAACGTTCGTAATTAATGGCGCATATCTTCCAAGGAAATTTCAAGAAAAAAAAAATCACACTTGTGCAACCTGAGTTCTTCAAGCCCAAGAACAAGCCCCCCAATAAGAACAACCGTAAAAATTAATCTTGGAGGAAAATTTAGGACAGTTGACTTTTTAAGCAAATATGGCTCAGAGAAGCACTTACTGGCAAGTGTAAGAGTCTCGATAAAAAATACTTTTACGGCTGAGGTTGTGTTTTATCCTCCTCCTCTTAACAACTTGCAACAAGTGAGGCACCTGGAAGCGGGAGACACTCCTGTGAGCAGGACTCGAGACCTCATCTTGAATATTTAAGAACAAAGGTCAACTCAGGCCGCTCTAATTTTTTCAAAAAGTCAACTCCCAGGCCAAACATCAATAGTGAATTTTTTTTATTTAATTAGACTATTGCAACGACATTAGTAGATGTCATCAAAGCGCATAGATTCATCAAAATCAAGAGATTGCTACACTTTGATGCATGAAAGCTGCTAGAGGAATCTGGATTGAGAAGAGCACTGGTAGATGGAGTGGAAGAGCGGATCAATATACCCTCAAGACCGCTGGGATGTAGAAAGATCCTCGAGGAGAAGGCACCGTCTGATCATAATATTCAAGAACATCGGCCTGCAAAGAGGAACCAGATCGACGAGGTGAGCGGCCATGATCATGGATGGGTTCATGCTCAATTCATTTCCGCGGAGATGGCAGCAGGCCTCTGAGAGATTGATCACAGAATACTGACCTTCTCCATGAATTCCAAGCAGATTGCACGCCGCCAGCAAACGACATTGACGGGCCTAGATAAATACAGGCATGATCAGATCCAATTCAGAACAGGAATCCACAGAGATTCAGCGCAGAGAGCTCCATTATCCTACACGGACAGGGCATCATCGTCTTCCTGCGCCCGCCCGTTCAGAGTTCATCCTCAGATCCTAGGATGAACCAGGCGATGGACAAGATTATGGGCGGGTGGGTCCTGAGAGAAGCCACCGCAATCTGGCAATCAGAGATTGCGGAGGCTCCCTCGATCCGGACCATGGCGGATGCCGTGAATTAAATGGAAAAATCGTTGCCTCACAGACCGATTCCTTCTGGCCATTACAAGGAAATCAGTGGGAGGCCCCTGAAGATCGAACAGAAAGATCCCTGACCTGTAAGAAACATCCAGGACGAGGCCCCTGAAGCACGACAGCTCGTCGCTCTCGAACTCCTCGTCGTCATCGTCGTCGTCGTCCTCGCCCGCGGCGTCCGCCACACGATCCCCGCGGGAACTGCCGCTTTTCCTGCCCGTGGCGGAGACCCGACAAGAAACTCTGGCGAGCTTGGTCTTCCTCATGTCGCTGCGCCGGCGGATCTCAACTGGGTTCTTGAACAACGCCACCCCGCCGGCCGCGCCGCCGCCGAAGGTAAACGGACGCCATTCTCGGGGATCACACTCCTTCTCCCCGCAGAAGGGCAGCTTCAGACCAACGCGGGCTGTGAATCTGGCCATGGGAGAGCCACCGACCTCCAGGAGGAAGGGGACCCGATAGCCCCGGCGAGATCGTGGAGCCGGGCTTTCAGCAGCCGCCACACGAGCAGATTAACCTTCTCTTCCCCGCGTCCATTTTTTTCTCCGCCCGTTTCCCCGTGCCGGGGGTTGGGTGTCTCCCTCAAGAACCAAAAAAATACAGAGAGCCCCCGCCATTAAAATCATGGATTCCTCACAATCCCCCGCAAAATCTGGCTTAATGGCTGACCAGATGGGCCATCCAGTGTTGCAGAATCGTACCCGACTGGGATTTTCTTCCTCTGAAGTCCAGTCCAGGAAGCAACCGGGAGGTGATGGGACAGCAGACCGGCCGGGAGAAGGGAGGGCTTCGCTCACCTACTCGGAGCCACACGCCGCCACTCCGCCTGCTGAATTCTCCGGCATCCGCCGGAGAATATCCACCGCTACCTTGGAATGGACGGTGCCACAGAAAAATGATAATTTGTGTAAATAGCTTATATTTTTACTCATTCAACGAGCGCGTGAACAATGAAAAACACCCAGAATATAAATACTCAAAAACTTGCTCAGATTTTTTAGATTTTATTTTCTAAATTTAATTAAATATATTTATCATACTTTTCGTGGACAGAAAATATAAAGGGCCTATGTGCTTGCCGTCGGTTCACTTTAAAGGTTCACAATATATGTCTATAAGTTGGATTCCATATGAATAATTCATGCCCATAAATATTCTATATTCTTTGTAAAAAACTTCTTCATTTATTTTTATTTTTATTTTAATTAAAACCATGTGAAATAAAAATAATATATTGAAAGTTTTTAAAAAATTCCTTAGTATAGTCTTTAGATCTGAAAACTAATTATTCTCCATTAATTATTATTAACTAATGTTAACATTCTTCAAAAGTAGAAATAGACACAATAATGGTCCATAATGCCCTGAATATGCCAAGATGTTAAGAACCACATATTTGTAGACTAAAGAATAGGCAAAGAAACCATGACCTTTATTTTATCATATCTATATCTACTAACCTTAAAATGCATAATTAACCTTCAATTAATTTAAAACTTCATACTACTTCAAATATATTAAACTATGCATAAAATCATTGGTCCAATCTACATTGTAAATGTCACCTAAACAACTCATCAAAAAACTATTTTGGATATTAATATTTGATCTTTCAAACTATCTAGAGGAGAATATAGCATGTCGTACTTGAACTTATATTTGATTCCCCCCCTATATATTAAACAAGATATTAGGTGGTGATAAGGATAAGAAAATAAAATTAGTCGAGTATTTTTTTAATAAATGGATACTAATAATAATTCTCCAAAAAGAGACCACTCCCTCCAACTTTTGGATATCTTTTCATTATTATCTTTTGTAGAAATTTAGTGTTATGCTAGGATACTAGTCTTGTCATATTGGCAATAGCCAAAAATGAATGTTGAAATTATTTATGTTAAAAAATGAGCTTGGTAGGGCAATTGTTATTGCTGAATGTTATTTTGTACTGACTAACACAACTCACTCATACCACAATGTCATTTATCAATTTCATTGAATTTTTCTAATATTTTTTCATCATTAAATATAAGATAATGTATCTCTCCCATCATTCTTTCATGGTCTCAGAGACCCAATAATAGGCACTTAATGCTTTTTAGAGTTCAAAAATATAATTCATATATTAACTATTTAGTATTTATGATTTCTACTCTATAAGAGATAGGTGAACTTCAAAGATAAGTCCATAAAAGAGTAAAGAAATTGACCACATCCTTACAACATTTTGCTCGAGAAAAAGTTGACCCAAAGAATAGACATGTATATACTATATTACACAAAAAAACCAATTTTTCTATTGTCCTTGGCACCAAAAGTAGTTTTGATTATGAAAAATTGAGTGGAGGGATAAATTGATAAATTCATAACTATATAAATATCTGGCCAAACAATTTAAATTATAGTTGTTGAGGAAAGTCTTTAAACCTAAAAATTGACAAACAAGTGATCTAACAAGTAGGAAGGATAGGGCAACTCTAAAAAGGACATTTATGGCTCCACATGAGAAAGAGATAGAGATAGTAAGTTAATTCATTTCCACCTAGGCTCAAGGCTCAAAAATTCTCAAGATATTAGGTCACATACCATAATGAAGAGTCCAATCGAGGACAATTAAGGGGAATGACATCTAGAATTACCCATGTTCAATAAAAGTAGGTTAGAAGGATAGATCCTTCATGTTGAAATATATTTAAGCTACAAGTTATTAGTAAGACAAATTGATTGAAGGATTTAGCAATCATCATGTATAACAAAGCACTTGTATGGTTTCATTGGTCACCCACACATGAATAATTTAAAGAGTTATAAGATGTTAACTAAAAGTTGAGGTAGTGATTTATTAGGTAGACCTAGTAACATATCAAGATCCACCTCATTTTTCATGTCTTCTAACTAAAAAAAAGCAATGAGATTAAATGTATACATCCACCCTTTCAAACCCAAATTTGATGAAAAATTCTAATGGATCACATACCTAGAGTTGATCTTAAACACTTAGAATGGCTTCACTAGCATAAAGGCTTTAGTCAAGTAGAAACACTTTCCGTAATTTGAAGTGATTTAGAAATTGGCATCATCTCTTTAACAACATCTAGAATTTCACCTTTGTGGACAAGGTGGACCTTTGAAGAAAGGGTTTTTGTTAAGGTAAATCACACTAGGCTTAGTGCCCAATCCATCATTTGAAATGACATTTGGTGATCCTTTTTTTAGCATGATATAGATACAATTACACCATGATTGAGGTTGAAAATTATTATTGTATATAGAAGTAGTTAATTCAAAATTTTCATTCATATGAAAAAATAACTTATGATTTTGGAGAATCATATATGTTCTGGTTGAGAAAAGATATACGATGACAAAATTTGTATGTTTACCATTATATTTGTTAAAAGATTTGTCGAAAGGTTACAAATAATCTAATAATAGAAAAAATATCCTTTTAAAATTTAAGATTGATTCAATACCTTTCTTAGTCACTACATCTTCAAGAAGTGAGTTAACTCACTTATGGGTGAGAAGGAAAAAGAAAAGTAAATAGCTTGCCAACATTTCATCAAGTTTACAAGCGTGCATGGACTTATTAAACAATTGGTTTTGTTTACACATATTCTTCTTTGCTTTTATGTCCTTTTTTTATGATGTACCCATCTACTTGAACCGGGTTTAACTTAGGGGGCCTAGTTCATTATTCTACTTCAAGACTTGGCTATATAAATCAATCTTGCCCCTCATTTTGAATTAGACAAAATGTTTTCCCTTTCTAGGCTTTTTTTCTTTTTCTTCATTCATCTATCTTTTATTTTTGTTGTATAAGTCGACAGTTGAAGGAGGAGCTTAACATGGTATCAAAGTATGTTTGAATACATTTGTCATGTGGTTTCCTTCCTTCCTCTCATATCCTCCTATGTTGATAGTCTCTAATCAAGCCCACGAATGGTTCACCTAGAAAACTCTAGCATACATGTTATTGTGTTAGAAAACTTTTTAACAGCCTTTATGTTATGACTAAAACCCTTTTATAATCTTACAACTACATTTAGAACCCTCCAACAGTTTACATCTCGTGGTGCACGAAAATTGACCTAAGTTTAGCATTTGCACCTTTGTTTCTCCTACCCACCCCTTATAATGTTTTATCCCCACCTTGTGTGGTAATGGTTGAAGAGGGACATATTAAGGTTGCATCGGTCACAACATAGTAAAATGGATCAACTAAGGTAACAACATATGGGTTCAAGTTCGTCAAGTCACAACTTGGTATTTCTAAGATGTATGAGGTTAATTTGTCGATGAGTCATGCGACCAAATACACAAATACATCAGTTACGAATCAATTACTTTATACGGACCTTTCACATGCAGATCACTTAGTAGACGAAATTATTTTAGATGGTTTAAGTGAAATTTGTATTGAAAAGCAAAGGATTAATGGGAAACCTTATGAATCATATTCCATAGACTAATGATTTTTCATTTATAATATGAGATTATATTGACTCAAAGATCATAATTTGGATGTAAACAACCATGACACGAGATATCATAATGACTTATTTGATACTTATTACAACAAAGGTTATGTGAGATAATCTTCATCAAACTTATTTTATGACTTGTGATGCTGCCTAACTCTATGAGTTAAAATTGAAGATGATGAATCTTAGGCAAAAAGAAAAGATAGTGACATATTATACAAACGAATTGATAATATTATGATAAGAGTTTGATCAATATATAATGACAAACTTTAATGATTTATTATAAGAAGTTGTGTATAGAAGTGTGTTGGAGAAAATAATAATCTATGATTATCTAATAGGCCTAAACATAAAATTTGATCAGTTGAGAATTCAAATATTAGGCTGTGAAACCTTTCTTCTTCTGAATGAGGTTATTTTCTAATTAAGGGAGAGAAAAATAGGTGAAACTTGATGTTAAGTACAATGAGTGGTGAAAATATCACATTCTTCACCAAAGGAGAAAGTACATAAAAAAGTAAGGGCCCATCTAAAGTCCAAATTAATGGAACTTATAAGGCTAATCCAATACATAATATGTGGTGCTCCTATTATAGAAAATCACGACATATTTATAATCGATGGTACAAACTACATTGGCATCCTCTCCACTACAATTCTCAACTAAGGGCAATAATTAAGTATGTGTATATAAGAAATAATCTCAAAAAGCTACTAGCAATTATTAAAATTAGACAAAATAGTCCAAAACTTTAGAAAAAATCAACATGGTAGAACTTCCCTAACTACATGGTTTTTCTTTTATTTAAGTAACTCTCCACCTAATACTAAACCTAATGTCTTAAATGTTGGATCATAATCATCCTCTAAAACTATATAATTTATAGATAGTGTCACTACACAGCACATGACCAATTCCCTTAGTTTTTTTACACACTCTCCATGCCTAGACATTAGACAAGTAGTTAGAATTAATGGATCTTTAATGACTACATCATGCATAGGAAACACCAAATTTACATTATTACTTACACTCTAAAATATCTTTTATATCTCAAAACTTACCACAAACATAATGTTCTTTAGCCAACTTGCTGACAATCTATATTATGATGTCTTTTTCTCACCTAATTTGTGTAAAATTTATAGCATGATGTTGAGGAAGATGAGTGGATATAGTAGGTAGTATGGCAAACTCTACATTTTTCTAGAATTAAGGCTCTCGCATGTGGCAAATGAGGTGCACAAGTCTTCTCATCTACTAAATTTAGATCAAATTAGCTTATTTCACTGACGACTTGGCCATCCATCCTTTACCACAATCCATGATATTGATACATCAAAAATTTTTTATAATGTATGTGAACTTGGAAAGCACGAACAAATATTTTTCTTTTATAGTGGTGTGAAAAGTATCATTTTATTTTCTCTTATTCATAGTGACATTTGAAAACCATCTTTTACCACTAATTTATCTCATGCAAGATGGTTCATGATTTTCATTGATAATTATATATATGTAACTTAGACTTTTTTGCTCAAAAATAAGTCTAATATTAGTATTGTTCTTCTCACCTTTTTCTCCACGATCAAGAGACAATTTGGTGTTGGCATTAGAAAGTTCAGGTCTAATGATGTCAATAATTATTTCAATCTAATAATTATTTTTTATTTTTAAAAATAAATAATAATTCATAAATCTTCATGTGTTAATACTCTACATCAAAATAGAGTAATTGAAAGAAAGAATGCTTATCTCTTAATAGTTGTTAGAGCTATACTATTCTAAAACAATATACCCAAATTGTTCTGAGGGGAAACAATCATCACCGTCACATACCTCATCAATCGTTTACTGTCTATGATTTTGAATTATAAGAGTCCATTATATCTTTTTTATTATTTTATCTCAATGTACAACTTAAAAAAAAAATTTCACTAAGATTTTTTAAGTGGTTAGCATTTGTTTTTGTAGACAACTAAAATAAAGATAAGTTATATACTAAAGTGTTGAAGTGTGTGTTTATTGGTTATTCACAAACACAAAGAGGTATAAGTGCTATCATTTATCCTCACAATATATTTATATTTCTATTGATGTGAACAATAGCCTATTTCTTTTGTTCTGAAGTATCACTTATTATGAAGGAAAGAGATCTATTAATCTTCACATCTAGAGTGGATCTTTATAGTGCTCTCAAACTAATCTTGAACCTCCCTTTCACACTTCATCAATCACTACTTGTTGAGCAAAATTCTCCTCATATTGATCTTATATTAGAGGATAAAAGATTTGACAAAGTTTACAATCAAAAAAAGAATACTAAGCCCCAAGCTAACATATGTTCATAAATCTAAATTAAATACATCTAATCAAGAAAATCTTGAAACATATCCTACATCACATACTTAATGTGTTGAAAGAAGCGATAATAATGAGGAGAATCTACCTAGCCATTAAGAAGGGTATTAGATAATGTATACACAAACCTTTATATTCTCTTTCACATTATTTGTCTTATGCGCATTTATCATATGATCATAAATACTTCTTTATAAACATTACACATAATCCTTAAGGTCATATTCAAAGTACTGAGTACTTAAGAGTGAAGACCAAATATAAATGAAAAGAAGTGTGCACTAGAGAAGAACAACACTTACAAGTTAGTTGTTCTATCGAAAGAAAAAAAATCAATTGAGTATAAGTGGGTGTATATCATAAATTATCTAACCAACAGCTCAATTGAATGGTACAAGGCTTGACTGATTGCTAAAAGGTTTTATTCAGACATGGGATTTACTACTTAGAAATGTTTACTCTTGTGGTCAAGTTAAATATAATTTGTATCTTGATGTCTTTACAAGTATATTTTTCTTAAAACATTCAATAATTTGATGTTAAAAATACATTCCTACATTGAGCTTCTACTTAGGTACGAGGGCAACTCAATGCCTAATATTATATGTAGGTTAAAGAATGTATTATATGGATTTAAATAGTCCCTCTCCACTTGGTTTGAGAGACCAAGTGCAAAATCAAAATTTAGAGTCATGGCTCAAATGATTTATAAAATATTGTGGGTACAAATCATTCTCAAGTACTTGAAAATTGAATAAATTCACCCAATCAAGTTAAATTGAGAAAACAAATTTGTGATCAGTATTACACATAATCCGCTCCAATATGATAAGATCAAAGATATTGAGATTGATCGTCAATTTATCAAGAAAAAAATTATATAGTAACTTAAATTGCACAAAATATATATCATCCAATAGTCAAGTTGCTAACTTTTTTACAAAAGAGTTAAATTCAAAACTATTTCAAAATTTTATTTGCAAGTTGGAGATGGATGATATCTATGCACCAAATTGAGAGGGAGTGTTAAATAATTGATTTTGTTTACACATTTTTCCTTTATTTTATGTCATTTTTTTATGATATACCCCTTTTGCTTGAAACAAGTTTTACCTAGGAGGGTCCGATTCACTATAATGTTTTGAAATTGGTCTATATAAACCAATCTCACCCCTCATTTTGAATTAGATGAAATGTTTTCCCTTTCTAAGGTTTCTTTCTTTTTCCTTGTTCATCCATCTTTCTATGTTGACTGTAAAAGTTGAGAGTTGAAGGAGGAGCTTAACAACTTATTCAATGGTAACCCTTTATCTACTTTAGTAATAGTCAGTATAATAATAGATTGTGAGATAATATTTAAATGCTAATAATGAATTATTAGAATGGTTGAAAGACCAACATTCAAATCATTAAGGTGCAAGAAAAATAATAGTTTTTTATTTATATATAGAAAATTCAAGAAAATATTGACACTTTTTGCAATATTCTTAGATCATATGCAATTAATCTTCATCACCTCAATGACCACCAAAAGTAAATTAAAATTCTCATATTCTCCACTACTTCTAAGAGTGTTTCCCCTTTTATTGAGACATATAAATCTAGGCTATACTCTACATGTTGCCATGAAGCTTTGAGAATGGAGTTACAAGCTTAGTTATTAATTTATTTTAATCACAAGAGTTCTCAGTAATATGAAACTATTATGAATAGCAAGTGCTTGTAATCACTCATACCTTTTTGAGGTTGTTAATTTGGAACAGTAAGATAGCTTTCTAAGTCAACCCAAGGATGTAGAGGAGATTATTAATTGTTTATGTTGTTTTCCCTCCTATGATTATAAAACTAGAGGTACATAGAGCACTAAAGTAATTATATATGCAATATAGTAAGGAATATCAATGATAATGCCATCAAATTGCCATACAAATAGTAAGTAATAAATTAAATGGAAGACATTCAAACAAGTAGACCCAATAATAATTTCTAGATAGTATCAACATTGAATTCAGAACAAACCATAAAATCTAAGTCACACAACCAACTTCAAAGGTTATTCACAAAAACAACTCCAAAGTAACCCTTGACTTTATGAGGAGACATGAATGATCAAAGGCTTGACAATAGGAACCTCATCGTGCCAAGAACCTACGTGCATGTGTCACTTGTACCCACATCATGATGCATCTTAGTGGTGTAGACTAGTCGTGAGAGTCTTTATGTAGAATAAGATCTCACTCTTCCATGGTGCAATCACCACAATCTACGAAGCTAAGCCAAACCCCTATTCCCAAGGAAAAGGGAGGGGGTTGACCATCAAACATTACAATAGGGGCTGGTCAACTCCTTGTCACATACCCACCTGACACAATCTGATGTGCATTTGTAAATGTGCAGACCCTCATTGAGGAGTAAACCATTCATTGTTCAAGCAAGTATTTACTAAAAAGCCTCTCAAGTGACCGGCTGCGCTATTTTGCAAACAAGATCGGATCAAGATGTCGTGGTGTTGTATCCGAACCGATAAGCTACCTAACTACGAGCGTTATCGAATGTGGGTATAAATAAGACACTAGGGTTTAACGGTGGAATCCCTTGGAAGCGGCGGGAGCAGGGGCGGCGGCGGCGGCGGCGGCGGCGGCTCCTTCTCCAGGTCTGCGCGTGATGCTTCTTCTCTTCGTATACTGACCTTGTCTAAGAAGGATCACAGCGGTAGCTGGGCGCCTGGTCTCTCCACTGGGTTTTCCGCTCTGGGAAGACCCGGCATTTGTTCATCTCTTGGGCCGTCTGGTTTCCCGATCTGCCAGCCGCTCCCGCTTCCTGGGTCGTTTCTGTGCCCCCCTGCCGATATCTTTCTGTTTACCTGTTCAATTGCCGTCGTTCTCCTGTGGAGTGGCATTTGCTTCTTAAGCGCATTCTTTTTTCGCCTCACGAACATCTTGCACATGAACATGTGACCGAATTATGGAAGAGTTCATCGTGTTGCGTCCTCTAGGGTTCTGAATGTTCATTTGATACGATAATTATTTATTTGCTTGATCTCTCTGGCGCTATCTGTAAGCTGGCTATAATTTTTGTGAGGCAGGTCGAAGGAGCGCTGGGGGGGAGATGTCGCACCGTAAGTTTGAGCATCCCAGGCATGGATCCCTCGGTTTCCTGCCCAAGAAGCGCGCCTCCCGCCACAGAGGAAAAGGTGACGCTGCTCACTCTTTAATCATCAGCCAGCGTATTATCTCTTCCATTCCAAGTTAATCTGATCCCCCAAACGGCCAACAATCTCTTGTAATCTCTCCTTGAACTTTGTATCCTGGAATGCCCACTAGCGGCGCCAAGTTTCAATCTGATGAACTCGTCATACTCGAAAAAAAAAAAAAAGCCATTCATTGTAATTCGGTTGTGTTTCCGCTGTGAGCTGGTCCATCATAGTGAAACCATTTTCAGATGCGGCATGGCCCATCATTATCCTGGTGTTCTAGCTGTTCTTCCCAAAAGGAAATGTGTTTAATACTCTTTTGGGCAAATAAATTCTGTGGCTATTTTTTCATTTTTCTTTCCGTTTGACTTCTTGGTGCAGTGAAGGCCTTCCCCAGGGACGACCCATCCAAGCCGCCGAAGCTCACTGCCTTCCTCGGGTACAAGGCCGGGATGACCCACATCGTCCGCGAGGTTGAGAAGCCTGGATCCAGTGAGTTTAATCTTCCTCCGGATGCTTTCTTTTCTACTTGCGGTAGCTGTTGGAAGTATTTTGGAGGTCTGCGTCTTCAATGGGTGGATCATTCCGTGCAGAGCTTCACAAGAAGGAAACTTGCGAGGCCGTGACGATCATCGAGACCCCTCCGATGGTGATCGTCGGCGTGGTGGCATATGTGAAGACGCCTCGCGGGCTGAGGACGCTCAACACCGTGTGGGCCCAGCATCTCAGCGAGGAGCTGAGGAGGCGCTTCTACAAGAACTGGTACAGAGCCAAGAAGAAGGCCTTCACCAAGTATTCAAAGAAGTATGAGACCGACGATGGGAAGAAGGACATCGAGGCCCAGCTGGAGAAGATGAAGAAATATGCCTCCGTCATCCGTGTTCTTGCCCACACTCAGGTTCAAAAAAATAAAAAAAATGAAAAAGCCCATCTTGATTCTCTCTTCTCCATTTTTTTTTTCTGGGTCTAATTGTTTTCATAAGATCGACCCGATGGAGGAAGATGAGGGGGATCACGTGTGGGTGTGTTGATTCAGATAAGGAAGATGAAGGGCTTGAAGCAGAAGAAGGCCCACCTGATGGAGATCCAGGTCAACGGGGGGACTGTTGCAGAGAAGGTGGACTACGCGTACAGCTTCTTCGAGAAGCAGGTCCCGGTGGACGCCCTCTTCCAGAAGGATGAGATGATCGACGTCATCGGCGTCACCAAGGGGAAAGGCTACGAAGGCGTGGTGACCCGGTGGGGCGTCACCCGGCTCCCTCGGAAGACCCACCGAGGCCTGCGCAAGGTCGCCTGCATTGGCGCGTGGCACCCCGCCAGGGTCTCCTTCACCGTCGCCCGCGCCGGGCAGAATGGCTACCACCACCGCACCGAGCTCAACAAGAAGATCTACAGGCTCGGCAAGGCCGGCGACGAGTCCCACTCTGCCGCCACCGACTTCGACAGGTCCGCTAAGAATCTCCCTACCACCCATGCCCACCGTATCATATGGAACCATGTCAAATTGATGTATTTTATTTTATCGGTCGTAAGTAGTTCATATCATATCATATCGTATCGCATCGAATTGGTGCATTGAATTATATCAGCGGTAGAAGAAGCATCAAGCATGGTTCATCAGATCAGATGAAATTGGTGTGTTATGATGGTGCAGGACCGAGAAGGAGATCACGCCGATGGGTGGGTTCCCCCACTACGGGGTGGTGAAGGACGACTACCTGCTGATCAAGGGCTGCTGCGTGGGCCCGAAGAAGAGGGTGGTCACCCTCCGCCAGTCCCTCCTGAGGCAGACCTCGCGGGTCGCCCTGGAGGAGATCAAGCTCAAGTTCATCGACACCTCCTCCAAGTTCGGCCATGGCCGCTTCCAGACCACCCAGGAGAAGCACAAGTTCTACGGAAGGCTCAAGGCCTAATACCCAGCGGTACTGGTATCAGTTTACAGTTTAGAGAGAGAAACCACCCTCTTCCCCAGGCTCTCTTCTCTCTCATCCGCCCTGAATTCTCTAGCTTTAAGTGAGTCTCATCTCAGCTCCTCTCGTGGGTTTTGTTTCATTCTTGAGGTAAGAAAGAAGACGACTGGTCTGTCCGGATGTTCTTGAAACTCTTGTGCTAGCCCAACCGTCAAGTGAAGATTGCATCTTCATCTGCGCTGCAAGGACCGACCTCGATCATCATCATTCGACAGACCCACATATAATTTTTGTAATAATAGTAAATTTTAGCAGAGTATCAGAGTGTATTTCTCTCCAATCTCCTATCTCCCCTCTCTACTCTCTCGTCCACAGCATGGCAGCTTGTAAGTTGGGTCAGCCTATTGAAGCAGGCAGCTGTCCCCAGCTTTTCTCTCACTAAACTGAAAACCCTCAAAAGAGAGGAGAGGGAGAGAGAGAGAGAGAGAGAGAGAGAGTCTTGAGCTATTGTTCGATCCGATCCTGAGCTGCCGGATGACCCAATCAGTAGCACTCTCTGAAGAGGGAAGAGGTAGGAAGAGGGAACGGAAAAAAAAAAAGGAAAAATCAGGCGGGTCGTTGCAATCCTCAGCCTCAGGGCCCCCCTGCAGGTCAACGATAAACAGGGGAACATGCCGGAAAGACGAGAGCGCAGACACTTGACAGATTAAATTGCCAAAAAAGGCGAGCCGTGACAACATCAGTAGTTTGTCGATGCTATGCCTTGAAAGAACATTTTCGGACCCAGTGAGGGAAAAAAACGGCGAGGCCCCACCGTCGCCGCCGCCGCCGCCGCCTTGAAACCAATCCCTCTCGCCCACAGATCCCCGCCGCCGGTCTGATGAGATCGGAGGAAGTTCTGGGCTCTGGCAGAGAGATGGGAGGAACCCCGCCGCCCCACCGGCATGGAAGCTGAGATATGTACACCGTTCTCTGAGGCCGGCCGTCTGGGCAGGAGCTCCCCAGGGCAAAATCGTCTGCAGCAGCAGCGCTGGTCATTGATCCAACCATGATTCGTTGCAGAGCTTCTGTTTTGTCAAGATCATGAGAATCCGTGGGGCCCGTTTGGATCCAACTTTTCGAAAAGTTGCGGGCACACATGGATGGGGAAATGTTTTTCTCTCCTCTTTTTTTTTTTTAATTTACTCCACAATTTTAAATCTGGCTAGAATGACGATGCCACCACAGGCAGGACAGCAATAAAAAGAGCTAATTGAAGAATGAATTATTGCATCATAGGGTACAGATGTGAATGAGGTTAGAGGAATGGGTTGACTTCAGGAACAAGGCCTTTATCGTGCAGGTCAACAAAATCTCTGGGGTTAGGACAGCAATGCAAAGAGCTAATTGAAGAATGAATCATTGCATCATATGGTACAGCTGTGAATGAGGTTAGAGGAATGGGTTGACTTCAGGAACAATGCCTTTATCGTGCAAGGTCAACAAAATCTCTGGGGTCAGACATTTTCTTGGCGCAGCTTTGTCATCACCTAACAATCTCTTGCTTTATAATGGGAAGATGTATTCCGGAAGACTACTCATCTACTGACAAGATCATCACTTATGAGAGGTTTGAGCGAGGAAGTGCATGCCAATGGATAACCCTGAGTGTGGTGCAAGGAAATAATTCTGAACGAAAAAACCATTCCGAATTTGGATCCTTCAAGAAGACTGGCTAAGGAGGCCGGCCAATGGATAGTGGCAGGGCCAGAAGGTCCAGACCTGCTAGGGTTATTGTATTTTGTGGCAACTTCCCGGAAATACTTGGATCATACACCCCCCCCCTTTTTTCTTTTTTTTTCTTTTTTTTTATAGAAACCAGGGGTGTTCATCTAGAGTGGATCATATCAAGTGATTCAATATACAAGGAAAAAGAGGCATTAATGTTAGCGATTTTATGGATGTGCCAAGAAGGTTCCATTTGTCAAAAATCAGAGAATCATTTGGCAATCCCTATTATGAGCAATGATGCAGGTAAAAAAACTGCTGGAAAGAAGAAGAGGAACTTTAGTCCACGTCTAAACGAATCAAGGACGTCATCAATAGAAGAATCAGATCAATAAGGTGGGTTTCTGCTGCCATTAGTGTAGAGGGAGTCTCGGACTACTTTTTTCAGAAACTATACGGGGTCTCGATTTCTTTAAATGAAGCCAACACTGGTCCAAGCAACTCGGTAGAACTTCAAAGCAAAGATACTTTATTTCTGCTGTGCTTTTTATATGGCGTTAGTGGGAACGTAGATCCACGTGTAAAAGAGCTCGAGAAAAATTCCATGCAGAAACAAGACGCATACCATTGCTGGCTTTTCCTGAACTCTGTCAACACTGGGTATATGTTCTCGAATGCCGTATAGGTTTCCTCTCTCACCTAAAAGTATTGAAAGTGGTCGAGTTAGGAATGAAAAATAAAAAGAACACAAAAAAAGGGTAAGAAAATTCGATTACCTTCGCTCCAGTGAGCACAATCTTCCCCGAAACGAAGATCAGCAGCACAATCTTTGGTTGTTTCATTCGATAGATCAGACCAGGGAACAACTCTGGTTCATACTGTAAAAACCAACACGCAGTTGATACAAAGCACAATTGGAAACAAAAAGTATTGCCCAACGTAAAAAAATAAAAAGGAAAACGTTATTTCCATTCGAAATGTGAAAGAAAAAGAAATAAATCAAAACAGATCATTTATAAACCCGAATAAAACAAAGTATTAGTCCTATAATATCGTTCCAATGGGAGACAATAATGGGATCAGCAGCACTTTATGAAATCTCTAACATCTAATCTATATATTAGGTAATGAGGATATGCTAACTATGCATCAAAATTCGATCAGACCACATTCTAGAATAAAATAAGAAAATCATAGAGAATAAATAATTTTAATAGAAAAACCTTTGTTCACTTTTATCTTCCCAGAGGTGATTTTTCCAGAACATCTTGCTAATGTCTAGAACTGTCACAGATCTAACCCGAACCAAGAACTGCCCGCTTACAACAAGTTCCTAGATCTCCGGATAAAGAATGTCGGTAAAATTTTGGGGTCGCGAAATAATTGAATATTCTGCAGAAAGACTTAATTTGAAAGTTAAAGAGACTTCGTAGCATCCTGACAACCAAATCACTAATAAAAACGAATAAATTCTATCAAAGATATCTTCCCGAGCGCTACATATCTCTGCCTTCACCTTGCAATCTTTCCTTTTCAACAGTACTTTAACTGTTGCAAAGATTATAAAAGTATATGTGAGAGAAAATAAAGTTGGAGATGAATCCAGGATTCTCCAGCTAGATTTAACTTAAACGCCAACCCAAACGTTGCCAAAGCTGATTAATAGTGTAGAAGTAGAATCATCTATCACTGGTCCACTTATAGAGCTCAAGACTTAATACTTTTTTTTTCAATATCAATAGAAGAAAGGCCCTTTTCAATTATCGTAAACCCAATACGGTATGAAAAAAGAGATTCCAAGACAACCAGAATGCATGGAGAATTTTTCTTTCATGATTAACGGATATATGCCCAAGATATGCATATTGTCACTAGACTTTTTAAATAATTGTCATCAGTGCAGGCCTAGTACATAATCCCGAAAACTCGTACTACAAGTTATGGAAACCCTTTTTATTCTTTATATTTCACAGAGAGAACTCGTGCGATTTACCAATAGTTAAGCAAGCAGAATTCTAATTATGTAGATATAACAACTTACACTTGAGAAAGCACCATGAGAATAAGCCAGACCCTCCAGCCTAATAGGAAATTTGACATCACAAGAGCCAACAATATTCTGGACCTTGAAGTCCTGGGGAGTAATAAAATGGCACGATGTCAAGATCACCATTCCAAGACTAATAATCAAACATAATGAGTAATGACACCATCAAGCATCACATAAACAAAAATAATTATGAGTACCTTAAATTTGGCGGGGAAACCAAGCTTCTGAATGATCCGAGCATACTAGTGATACAAAGTATCATATTAGATGAAAATCTTTAACTATAACGAAAAAATGGATCCGAACGGCCCAATCAACCCCATGATATGCAAATACTGGTCACAAAATATAAGCGAAAGCTTATACCTTTCGTGCTGCAAGTTTTGACTGTTGTTCACTTTTTGCACCTGTACAAACCTGATGGCAAAAGCGAGAAATGTGTCATGATATAGAAGGAATTGTGAAAAAAGGTCATGACATTATGAACATCTAATGACTAAGCAGCGAAAAAGTAGATCATATAAATGAACACTTTATACCTGTTTTCATTAGACTTCAATGGCTACATCAAAATGTAAAACCATTTATTTTTATGAAAAGCAAGATAGCTCAAACTCCAACAGGACTCTACGACATGAAAATGTGGCATTGGATATAAAATCGAAAACGAACAACAAAAGTAATCAAAACTTGAAAATACTTTCTATGATGAATGAAGAATAGACAATTCAAATTCTATACATTATTTCCATGTAGTAATATACTATACTCAATCTTCGCCCTTTGCATAAATCAGAAATATTGGATTCCTTGGTGACAAAAGAAACAAAGGTGACTCAATTATCTAGGGATCTGCGATTAACCAACTAAATTGTCTACACAATGTGCACTGAAAAAGTAGCGAAATATTTCATATTTACATGCACAGGGAAATGCATCTGATTAAATTAATTCTTTGATGAACAAACACCCATGAACAATATCACTCACCATCTTTCCAGATGCAAAAATTAAAGCTGTCGTTTTGGGTTCCCTGATTCTCATGATAACTGCAGCAAAACGCTGTAAAAAGCCACATAAAAAAAACCATGAGCATGTGTAATAATATTAGAAATGAGAAATCTAATAAGTAAGCAATCATTAGGGTTTTCACACGACAACTAGCAACTGTATAGGTATAATGAGCCCAATCAAGATCGAATGATCTATTTTGTAACGAAAGATAATAACAGTCAAGCGAACACAATAAGGTACTTTACAGAACAGGTGAGGTAATATTCATACAGGAGTAACACCCAGCTACTTTCCCAAACCAATTGCCCAATGATATCGACTACAAAATATAATATATATATATATGCATAAGTACATGCATATACCGATTGGTTTCATACCTTGGGGTTGTACTCTGCATTACGTGCTTGTAATGCTATGGCTTTAAGATCCAACTTGCAGTCTAAGTTAACGGTAGAAACAATATTCCTGTAATTAAACAATGCAAAACTTTAGACTTCCAGGGCTCAGATAACATGATCACCATACCAATTCCACCAAGAGAACTCATATGGAAGTGCAACATGTGCTGAAAGCCTGTTCTAATAACATTCAGTAGCAGCCAAGCAGCATCTCTCCTCTCATAAGCCTAACACCTTTTGAAGAACAGTGAAACTGGGGCCACATGGCTCCTCTTTGAATGGTAGATGCTTTTTGGGATTGATACCCCTTTCATATCGGTACTTAAATAACGAAGAAAAAAATATTTCAAAAAATATGCTTTTTGAAAAGCAGACCGCATAGCAGAGTATTTTTTATTAAGCTTCTATGTTCACACCGCAGTTCGACAAAATTTTCAGTGTTTGAACCATACATTCGTCCCAAGTTCTTTTATAGGGATTATAGTCATATATTTGACACTAAAAAACTTATAATATCCACAATAGTAGAAATGTAAAACCATCAGCTTCTTAATGCCCACCCAGCTTCATTTACCTTGTTCAGAAAGATAAAAAATGAAAACTTCCTCTTTAGATCATCCAGATAATAAATTAATTATTTAATAACATAACACAAAATATAATAGAGTGAATAAGGTACTTCAATCGAGAATATAGTTATATGGCACCCCGCATTGTGAGTAAGAAGAAAACCTAAGACAGGAAAATGTTTTAGCCATACGCACTTGAAAATTTTCTTGTATGGTTCAATGTTGAGAATTATGCAGATTTCAATTAAAACTGGTTCCAAGGTGATCATGTCTTGCACTTATGCATTATTTCCTAGAGTGCCTTACCATCATGACCTCTTGGTCATGAGCACTTCGTTCATATTATTTAACTAATCAATCACTATATGGTTAACATGGATAAGAAAGCCTAAAACTCATCAATGAGATAACAACGAGATATTTCGAAGACCATGCAGAGAATAACCCCGCAACCGCATCCACGTGGAAAACAGTGGAAAAAATAAAAACATGTGAGCTCGTCGCCAGATAATATTGACAGTATAACATCTTCCATTTTCCAAACGGAAGGGACTCTCCTGTCCACAAACTTTTGACCACGAAGATTCCAATATTGATCAGACACAGAACATAAAGGGAAAGGCCATTGAGAATGCCACACAAATCGGACATGATATTTAGAAGTATAGCCTTTAAGACCCGTGAGGGGCAAGGGGGGTAGGATAGCCTTGCTTGAAAAAATGACTCACTGAAGTGTGGGAATAATCCCTGACGGATGCTTCGAAAAATCAACAGGCTGACTGCTTCCTTCCATAACTTGGTCTGCCATGTTCTCCTCTACTCGTCTCCCTCAGATCCCCACTCGGCTTCCCCCTTACGTTCCCAGTTTTTGTCGTATTCCGGGTAAAGGATAACCCGGGGGAACAAATTACACAAATTCTTTTCAATCTACACACAAAATAAATCACGAGTACTCAAGAAAGGCCCCTTCTCGATCAGATCCAAACAGATGCCCTTCCAACTCAGCCGTCTGCAACTAGAACAAGCCCAGAATCAGCCCTGGAAACAGCGATTCCAGAGGTCTCCTGGACGATCGCCAATGTGCAACAGCAACTTAAAATCACGGCCAGAAGGAGGATCCGGGCTGGGCAATTCAAATACAGCCCAGATCTGAGCGTGGAACAGAGCAAGGGCGAATTCACTGCGGTTCCCCCAGCAAATCGCCGTCAAATCCGGCCGCGCTTCTGCAGAAAGAATCGAGAAACCCAATCCCGCCCGAAAGCCTGGGAGACGTTGGGCCTCCTTCCGCGAGGAAAGGCGGCACAATGGCCTGATCTGCCGGTGCAAGATTTGAACGGGGGCCTGCTTTATAGACGAGGATTGGGGGGAAGAGAGGTCGAGGACAGAGAAGGGAGAGGAAGCTGTGGATTGGACGCTCTCTCTTTCTTTCTCTTTCTCTCTCTAGGGTTTTCTTCGGACAGGAGGGGAGCCTTATGTATGCCCCCAGGGGTATTTATAGGGATGGCCACATGTGGTGGGCTGCAGCCGGTGGCGCAGGGATATCTTACCGGCTACCGCCCGTCGGCGAAGCCCCGGTCCCACGGGGAGGGGTGAGCAGATCGGGCCGCAATTGGCGCCAAAAATTACTATAATACCCTGAATAACTTCCAGATTTACAGCCTTGGGACCGGACATAGTAGCCTGAGCCCAATAAAACGTTGTCCAATATGATCCACACAGAAGAGGGTGGGCGTCCAGAGAGAAAGAGAGAGAGAGGTCAATTGAAAGAAAGTCAACCTCATCTTACTAGATTTGGGGAAAAAATGGCAGAAAAGTGAAAAGAGTATTTTTATGAGCCATTAGGAGGGGCATTCTAATTTTATGATAGATTTCCCCTCGCGGGGCTGTGAAAGAGAAAAAAAATCAAGGATCGAGTTTAAGCCCAGTTTCTCTCTCTAGATTCTATCCCACATTTGGAAGCAATTGAGCAGCGTACTTCAATTCTGGGATTTTTTTAGTTATATGTAAACTGGTTCATAGGTTACCATGTGTCTCATTAAGCATGCTTTTTTTATGGGCATCCCTTTAAACATCAAAATAAAACAATTTGCACCTCTTGCAAGTAAATTTTTTTTATACGAGGTTCATATAAATTCCCAAAGAATGCTGGTTCAAGAGGAGAGGTGTACTCTGCTTTTTTCATAATGTGACACTCCAATCTCTCAATCTTGATGTTTTTCTTAGGTGATATGTAACGGTAAAATACCACCTAGAATTTGTGTCATATTAACAAAAAAATCACCATTTTAATTTTTCATGTCATACAAAAATGGATTTAGGATGAGGTGATTTGTTATGGAAACATCGAAATGTCAATGTTTTTCATATCCGGATATATAACGGTAAAATACCACCTAAAATTTGCGTGTATTTAACAAAAAAAATCCCAATTTTAATTTTTCATGTCATAAAAAAAATGGATTTATGATGGTGTCATTCATTATGGAAACATCCATATGTCGATGTTTTTCTTAGGTGATTAAACGTGTAAAATAGCACCTATAATTTGTGTCATATGAACAAAAAAAATCCCAATTTAAAATTTTCAAGTCATAAAAAAATGGGTTTAGGATGAGGTGATTCATTATGGAAATATTATCTCAATGAAAATAATTTAACGAATAGTCTCATGGGCATCTAAAAAAGGCTAGAAAAGTCATGAAAATTTCCATTTTATACAATCTTTTATTAATCAAAGCTTCACTTAAATCCTAGATTTTATCCAACCAAACTAGAAAATTTTCCATTTCTTTGGCTATGATGAACCCATCAAGGCATATTGAAATATGAATAAAATAATTTATTGTGGGCCATTTTAGAGTCCAACTTTACTTTTCAAGGTAATTCTCAAAAATATCAAACTAGTGTAAAAACTAATAAACATATTTTGTCATCATATAGATTTCACAATTACCAAGCATTAGAGATGATGATAACCTAAAAAAAAAGATACTGTAATAATTAATAAATATAAATAGAATACCCAAATAAATGGGACGATTTCCCTCAATGGATGCAACTTCTATGGTCATCTGGTTTACAAAATCATAGATGGGTCTTGCATACTGACCAAAAAGCAGCTAATCCCTAGCTTCTTACATTATGACTCAAATTATTGACCGGTGAAAACCCACCAGTTGACTCTTCTCTTCCAATGGGCGTAAAAGTCATCCCCATTTGACATTGTCAATGTCTAACCAATTCTTTTTTTCTCTTCATCTTGCTCTAAATATCAGATGAATTGAACATTTTTTTTTCTTTTTTGCTCCTTGAAGGTCAGCCAAAGGTCAACTCAATCATGGGTAACGTAAACAAACAGATGAGAGCAGAAAAAATAACTTTCCACTTGATAAATAAATTGACACCATTCAGCATATTGGGCACAATAATCAAGTTTAAACAGGAGACAAGCATACATATAAGGCAATGATGAGCATTGTGTGTGAATGAATGATCCCCTCCCTCCATTATGAACTCCCTCCCTTCCTCCCACACACCCATCCCTACTGTCATGTGGCCTATTCAACCCCTAGGATGCTAGAAAACTAGGAAATGTTACCTCCTCCATGTTGCAAACAGAGATGCTAGAAAACCAGGAAAAGTCTGAGTGGAGCCCATCCTTCTCAAAGATTGCTGCAACCCTGTGGATAAATTGGGAAACCCACCCACCATCCATCTCAAGGATCAACTCACCTCCTTCAGGCTCCTTTCCCCTCCCCCATTTGGGGCTGGCCCCTCTACCTTCACCTTCCACATTGGGAAACAGAGACCAGCCTGTGGGCCCGGCTATCGAGATATCTGCTGCCTCTTGAGCCCCCTACTGTTTGGCCCCTCCTTCTGCCCCTTGATCCTTCACAAAGGTCCTCAGGCAGCCGTTGATTATCCGTGGGGCCCCGCCATCGCAGAATCGCTTTGCCAGGTCAACCGCCTTCAAGACCACAGGCATCACCAGTCACCACAGGTGAACGGAGGAGAGAGAGAGAGAGAGATGAAGTGTGGATGGCTCACCTCATTGATGACGATCTGGTGGCGGGTCCTGATCGCTGTTACCTCGGCCATAGCCAGGTGGAGGATGCAGAGCTCTATAATCCTTGCGGAGGGCTCATCCTGAAGAGTCAATATTTAGACACATGGTGACAGATGATTCCACCGTCCATAATAATCAAGAACTGATTCCAGGAGGGATGGAGCATGCTGGGGACTCCAAGAAAGAAGAGTATGGGAATTGGATAGCAATTTGAAAGGGAAAGTCGCTGATTGAGGAGTGAAATTATAAATGGAGCTTGTGGAGCAAACATGTCCACCAAACTTTTGTTTTCTCTTTCTGATATTTAATGAGCGCATGATACTGCCCACTTTGAAACAGTAAGAATAATAAGTAAGATTTGGGATGGAAATGTAATTTCCTCCTAAATGAGGAGGTCACTAGTGATCAGCCTTGATAACTTCTTTGTCAATGGTGAGATACAATTACCCCAATTATCAGAGATTCTCTTCAATGAAAAAAATGGATATTCCTGCTGTATTATACCTTGGAACAGCAAGGGAAAGTAATTTGCTAGAACATTTATAGAGATTGGAGGTGGAAGCATAACTTGGTTTCAGAAGACAGAAAGGTTAGTGAGGAAACATCACTACAAAACAGTCAAGTAAGATAAAAGATCAGTAGAGAAGATAAATCTTGAACACTCTGGAAGAAGAAAATTTCCGTTGTGGATGCTCTTGAAATTGGTGTATAGAACAGGAAAAGGTTCCAAAATTTTTAGACAGTTTATTTTTTGGTAGCTTGGAGGATTACAGGCATGAATATTGCTTTCCAATTGGCTGTTTTTGCGTTAATGCGATTTCATCAATCTTACTGATTAGTGTACCCGTTGTATTTGCTTCTTCTGATGGTTGGTGAAATAACGCTGAGGGCTGAAATTTCTTTCCTTTCCTTCAAATTACAATAATTCTGTATTGTGGGGAAACAACTGGATGGGAGATAGAGAGAGAGAGAGAGAGAGAGAGAGAGAGAGAGAGAGAGAGAGAGAGATGAACATAATCCAGTAAAATTTCCAACAAGCATACCTTCCAATTCTGGGGGATTATTTTATTGATGATAGCGGCATGCTGATTCCACCTATCAGAAACAGCTTCAAGAATGTCCCTTGCCATACTGAAGACAATGAAAGATTTGATGAGCCATCTTTCATTGGAATAAGCCACTCCAAGAGGCCTAAAATAGTAGACCACTTTGGGACATACAGACGATTCCCAATTTTCTTTCTTACGGTTGCCAATAAATGATAAATTAATTGAAATTAAGACACCAAAGTTGACACGAGGCAAAGAAAAATACCGTAAAACAAATCTGTTGTATACCAATTTGGGCGGGGCTGAAAGAACTTCTGCTTCTGCAAGAGATTAATAAACATATTTAATATCTGATAAACATAGAAAGTACCCACGATAACAGAATATAGTAGAAGCCAGAACAATACCATAAGGAACTTACATCCAGAAACTTATAGTTCCATGGAGATTTATCACCTGACACCCGCTACGAACAAGTATCACAGGATTTTATTACAACATATCATCCAAAGTTATTTTCATCCTATACGAGACATATTTTTATTAGTATGGTTTAACAGGCAGGAATCTACCATAAAATAATTCATTAATGCCGAGCATGGAGCCCCAGAGATGGCATCAATGCAAATCGATCTCCAGTATTTTCAGAAAGTGCACCTTTCATTTTGCTGATAAAAACGTTCGGACATGCAAATGAGCCCAAGGAGAAACTAAATGACGAGTAGCATAACTTCAAATAAAGAAGAGTAGCATAACGAAGAAGATTGCAAGTGAGTTATTGCAGTTGGAAATTTATTTTTGGTGCTAGGCACTTTGATAAAATATGAGGAAATCATTTTCTCCCAAGAGAAAGCCCAAGGGGTAGGGTCTACATAACCAACAAAAAAACATTGTATCCCGTTTTATATTCAAAAAGGAATCCAGGAGACGCCATTAAGAGACACAGCAGTATGTATCATGACGAAATCAGAGAATTTAATTGGTAAATTTTCCTCTCAAAGGGTAGAATAGCTTGTACTGATTTCTTGTTCACAACAGGCCCCAAGAAATTTCCATGAAAAAATACAAACGAATGCAGTGGAGTGAACTCTCTGGAAAATGTGAAGACGGTATTAAATGAGGAATTGGTTAAAGTAGGAGGAATCTGCAGCGTTCAGGTCCATAGACGCATTGACTATATATATATATATAGATAACCATCAATGGTCGGCCATTGTATGAATTGGACATATTTGATCTTGTAAAACCCCAAGAATCTCAAAAGAATAACCAGTTCATTGCCCATGAAAAATCTCAAAAGAATACATGAATCAGGAAGAGTCACAAAAAAAATAAAAATGAAGTGGGAGACTTCAACTGCATTACCAACAGCAGACTCTCTTTCGTTCCTGAGCAGCAGGTCCTCAGCTTCCTCTTCTGTGCCGGCATTAATGGGCGCCCCGCCGAAGCTCATGTGATCGTACTCCAGCAATTTAGCCTTGTCGAAATCGTATCCCGGAACTGGAAACACACGATCGAACAAACAAAGAAGAAATTTAATGACTAGCTAACTACTATTCCTTTACGCTAGTGGGTTGCGAAAAGATAAACATCCATGGAGCAGAGAACAGAGACTCACATCTTTTGGCATTCACCCGCTTGTCGAATAGCCTGACCGGGTCGGAACCCTCTAAGCAAGCGGCATAAGCAACAAGCCTGAAGGACCGGCAACTCAAAACCCTAGTCAAATTCTACTCCCAACGAAAGTAATATGCAAATTTATATACAAGGAGGAAAAAAATTGAGAGCGCGCCATACTCACAGGGCGAGTTCCCGGGCGGCTCTGGGGCTGCAGAACCTCCCGCTCTTGTCAATCTTCCCCGAGAAGTCCCTCACAGAAGACATAGGGTCCTCCAGGGCCAGTTCTGCGGCCTCTGCTGCCACCACGGCAGGCACCAGGGGCGAGCTCCGAGGACTGGACAACGTTACCCGACATCGGGAAGGCCTCGAAGGGAACCCGGTCAACCCGCCGCGCCTGAGGGATGACGAGGAAGAGGGCGAGGAAGAGCTGAGGAGGCCGAACGGGAGGTGGGCCTTGGGAGACGAGAGGGTCAGCGCTGGACTTCCCTCCATCTCCGCCTCGCCTTCTTCTTCTTCTACTTCTTCTTCCCCGCTTCGTTCTTCAGGGAGATAAGGTCTGGTCACAGAGATGATATACTTTTGGGTAATCTGGGGCTATTTCTGTCATTTCTTTCACAAAATATCGCCCGTCTCCGCGGGTTTTGCGCATCCATGAATATCAGCCGTCCGATTACTCACCTCAGGAGAGCTATCGGCCGTTAGATTCAGATCTGACGGGTCGGTGTGAGCCTGGGCGCTGGGTACGATCACAGATTGGCCTCGAGATGATCTGGATTAGCGATTCTGCCACCCCAGGGCCCAGATTAGAGGCTGGACCTTTCAGGGTTTTTGCATGTGGTTAGTACTAATGATGGGTTTATTTCTTCCAAAGTTTTTATTTCATCTCCAATAAATTTCCTGCCTAGTTTGTATTCATTTTCATAAATTCTGCATAATATTTAATTCCTTTGTTTTCATGATTTCCCCATGGATTTTCATATGCATTCTACATGTTATTTTAATGGTCTCTCAACTTTCAAAGAAATTTTGCTATTGCATATTTTTGTATTATTGGCATATATAGATGAAATGTGATTATGTTGGCTAATTTTCTATATTTTATATACCATATTTTGATTATTTACCTATTATCTACTACTAATAACATAAAATATGCTAAACTTTTGACTTTGATGGTGACCAAAGGGTCATGTAGAACAAAATTACAGAAATTCAAATAAATATTTCAAGAGCATTCTATATTATTTCATGGGTTTATTATATTCTTAACGCATCATATTTGAACATGAGATAACATTCAAACCACAACCTTCATCCCAATGAATTAGATTAGTCCTTCCATTGATTCACATAGTAGGGTTTATTCACCCAGCTACAAAAACTTTTAGCTAGTATTGGATCCTTCCCTAGCATTGTCATTAATCAATATCATTGGTTCCTATATTGTATCTTCTAATATATTTTATATGACAACACATCACTAAGAGGGGGGGGTACTGGTAATGCTCTTATTTCATTTATCCCTCAATTGCTGGGATCTAGAAGACATGTTGAATATTTTCACACATCATTTTTATATTGATTTGATCACTTGACCTACACCATTTAACAAATAGTATATATGCTATGACTTCCTGATGTTGTGCACTAAATCCTTAGTGAAAGATATGCATTGAAGTAGGGGATCACATAGGAATTAATAACTTTAGTTGTCTCATGATCTCACTTAGGAATCTTTTTCTAGATTCATAATTGTAAGAGGCCAAATTAGAGGAAAGTTCACTCATTTCTTTTCTATTAAAGTCTCTAAGGGGCCACATAAAAGATATATACTCATCTCTCTTAAATTCACAATTCTAAGAGGGCAAACAAAATTAATAACAATTAATCTCCTCTCAAATAAGATTCTAGATGAAACTTGAGTGTAGACACATTCTAAATATAAATGAAGAATGAGTGACAATTCTTGGAGTTTAGCTCCAAAACTTATAGAGACTTCAATCCTTTGATCTTTCATTGTAGAATTTTTATAATGAGGATCTCTTTGTGTGCCCTTGATTGTCTAACAATCTTCAGCCCTTAATCTAGGTTTTTTATTAATCCTCCACATTTTTTGTTGAGAAGAACATTCCCTTATGCACTAATAATATTCCTTGATTACCTTTGTTTTTTAAATAGTCAAAATCTTGTCATCTCATGGAAATGCCGGACCCAATAGATAGTTCATTTTTGTCATTTTCGTTTGTGCCCTAAAGGTTATCTCCTCTGTCCTCTTACATTGAAACTTAGATTAGGCCAATATATAAATTGTAAATATAATTATATAAAAATATCAATAAATTTCATAAATAATTTTAGAGCATAAAAAAATCATATGAGGTAATTTCAAAGGTTACGAAAATATTTAATTTGCTATGTGACATAAAAAGTATTATTTCATCATTAATGTTGAGGTTACATCTTATAGGGCTTTTCTTTGTACTACTTATTAAGAACATCAAAATACTTACCTCTAGAGTCATAACTTTTATCAGAACATTTTTCCATATGAAATGATCATCATCAAAAGATATGGGCCTCTTGAATTATGATGCCATCCATATCATGAAAGAGTTTAAGTTCAATATTACTTGTTGAAGTGTATGGCTATGTTTTTACCAACATTGACATGTTATCAGTGGAAGATAGTTGATATTTTCTTAGTGAACTAGGAATGCACTACTAGTGCCAAATATTGACTACATTTTTGCTTTGTTTGCTAATGTATATTTTGACTATGAGTAAAATATTGAGTGTATGGTTAGGTAGGGGATGGGTAAGTCAACTTATATGCATGATTTTTGGTCTGAAATAACTAATCATATTATAACACTTGTTAAGTTTGATCAGCCCATACAAAACTATGAATATGTCATTTTTTTTCTTATGGCTCTAATAAAAATATATCTAATACAATTGTTAAGATGTATTAAGATCAAGGATGTCAAGTTTTAACCAGTGATAAAAGTGATCAAATGAGAGTTCTGTTGCATCTTAGTGGGCACCACTAAGAGGTGCTTCATTGGTTCATAAGAGGTTTTCAATTTCCATAAATAGTTAACAATCTTATGTGTAGGTTTCCATGACATTCTCTCTCTAAAAGGACAATAATCTTATGTGTAGGTTCCATGCCATTCTCTCTCTAAAAGAACATACATGGGTTTTACATGCTAAGTTAATGCATGCTCCAACA
Source organism: Spirodela polyrhiza (assembly GCA_024713555.1). NCBI lineage: Eukaryota > Viridiplantae > Streptophyta > Magnoliopsida > Alismatales > Araceae > Spirodela > Spirodela polyrhiza. The sequence goes on from CM046535.1 coordinate 426,293, forward strand.
TATGAGAATCAGTCCATTTATTGCGCATTTTCTCTTGCATACCAAATGCACTTTAATGGCTGCATGCATGCTGCGCCATGTGGTGCCATGCTGGACACCTTGGGATGCTACACAGCCACGTCACTCGCTAGTGGTCCACATGGCCATCTGCGCGCCCAGCATGCTGCATGCCCAGCTGGAGCAAGAGCCGGGCCGGGCCGGGCTGCACCAGGCCCGTTGTACTGAGCCCGGCTGGGCTGTTCCCAGGTCTGACAGTAAGAATGCCCTGGGTGCCATCTGTTATTACATAGAATACCCTCGTCCCGTTTGCCCCCCTGTTCGTGCGCCTGCGCGCGCAGAGGCAAAACCCTAGAACGAAGAAGCGAGGCGTCGGGTTGGCGGTGGTGGAGGAAGATGGCGATCGCGAGGACGGGGGTCTTCGTGGACGACTACCTGGAGTGTAATGGAAACCGGGAGATTTTCTTTTTATCTGTTGCGGTCGTGCGGTCTCCTTTTGTTTCATTCGTTTTTCCTGTTGTTTCATTGCCGAAATTTGAATGATTCTCTCCCGCTTTCTGCGGGTGTCGCCCCGGGTGCGATGCAGACGCCAGCACGCTGCCGGCGGAGCTTCAGAGGCTTCTATCCACCATGAGGGAGCTCGACGAGAGGTCCCAATGTAGGTCCTCCTTTCTTGACGCCGCCGTCGCTCCACTCTTTTTGACCGATTGAGCAGCGGCACCAACCTGCATTCCTATTTCTCTACTGAATTTGTTTGGAGTGCTCAAATTTACGTCGTTTTAGTTGATAGTTGCTAGACCTAACTCTGATGATTACCAGGAGAATTTGCCATTGTGCGCTGGACTAGTTTGATTTATGCTTTCTTTTTGGCTGCCTTCTTCACCGGTATTTTTTTTCTTCTGTGAAAATGTTTCTTGTGGCAGCCATGGTCAACCAGGCCAGGGATCAGACCAGGTACTTCATCGGACTGCCCTCCCATGGCTCAAGGAAAGGAGTCTACGACGACGAAGATGCAGGGCTGGAGAAGGTTAGGAAGGAGATCGAAGCCAATCAAGAGAGTGCACTGAGCTTGTGTACAGAAAAGGTCCTGCTGGCGCGTCAAGCTTATGACTTGGTGAGCTACATCTCCAGGGCCACGCCTGCGGCCACTGCTTTATCGATGGATACTATCAAATAACCTTGCTCAGTTCACTTTTTTATGGCTTCTATAGATGATTGGGTAGCGTTTAGAGTTCTCGCTTGCTTTCTTTGTAACTTCCTTGGCAACTTTCAGAGTATTTTTAGCACCTCTCAGACATGAGCCTGGTGCAAATCCTTTTAAGTATATGGTATTTCTCCATTAAAATCCGTAATAAGCTTCATTCTTGTGGGCGCATTCTGAGATTCTTGCTCCTCCTTTATCTGATATTTGGTTTGATTTTGTTGTATGGTGTTAGTAAACCTTCTTCTAACTGGTTGGGGGCCACAGCCATCCACCGCTAAGTCTGGTTTTTAGCTAGTCCATGACCTTTTTGTTCTTCAACCTCGTTAAATAGTTTTCTACCATCTCCATAATCCTTGCCTGCCGATTCGTTTCTGTTGGTGAAGGTGTTCTGTGAATCTCTCATTTGAAGAATTTATTGAAGAACTGTGAACTCCATCTCTCCTTAATTTGCTCATTCGATGCATTCTCCTCAATTTGTTCAATAAAATAAGCAAATTTTTGTTGGTTTTCTGTTGCAAAAACCTTCATAAAAGTTCGTTCAAGAACGTAATCGTTCTTTTCTTGTTGGACAAAGTTTCTTGCATCTTCAGTAAATAATATTTGCCTATAAACTGGTTCAAAATCCATTCCAGCTATGTGACCATATCACATCCATCGCCCTTTCATTTTGTCAGAGCAATCGTTGTTTTTCCTGGTTCCCCCCTCATAAAGTCAACTAAGCCGTCGTTTCTTGCAGATAGGTAGCCATATCAAGCGGCTCGATGAAGACCTCAGCCAGTTTGCAGAAGATCTAAAGCAAGGTCGGCCAGAATTTCGCCTGGAGAATTTGCAACTTGTATTTGATATTTCGTTGATCATCATCTTGTGACATTTTTGGGTCAATACTGAAACAAATCTTGGGTTCATGCGTGGTCAGAGGGGAAGATTCCGCTGGATGAACCAGCCACGCTTCCTCCATTACCCGTTGCTTTAAAGGATGAAAGACGGAAGTCGGGCCTTCTAACTCCTCAGTCGAGGAGGTCGGAGTTCAGAGAAAGGGACTGGGACCGAGAGCGCGACAGGGATCTTGAACTCATGCCTCCCCCCGGCAGCCACAAGAAGAATGCTCTCACAGCCATGGACGTCGATCAGTCTGACCCGAATGAGCCCACCTACTGTGTCTGCCATCAGGTTTGCTTTCATGGATGCCGATCGTCTCAACCTGGTTATGACTTTTTATCTGTTCTATCATGTCTCAAGATTGGTCAACGTCTAAATGCCATTTCCCCTGGTTTCAGGTGTCATTTGGAGACATGATTGCCTGTGATAATGAGAATGTAAGCCCCCGGCTCTCTCTCCTCGCCATGGAACTAACTTAGTTGCACCATAAATGCCCCATGGAAATGCAGCGTTCATCAAAGCTTGGCTACAATTGAAAATGTTTTTTTTTTAAAATCTGGGTACTATTTTAATTTTATTTATTGACACGAGTAAGAAAATGCCTCCACGAGTATGAAATTATAAGAAAAAAAAAAGACTTACTTCTCCTTCCTTTTTTTTGTTCTTTTTTTTTCCCCTTGGTGCAGTGCGAAGGAGGTGAGTGGTTTCACTACTCTTGCGTCGGGCTCACCCCGGAGACCAGGTTCAAGGGGAAGTGGTTCTGCCCAACATGCCGGCAGCTGATGTGATGATGATGATCTATGTATGATGAAGACTGATCAGCCCGTCTATCCCTCTAATGTGTTGTATAATGGGGGGGTTTTATTTTTATTATTTTTATTTTTTTTCCTGGTTAAATGGTGCAGTGATGAACACTAAGAAAAAGAAAAAGAGGAAAAAGGCCGTTTTTTTTTTTGTTCCTTCACTTGGTTTGACCTCGGCTCTTTCAGTTTGTCTCCTCGGGCCAGGAGGAGGGGGGATAGTCAGTATTTTCCGAAAGTCAGGGTCTTTTTCTTTATTTATATTCTTTTAATGGGTGAAAACGCAAAAAAAGAGAATATTCGCCTTCTTTGTTGTTACTACCCCCACTTTTGGGCCTAGAAGAGAGTGGGCCCCAGTACTGGATAGGCTTATCAGACGTGGGTCCCTGGCGGCGGCCGTCGGATCTGAACGGATCCATTGGGCGGGCGGCTGGGATTTTTCAGAGGCGCACTTTAGCAGCGTCGAAGGTAGATACGCCAGTCCGGTTGGTAATCCCCGGGGGACCCCCCAGCTTTTGTTTTATTTCCCCGCCGAAGAAAGCAAAAACCCTAACCCTAACCCTAACCCTAACCAGAGAAGCGTAGCTCTGCTCCGCCTTGTTGCCCTCTCCACCCCGAAGGCTGGAGGAGGGGGCTCGGCTTCTGCGGGGAGGAAGGGGGAGGGGATGGAGGAGGAGGAGGACCGGAGGGCGGGCGGGGAGAGCAGCGGCGGCGATTGCAGCTCCGAGGACGAGGGCAGCGATGGGTACCGCCGAGGGGGCTACCACGCAGTGCGAGTGGGAGACGCCTTTAAGCAGGGGGCGTACGTGGTGCAGTCGAAGCTCGGGTGGGGGCACTTCTCCACGGTCTGGCTCGCCTGGGACACTCTCCACTCGGTACGGGGGTTTGCCCTTGTTTGTTTGAGTTTTGGCTCCCCGACTCTGGGGGGAATTTGTCTGGTGGTAATCGTTGCGGCGGCGCCGGCCATGGTTGTTGCAGAGGTATGTGGCGCTGAAGGTGCAGAAGAGCGCGCAGCACTACACGGAGGCGGCGATGGATGAGATCACGATTCTGAAGCAGATCGCGGACGGAGACCCTGAGGACGCCAAGTGCGTGGTGAAGCTGCTCGACCATTTCAAGCACTCGGGGCCCAATGGGAACCACGTCTGTATGGTGTTCGAGTATCTTGGGGACAATCTCTTGACCCTCATCAAGTACACCGACTACCGGGGGATCCCGCTCCGGATGGTGAAGGAGATCTGCAGGCACGTTTTGGTGGGGCTGGACTACCTCCATCGCCAGCTGAACATCATCCACACTGACCTCAAGCCGGAGAACATCCTACTCGTCTCCACGATCGATCCTGCGAGGGACGCGACGCGCACGGGCGCCCCCCTCATTCTTCCCACGAAGCCCGACAGCTCCAAGACCTCCGTTCCAGCCTCTGCTTCTGTGAGCGCCGCTGCAGCTGCGGGTACGAATGGGGACCTGACGAAGAATCAGAAGAAGAAAATTCGGCGCAAGGCGAAACGTGCTGCAGCGGCAGTAAACGTGGAGGCCGCTGCAGGCCTCGATGGTAATGATGATGCTGGCATCGCTGGAAATGACGGCGGCAGCGGCGCTGAGCCGGGCCATTCAAAGGAGAGAGGAAGCCAGGGGCGCAGGAGAGAGAGCAAAAGCGCGAGGAGGAAGCTGGCCATGGAAGCGGACTTGAGATGTAAGCTTGTCGACTTTGGGAATGCTTGCTGGACTTACAAACAGTTCACGAGTGACATTCAAACGAGGCAGTACAGATGCCCAGAAGTGCTATTGGGTTCCAAGTACTCTACACCGGCGGATATGTGGTCGTTTGCCTGCATATGCTTTGAGTTGGCGACGGGCGATGTGCTGTTTGACCCGCACAGTGGGGAAAATTTTGACCGAGATGAGGTGCTGTAAAATGCTAGCTTCCTTTTATGCACCTGATCATATATTTTCCTGATGATCCTTATTCCTGTTTTCGTTCTTTCTGATGCTTGTTTCTGTTCAATCTGAGTTCTCCATTTTCTGATTTTTTCATATTCTGATCAACAGATCGTATGAAAATGTTGAAAGAATTGTATTCTGGTTCATTCAACAAATTAATTGGTAGTCTGATAGGCATATGCCGTAGGAAAATTTGTAGAAAAAGGAATTTTAACGTGCAGGTTGATGCAATCCGTAGCCCGCTTCGCCTGAAATGAAAATCCTGGTGAAATTTTCGTACGAGTCAGTGGACCGCTTTGAACGTATGCTGATTGGAATCTTTTCAGCCATATGCCAGCGCCTCAATTGTCTTACATAAAATCTGTTGTAGGAGAGGATTTAGAAGGAGTTGAGGCATTGTCTTGCCTTTGGCCATCGAGCTTAAGTGACTGAACTCTATTCACCCGACTGTGTTTGTAGCAAATTATTGGTGATTCATTAGATAAGATGTTGGGTGAATTTGAGATGAACAAAAAACAGAAGGTTCAGTTTTTTGTTCTCTCATTCTCTTTGCATTTTGTCGAGTGATCGGAGAATCTTCCCCTGCGGTGAATTGTTCTTACTCATTTTTTTTTCCCTTTTGTTGTTGTGTCGTTTGCATTTCCTGCCTCCGTTTCAGACTTGTGAACAAATTTTCGTCAAGAAAACCATAGGACGTTAGCTGTGTTATGGGAGAATATTTCATGATTGGTTATCTTCTTGCTGGATCGCATCTGCTGGGCATGTCCAATCTTGTTTTATAGTAATTAATCTTGGATTGTTCATAAACACAAGCAATAAGAAAGCAAGCAATTAGATATGTGATAGACCGCCTGTGCAGAAATAGCTTCCATGTCAGATGATAGAAGTCCTCGCACACAGGGTGATATAGGTTGACTATGGATTTTCTTTCTACTATGGCATGATGAATAAGAACTGGATGAGAAATTGAGAAAGATGGTCTGATTCGTTCGGGGAACGTTATGCAGTTCTTGTGGTCAGCTCCTGTCATTTCGTTTCTAAGTTGGTTCTACATTGATTGTTGTCATCTCCACAATTATGATGATTATTACGCCCTTGCTCATACTTGTAGCATTTCTTGAGCTTCAACTTCAATGAAATCCATCTTTAATCATGCAGGATCACCTGGCGTTGATCATGGAGCTTCTCGGGGTGATGCCCCGCAAGGTAATACCACCCCAATCCCCCCCTCTCTCTCTCTCTCTCTAAAAGAAAAAGAAATCTTGTCTGGTTCTTTCCTCTCGCTGATCACGGATTGTGATGCCCGCTTCTTCTTCAGATTGCATTGGGTGGCCGCTACTCCCGCGAGTTCTTCAACCGGTACGGGGAACTGCGGCACATCCGCCGCCTTCGGTTCTGGCCGCTGAACAAGGTGCTCACCGAGAAGTACGAGTTTGGCGAGCAGGACGCTCGCGCCATGGCCGACTTCCTCCTCCCCGTCCTCGACTTCGTCCCCGAGAAGCGGCCGACGGCGGCCCAGCTTCTGCTCCATCCATGGCTCGACGCAGGGCCTCTGCATCTCGAGCCGTCGGCCAAGGTCCCAGCGCCGCCGCTCCCCAACAGAGAGGGTGAGGAGGTTGAGAGGGAGGCCATGGCGGCGGAGCTGGGGAACATCGCCATTGGCGGACCTCCAAGGCCAGTTCAACAGAGGAATGCTGCTGCTGCTGCTGCTGTGGCCACCTCCTCTGCCAATTCTTCTAGGTAGCAAGGTGGATTTGGGTCCTCGATCTGATTTCAATTTTTTTTTTTCCTCTCTGGGTTTTGGTCTTCTCTGTTGTATTTGCTGGGAGAACAGGGGTTGGGAGCGTTGACTTTTTTCTCCCCCACTTTTATTCAAGTAATTCACCCCCGACCTTTGAAAGAATCTCGGGCCGTTCCTGCCACTTTTATTGCCAGTGTTGACATGCCCCACCATCGTTCATGAATCATGTACAAGCTGTTCTCACACGATCAATCTAAACCCAGTTGACGACTAGAGAGAGAGAGAGAGAGAGAGATGGGGGGGTTCATGGGTGAGGAGGTGACAGCCTCTTCACGACGGCGGCCATGTACTTGCCCTGGTGCTCGGCGAGGGCAAGCTCGACGTCGGTGGGCTGGCGGGAGCCGTCGGCGGAGAAGGTGCCGGCGCCGTAGGGGGCGCCGCCCCTGATGGAGTCCATCTTGAACATGCCCGCCCCGAAGGTGTACCCGATCGGCACGAACAGCATCCCGTGGTGAGCCAGCTGCGTTATTGCAGTCCACCTGCAACACCCAACCGTTCAATCAGCCACCAATGATCCAGAACGGAGCGCAAGGATTCTAAGAGGAGAGAGCGCATGCCATTCACCGGTGGGTGCTGTCATTCATCAAGAATCTAAGAGATCAGAAGCGGAAAAGGGTAAAAAAAAATCCTGTTGCCAGCTGAAATTTCTATGGAGCCCACAGGTTTTAAAGATGACGTCACCATTGATTATACAAGTCAACTGTGCACAGTGTTGGAGAGAGGGTCATGAGTTTGAGTAGATTCCTGTTCCACCTTGCTGTCTCATTGATGTCCAGGGATTAGGATCGTATCCACAATGATAAAACCCAGATGGCAGGAATAAGGAAGTCAACGGCCGATCCACATCAGAAACCTAAGATCAGATGCAAAAAAAGAAAGAGGGTAGGATCTTGTAGCCAGAGGAAGATTCTATGAAAGCCACAGGGTGAAGATAACCAGCCGCACCATTTATTGTACAGGTCAACTATGCAACGTAGATTCCTGCTCCACCATGCTGTCTGATTTCTGCCTACGGATTAGGATCATCCTTCAACTAAAAAATCCAGATGAGAGGAGCAAGGAAGTCAAAACGGTCAATCCGCAAACTCCACGGTTGACTTTGAGATTTAAATCATAGAAACCATAACAAAATTTCCAAGGAAGAGGATGGCACGTTCTCATCGGCAATCTGCTCTGTTGTATCCCTCAGCGAGGAGCCCACCCATACTCGCCCCCCAAGAACAACCCAACACAACAGTGTAGCTCGTGCAGTCTGAATTTGGGTACCAATCAATGCCTTACTCTTTCAAGCTCCTTAGATCACAGGGCAGGATGTTGGATCTGAAGGGAAGGAATATTTCCATTCCGTTTCTGATCCTTAATTGGATCCATGGAACCCACATTGGAACTGCATGGAACATCCAACGTGTCTCGTGCAACCTGCAATCTCCTCCCATGGTAATCCAATGAATAATGCCCCATAAGAGGAATGAAAGGAAGGTGGTGGATAAGAATGAACCAAGGAAATTTCTTTTGAAATCGACCTTCATCTGGACCAGTTCATCTATGATCTTTGAATCCATGGAGCAGGACATAAAGGAATATACTGAAATCACTGATAAAACAACGCAATTGAGATGTAAGAATCAAGAGGCTAAAATGCCATCGATTCCTGATAGCAAACTGTTCTTTCCCGTGGCGTCTTTCTTCGAATGATCTTCTATCGATGATGGTTTCTTCGATGACGACAATGCGTTGAGCTCTGTAAGAATGCGGGTTTCAAATCGTCTCGAGCGAGAAGAGAGTTGAGAAGGAGGGCGATGTGCAGAGACGTGGGAAGCAAGAGTAGAAGAGAGAGAAGAATCAACTCACGCCGTGGTCTCCTGCCCCCCGCCCTGCGTCCCCGTGCTCACAAAGAATCCCGCGGGCTTCCCCGCCAGCTTCTGCTCCTTCCACAACTGCCCAGTCGAGTCGAAGAAGGCCTTCATCTGCGCGGCCATGGAGCCGAACCTCGTCGGGAAGCCGAACAGGATCCCGTCCGCCTCCGCAAGGTCCGCCGCCGCCCCAATGACCGGGATATCGGGATCCTTCTGCGGCGCCTCCATCTGGTCCAGCACCGCCTCCGGCAGCGTCTCCGGCACCCGGTACAGCACCCCTTCGACGCCCTCGATGCCGTCAACCCCGCGCTTCACCTCCCGCGCCAGCGCCTCCACGTGCCCGTACATTGAGTAGAAGACGATGAAGATCCTTAGCTTCCTCACCTCCCCCGGTGCCTCGCTCACCACCGCCCCTGTCTCGGGGCTCCTCTCCTCCACTGCCACCGGCGCCGGCGGTTCGCCCCCAGACGGCTGCTGCTCCGCCGCCGCCGCCGGACGGCTCTTCTTGCTCTTGCTGGGTACGCATCCGCCACCCTTCCCCATTCCTCCTCCTCCTCCTCCTCCTCCTCCTCCTCCTCCTCTGTGCTGCCAGATCTGACAGAGAGAGAGAGGGGATCACCTTCCAAGTCCGATCAGAGAATTCTAGGGTTTCCGCGCCGGAATTTTTGGACTCTTTTACTATTCAGACTCTCAATCTTTCTCTTATAACTCTTGAAGATAATTTTAATTATATTTATGTTTGTACCTAGCTACTCTCAGATCTCTTTTGGATTGGCCGCCAGCTCAGGGTAGCCAGAAAATCGGGGGAGTTATACTTAATATATATAAACAAGGGTTAAAACCATGAACGTTAAAAGTGAGAGGGGGGGTTCCCTGGCGTTGACCTGATCTGCTGTCGCCAGAAGCTTCCAATTTCTGTCGGAAGGTAACCTCACCTCCCGGCGAAGCCCGCTCCAAACCCATAAGCTTCGAGATTCTGCAGTCGGTAACCTCACCTACTCCCCAGTCTTTCAAGCTTCGCTGGAATCGATTTTATGGTTATGATCTGTCCTGTTGACTTTTTCAAATGGGCTATCTGCGCCAAGCCCAGCCGGCTGAGGCCCAGTATAAATGAAAAATGGGCCGATAATTTTTGGGCTCAAATCGGGGCTACTTCTTCCTAATATGGGCCTTTGAAAGTAAACCAGGCCCAATAGGGTGTGGGAGATGCGGGCTGGCCCATGGGGAAGGGGAGGAGGTTGGTGGTGGGGGCGCGGCGCGGGGAAGGTTGGAAGCTCTCTCCGGCGAAGTTCGTCGGCGGAGGGGCGGCGAGGCGGCGGAGGGAGCGGCCGGCGGCGGAGGTGATCGTTCTTCCTGCTTGATGGTTTTGCTCTATTTTGGAGATTTTCGGGGATGGTGGACGGTCTGTTGAGGACTTCTTCTTCTTCTTGATTGGACGGCGTGAGGGTTTTCTCTTGGTTCCGGCTCTTGAAGGAAGTTCTGATTGGACGGCGTGAGGATTTCTCTTTCTCGCGTGCCTATTTTTGCCTATGCTTGGAGTACTGAGATCGTTATCTCGAGCTCATCTTCTCCGGTGCCTATTTTTTCGTCTCCTCGCTTTTCGTTCTTCGTGTTGCGTCGATGATCCCGATTTTTCTATTTTTTTGGTTACACTTGGACTATCGGGTGGATGCGTTTCTTTCCCTGTCGAGTGCTTGCTTTTGAGTTACTAGCGCCGACTGGGGGAGAGATCTCTTACAGTATTGGCGCCTTTTCTGATAAACAGGCGGGAGCATCTGTGCTGATCAGGACTGGAAATTTATTTGATGTCATTTTTCTGACTGCATCTCTTGGCGATATTCTGAATTCCAGAGTCACAGGCAGTGATGATAAGGTTCACGCCAGAATGGGAAAATCATCAACAGAACTCGACTAGTGTGGACTTTCGGCTGCATTCCATAGAGATAGAGGCCTATGGCGCAGTGTTAAGGGCTTTTGTCGCACAATCAGATGTCTTATCATGGGTAAGTTTTGCCTGTTCTCAGTCCCGTGTTAATATTATTTGATTATAAATTACTCTTTCTTTGTTTTGATTTCCTTTGAATGAGGGTAGATAATTATTGTATGGGAGTATCTTGGTTTTTTGTGAATTCAGTGTTCTATGCCTGTCCCAATTAGTCTTTTTCTTAGATAGAGTCGCATTCCTTGCAGGGTAAGGAGGAGCTCATATCCGAGCTGAGAAAGGAACTCAGAGTTTCGGACTTTGAACATAGAGAAATCCTGGCAAAAGTCAATGCAGATGAATCAATCAAAGCCATAAGGTTCTTGTCCCCTAGTGCGCTTTTTTATTTTTTTCCTTGGGTTTCGCATTGATCAGTTGTAGGTTTGTTGATCAATTTGACTTATTTTAAGCAGGGCATTGCATAAGGATGATGATTTTCTGCAAGAACCGTTAACTGGTTCTGGTTATGCGCTGGAATCTGCAGGGCGTGTTCCTTGCAAAAGGTTGAAGGTCCCCTGTGCTAACACGTCATCATCTCCACGGTACCTGCCCAGTCCTAAGCCTGCATCACCGGCTGTGCGGTTGCCAATGGTATTTGAATGACACTTCGAATATGCCAACTTTGGGTTTCCTGTATCTTACTGCTTCACCAGCATCAGAGCTTTCTTCATGGGTGCATTATCTCGCTGAGATGATGCTTGTTGGCTTCCTAGCCCATGATTAGTTACATATCCTCATATAAGCATGCCCATGGTCAATTAATTACTGATTTGCAGCAGCTAACGCTTCTCTCAATTGAGATGATTGTTGGCCAAAATTCTCTCTTGATGTTATTTTGGCGGACAGGGCTTGATTTATAAGATTTTTTAGCGTTAGTTTTCTGTTCATATATTTTTGGTGTTCGTGGCATCAGATTCTTATTGTAGAGCCTCCGTGGTTCTTTATCTGATAAGATGGGTTTTAACAAGTGGAAAGGCAGACCTTCGTGTGGAGTGGCTGGGCCGAGGCTCAATGGTCGCTGGATGGACGGATGGGTAGAATCTCCTTGTAAGCTGAGGCAGTTCATTGGAATACTCAGCTAGGGCTGAGCCTAAGAGGCGTATTACTGACTTTATTTTTATCCTACCGGAATCTATTCGATGATTTGCGTTCTCTTGATTGGATGGCAATAACATTGATACTTTGTGTTTTCAAAATAGCCAAACTTTTTTCTTTGGGGGGGGGAGGTTTGGTGGTTCATCTCTCTTATGTGCTTTGGACTCCTCCAGAATATACCAAACTCTACCATGAGTCATCATCAACGGGAATTCATTGCTATGGTCATGATGCTCATATTATTCTGACGATAATCTATGGGACGTTGACGGTTCAAGAAGGGGTATTTAATATTATTATTTGACATTATTTCTGCGGTTATATTCATGTGTTTCAATAGTGACAGATTAATGCTTTGATGGTTTTTTTTATTAAGAAGGTAATGTGATGGCCCGTTATAGTTTTTACTATAGTGACGCTGGTGTCCACTCCTGGTCTCATCACAAGTTCTTCATATCCTTTGTACGATCAGGCACACAGGAGAGATGACCAGCGGGACAGTGATGCAGCTAGAGTTTATCCTCAAGTGAATCTCGGGAGAGAATCAAAGCCATCATCTCATGAAAAGCAGAGAGCCAGCATCAGGAAAGGAAGAGGATCTCTGGTCGTTCATCCTTTGGATCAGAGCTCTATATATTTACGGGAAAACTCATCAAACCTGGGGCCTGACGTAATCGAGATTCAGGCAACAGAGGAGCTCATCCATGAGGTTAGCTGAGGATATCCATCGTAGTTTAAGATGTGCGTGGATGAATATGCTCATTAATCAGAAGCCTCTGCCCTTCTTGGCCTTGATTTCTTTCAGGTTGAGAGCGTCTGCAGAGGGGAGAACCCTGACCCCCTTAAGGTGGAGAGAGCAAAATCCATGCTCAGGGTAATATAAGCTCCCCACCTCTCCTCAACCTTCACCCTCTCCTATTCCTAAAAAACGATGGGTACCAATATTTTCCCAAGAACTTATCATCTTTTTTCAGGATCATGAGCGAGCCCTTGTCAAAGCAATTGCCCGGCTTGCCCAGATAGCTGGCGGTGACGAGTCGACTGATCTCCATGTGTCAACATTTCATCCGCCAAAATCTTAGATCAGCAAGGATATGGGCCTCCCACTGGAGGATTTGGTAGCAGTCTGTAGAGAGGTCTGTGTCAGTCTTGTGAATTCCTGAGGAGAATGGGCAGCCTCCCTTGTGTGTGGTCTCTTCTCTCTCTGTTTTGGTTGGTCTATACTTGTGTAGAATGCTGTTGCGCAAGAACTCTATATTAGTTGCTCAAGCTCTTTGACGTGATCTTGGTTTCAGATTGTGGTTGATAAAAGAGCGGTTCCCTAGGACATGGAAGATGACCGTCGGACTCACTTTCGAGCCAAGGTTCCATTTTTTTTGGGTAAGGTGCTGCCATTTATGTCAATAATATATGATGTTGATGAAGCAATTGGTTTAAGAGAATCATGATTGATTTGTGGTTAAGATGGTTGAAAATGTTTAATAGCTGCGAAAATAGTCGCGGATTTATGCTGAAACCAAGGTGAAATGTTGTTCTTAGATCACTAATATTTTTATATTGCGAAATCAGTTAATTACTGAAAATCATTGTTGTTGGACGTAAACTTCCAGCACGCTCATTTCCAAAACTTTTGAACTCCTGTGATACCATTGTCAGAAAGGAGAATCGTATACCAGTCTTTTGCTTTTTTTTCTCTAAACCCAAGTCTTGAAAATTTCTAGTCCTTATTCCCCAAATGATATCATCACATGTACCAGAAGAAGTAAGTGTGTAAGATTTACCAGTCCAACTATAATATCCAATTACTTAGATCAATTCTCAAAGTCAAACTCTAATGACTCGTTCACACATCAGAACCTACATGTGATACCATGAAAGTATTATGCTTTTGGGATCTCTTATCAAAAGCGATTCTTTTGAAGACGTTTGAATTTGATTCAAGTTCTCTGTCGCCTCTTATTCAGAGTTTCACGCTTCTGCCAAGTTTTCCAACTTTATGATGTTGATTCTGTCTGAAAAACCTCCCGCGAGTTAAAGTAGACTGATCATGCTAATAAAACCTCTAGATGGATTCAAACACAAACCCTAATCTAACCTACTGTATTGAACAAATTATCATCCTCAACATTTCAGCTAAAAGCGTTCTCATTTGGAAGCTTTTTCTTTCTAAGATGTGTGTTTCACCTTTGATGCTCTTTGATAATTCACACTTGATCATGATTTCTTCGTTGTTCATCGCTTTTCTAATTGAGGACAGTGTTCCTCATTTTTTTGGATTTTTCCATGGCCGGTCAATGGTACAAAAGTAGTATTTTTGTGGGGTGGCATGTCCCAATGGTTACTTCTATTTTTGTTCCTTCTCTCTCTCTCTCTCTCTCTCTCTCCTCATGTGTTGACACTTGAACTAAGGCATACAAAAATATGTCGATGAAATTACGTTAAATTTTTTATGAATATAGTAAATAAAATCAGAACCTAACTAATGAGTTTAGACATTTTCATTGGTCTAGAAAATATTATATTTAGCATGTAATATAATAAGATAATTGTACATATTGGTTTACTTTTCCAAATTAGAATTTTCTCAATTAGAATTAATAAGGTCCTTCACATAATTAACTCTAGAGTAGTGAAATGATTAGTTTATTATTTCATACATTTTCTTCACCATCAAAATAACTAGGTCTCCTCAAGTCATTATGTCTGAAAAAAGGCTGACCCACGTGCTGATGTTGTCATTGTTTGACTGATTATATGCCAAATATTTCTAATCAATAGTTGAAAATATATGCCAGATAACTCTCTTTACAAGTTTTCAAACACTGCATATTGAAATAGATAGATAGAAAGAGAGAGAGCGAGAGAGAGAGAGAGGTAACGGTCACATGTGGGTCACACATAAAATGTAATATAGAGGGCCCCAGGATGGGCTTCTTCTCTCATGAACCGGGTAATAAAACCACCGAGTGGTCTACATACGGTTGAAAGGGTTGATGGAGGGGTCAACGTTGATAGAAGGGGAATTATTTTGGCGGCAGCAGCCCATCAAAGTGGGTTGACTTATCTCAATTTATGGCATTTAAAGAAAATATTTTTTTATGAGGAATAAAAAGACGAAAATCTCATATTTTCAAATTTCCACCCCAAAGAGAAAACGACGAAACTATAAAATACATGAGGTTTTTTAATCCAATCATCAGTAATTATTAATTCACCACACAAAAATGTTGCTTGGTCATCTGCCCATTGACAGCGACGGCACCACGTCATCGCTCGGCCTGGTCTCGGCACCAGAAAATCGTAAATTATGGTACAAAATTATATCATAAATAAAGTCTCCAGCAGGAAGACTGGCTTGTATTCACACACATAATTGCCTTGACCCTCTCTCTCTCTCTCTCTCTCTCTCTCTCTCTCTCTCTCTCTCTAAGGTCCTCAAAGGCCCCACGGATGATCCTTGTCGTTACGCAGAACTGGCGGCGCGCCCTCGATTTCCGTGTCGGATGGGCCCCGGCGGCGTTTTCCCGGTGAGTTGGTTCCTCTCGGCGTGGAGGTGCCGCCTCAGACGCCGGCTCCGGCGGGATGGGAGGCCACAGCAGCCGTCCTCCGGTGATCTGACGGCAAACCGCTGCCGGTAGAGTCCTCGTCTCATCTGGGTTTTCTGCGATTTTTCCTCGTCGGAGTTCAATGGCCGCCCCCCTCCGCGCGCCGTCGTGGAAGGCCATGGCGTCACTGCTACTGCCGTGTGCCTTCTTCCTTGTGGTCTTCTTCCTCTTCTTCCTCGGCAAAGGCGGCACCGTGAGGATACTAGGGCAGAGGGACGGCGGCGCCGCGAGGATACTAGGGCAGAGGGACGGCGGCGCCGCCGGTGGCGACGCGTGCAAGGGCCTGGGGGACGCCGGCCATGGCGACCGTGGGTACGTCGACTACCTGCGGTTCTTCTACTGCTTCTGCGGGGGGGCTCCATGGCTGGGGTACTTCCTTCTGGGGCTATGGCTGCTGGTCCTCTTCTTCCTCCTCGGCACCACCGCCGGCGACTTCTTCTGCCCTTCCCTGGAGGAACTCTCGACCTTGCTACGGCTGCCCCCCGCCGTCGCCGGCGCCACCCTGCTCGCGCTCGGCAACGGCGCCCCCGACTTCTTCGCCAGCGTCGTCTCCTTCGCCGCCGGCGGCCGCGCCGCCGACGAGGTCGGCCTGAGCAGCGTCCTCGGCGGCGCCTTCTTCGTCTCCACCGTCGTCGTCGGCGTCATAAGCGTCGCCGTCGGCGGCGGCGCGGCCCCGGCCGTCGCCGTCGACAGGTTCTGCTTCCTGCGCGACCTCTGCTTCCTCACCGTCGCCCTCTGCTCCCTCGCCGCCGTCCTCGCCGTCGGAAGGATCAACCTGTGGGGGGCCGTCTTCTTCCTTTCCCTATACTTCGTCTACGTCCTGGCCATCTCCGCCACTTCCTGCTGCAGGAGATCCTCCCTCGAGGGTCTGTCGGCGCCGCTCCTCGCCGGCGAGGAGGAGAAGCAGGACCTCGAAGGAGGTGCAGGAGCAGGAGAAGAAGAAGAAGAACTCAAATCGCCCCACCGGCGAGGGTGGTGTCGCCGCCTGCTGGGGACCCCGCTCGACCTCCCAAGGAGGCTTACCATACCCGTGGTCTCGGAGGAGAGGTGGTCGAAGCCCTTTGCGGTGGCCTCCGCCACTCTAGCGCCGCCGTTCCTGGCGGCGCTGTGGACGCCTCGGAGCACGGAGCTCCTCCTCGCCGGCGGCCTGCTGGGTCTCATCCTCGGCGGCGCCGCCCTGGCCACCACCGAGAGATCCCTTCCGCCGAAGGGGCTGCTGCGGCTGCCATGGCTGGCGGCGGGTTTCCTGATGAGCGTCGTCTGGGCGTACCTCGCCGCCGGCGAGCTGGTGGCGCTTCTGGTCTCCTTGGGCAGCATCCTCGGGATAAACCCATCTCTCCTCGGCCTCACCGTCCTCGCCTGGGGGAACTCCCTCGGCGACCTCACGGCCAACGTCGCCATGGCCGTCCACGGCGGCGCCGTCGGTGCGCAGGTGGCCTTCTCCGGCTGCTACGCCGGCCCCATCTTCAACACCCTCGTGGGCCTGGGGGTCTCCCTCCTCTGGTCCGCCTGGTCGACTCACCCTTCCTCCTTCCCCGTGCCAGCAGAGGACTCGTCCTACCAGTTGCTGGGTTTCATGGCGGCGGGCCTCCTCTGGGCCGCCGTCATCCTCACGCGGAGGGGGATGAAGGTAAACCGACTACTGGGGCTGGGCCTGCTCACCATCTACTGCTGCTTCCTCTCCGTCCGAGTTTCAGACAGCCTCGGCTGGCTGTGATTGCGGGCAAGACGACGACCACCACCACCTGACCCTCCCTGGAAAGCCCCATTTTACCGATGCTTTCGCCTACTTCTCCACTGACTCCTTTACTGTATATCATCGATCTTTCAGAGAGAGAGAGAGATGGTCGCGTCCGGCTGGGGCCAATGCTCGCCCGCTCCCCACCAAGCCAGCACCCCTGCCCCGTCTGTGGGATCTCGAGTATGTTTGTTTCCATCTCGATTCAAGAAGATCCATTTTAGGCTGTAAACGCCGTCTTTATCGAATTGGAGCACCTGGGTGCCGGAACTGCGAGGTCGCCGATCTCCGACGATGAGTTGCGGTGCCGATTTCGTCGTCGTCTACTCGCGGGGAAAAGGCCTGTTTTTACAGACCGGCGGGGCTCTCCGGGCCTGCTCTTCGATGAAACTGCGTTCGACAGGGCCACCGCCCGAGCTCGGAGCTCATCTTCTAGGGTTTTCTCCGAAGCAGGGCCCGGCCCGTTGGCTTCCAACCGCGGGTGGGTGGGCTCCGAGGAAAGGAATATGATCGGCTTCATTTTTTTCTTTCAATGAAATATACTCGTAGGACAGCCCCACCGATCTCCCCAACTCCCGCCATTTCCTGCTCTCTCTCTCTCTCTCTCTGTCGCTCTCTCTCTCTCTCTCGCTCTCGCTCGCTCGCTCTCGCTGGGCTCCAGAAGAGAGGGAAAGGGAGGATGCTGTGGGTGGACAAGTACAGGCCTCGGACGCTGGACAAGATCACGGTGCACGAGGAGATCGCCCGGAACCTGAAGAAGCTGGTGCGTCCCCGTCTAGGGTTTCGACTCTCTCCTGCATTATTCCCCGCCTCTGTCTCTTCGTTCTTGCGGAGCTCCTCACCATCTCCGGCGATTTTGCTGTGATTGAATGATGGGCGGCGGCTCTCTTTCGCAGGTCGCAGAGCAGGACTGCCCCCACCTGCTCTTCTATGGCCCCTCCGGCGCCGGCAAGCGAACCCTCGTCGTGGCGCTGCTCAAGCAGATATTCGGCCCTGGAGCTGAGAAGGTTTGCTCCCTCTCTCCATCCTCGTCTCTCTCACTAGACGCACAGTACGCTGTGGATGATTATCCATTGCAAAGAGAACACGGTGACGGAATCTTCCTTTCCTGCTCAGGTGAAGATGGAGAACAAGAACTGGAAAATCGACGTGAGTTCTCTCTCTTAGCTTGAAATTCTCCTCTGACGACTGCGAGTGTCATCAGCAATTGAGAAAAGCTTCGCATGCTACTTCTTGATTCCTCATCTGGGGAAGGAATGTCGGAGGAAAAAAAAAAAAAAAGAAGGGTTTACCCTCGTGAAATCGCCCTCTTTCTGCGGAAAGATGAAATAATTCTTTCGATCATTCTTCTCTTTTTGGGTAAAATTGACAAAAATATTTCCTTATATATATATAGATAGTTTATGGGCCTAGACTCTCAGTTGTATCTCTTGTTGCATTCGATTTTTTTTTTTGTTTTCATCTCTATACTATATAAGAACTTTTTTTTTTGATTTTTTTGCCTGGATTATGGCGCCAGCATCAGGGATGAGGGGGCGTTTTTGCTTCATGGATTATCTTTATTTTGGTCTTCTTGATTGCATTATCTCGTATGCAGACGGGGAGTCGAACGATCGAGCTGGAGTTGACCACTTTGTCGAGCTCCCATCATGTGGAGCTCAATCCCAGCGATGCAGGTTTCCAGGACAGATATATTGTTCAAGAAATCATCAAGGAGATGGCGAAGAACAGACCCATTGATGCGAAGGGAAGAAGAGGCTACAAGGGTAAGTCCAGAGGATCCCAAAGTATGGGATTCCCTCCACGGAATCCGCCTCATCATGCGCTGCGCATGCCATTTAGGGTTAGAAAGCACAGTGTCAGTAATGTCCTCAGTCTTTAAACACACGACCAATGAATGCAATCCTTTTTATTTTTTTCTTTTTTTTTCTGAGTAAAGATCTGTTCAACCGCTGTAGAGTAGCAGTGACTGTGGTATTTGTGGTTTCTGGTTCTATGCCTTCTTTTTCATACTTTCATGCCTCATGATGATGATGATGATGATGATGATGATGATGATGATGATGATGATATGGGATGAAGGGAGGAGGAGAGATGTCAGTGGTAAAGTGGATAAAGTAGCTATTTATAGGCTCATCAATGCATACTAGGCTGCCTCCCAGTCTTTCCTTAACGTGTATATGCTGACCCATTCCTTGCTGGGTTTGGAAAAGAATGTCATCCTGCTTAATATCTTGCAAAGTATATCTCTGTGGTTCCTTATATTGTGAAATAGGCATTTTTCCTATAAACAGATTGATGAAGTGACTCATTTAGTTCTGACATTGATGCCCAGCATTTTACCTAAAGTTTTCCATCGCCTCCAAGATTGGAACAAGGAAGATTCTCACCATCACCTTTAGTTGTTTCACACTTGGTCATCTTGAAGACGCAATTCAGAGATCAGACAAATCGAATAGGCGTGTGTATTTCTCCACTGTATTATGTTTCATTGGGGGATCTCCATGGATCATGCTCTCCTCTTCTTAACCCTTTTTCAAATGGCTCGTGGACTAAATTCGTAAGCAAAGAGCAAGAGTAATCACATGAATTAGATTCTACCTTTCAAGTTGCATTATGCTAAGCATGGTTGATATCATAAAAGTGTTTCAGACATGTACGTTCTGCTTCTGTTTAATTTTTATGCCTAGTTATTGAAGATGCTGTCGCCCTTGGGCATAGGAAATGGTATTATATAACATGCGAAATAATTATAATATGGCCATCTCAGCGATGGCAATCATGTTCCTGCTCGTGGTTGAATTTAATATGCTAAATAGTCCAACATTTCTATTTTTGTTATGTTGGGCGAAAGTTTTCACTGCTTGGGCTATTTTATGCTATAAGTTAAGTAATATATGATCTCTTTGGCCAGTACTGGTGCTAAATGAAGTAGACAAGCTTTCAAGAGAAGCCCAGCATTCCCTTAGGAGAACAATGGAGAAATATAGTGCTTCATGCCGGTTAATCCTCTGCTGCAACAGCTCCTCAAAGGTCACTGAGGCAGTTAGATCTCGTTGCCTTAATGTACGGGTCAGTGCGCCCAGTGAAGAACAGGTCAGCACGAACTTTGTAGGAAGATTCATGCCTTTTTTAAATCTTCTGTGCATTTATTTAGTTGATTGTTTAATGTTATTGAACACGGCATGTGTAAATGTACAGTTGCCTTGTTGATCTAATTAATGCATGCACGCTTTCTTGATCCTCTACTTATTTTAATTTTGCGCTTACCATGGAGATATTTTTTGTCGCAATTCTTTTATAAGGTAATTACAAACGCTCAAGTGCTTGCCCGTGTTCTTTGGTTGACTCTCATTGATTTTATCTAATACAGAAATTTTGCACTGAAGCGTAGTCAATCCAATCCGAGTTGGTATCAACCGGAACTGAACCAGTGCGGTTCCATACAATACTCTTCGGTTTTACTACAGCCTTGTTTACCACGTTATTGCCAACCTTGTTTAATTTAATTGAATTTTGCTATTTTCTCTATCATAAGAAGTTGTATGCATAATAATGAAGACATTTGGAGAGTATATATATATATATATATATATATATATATATATATACTGAATGGTCATATGCTTTGCCTCATCTTCATTCTTGTTGACATCAAGGATCTTGGTAGCCACCGAGTATGGAGTACGATTGCAGTGTCGCGACGTTTTGAGCTGCAGTATCACGATGTTTCATGAAGACATGAAAAGCGTTTATTTGATAAAAATGAAATTCACTTTAAATAAACTGTAGGAGATTAGTTTTAATAATATAAAGTGTGTTATCGGTCGTGATAAAGTTTTTGATATTATTCCACAAACAGGAAAATATTTTTTGCTTCAATTTATGTGTCAATTACGCTGAATAATTCTTCTCTTGAAAAAAGGTACTGCTCTTTTCCACAGAATTTTCACTAGAATCTGATGCAAAACCAATCTTTATCTACCAGTCATTGTTTCTTGCCTAAATAACAAGAAAATGAGCCACCTCCTTGTTCGTTTGAGCTGCCCACGGCCACTATGATTGCTCCTTTCTCTCAACCGTCTGGGGTTTCTTAGGGTTTCAAAGTGTCTGCTTTCTGACCTGAGGACATGAAAAATTCTAGGAGAGGAGTCCTCCTTCCCTCTTCTATTTTATTCTTCCTCGTTTTCTGGCACTGCTTTGATCTTTCGCTCTTGTTTGTATTCACTGGTGGACTCTGATTCATAATCTGCTAGTTATTCACGAAATTCTTTGTTTTTTTTTTTTTTTGGTTTTTCATTGGGTACCACCAGATTATAAAGGTTCTGGAGTTCGTCAGCAAGAAGGAAAACCTGCAGCTTCCACCTGGACTCGCCTCTCGAATCGCATCGCATTCCAATCGGAATCTTAGGAGGGCGGTTCTATCTCTTGAGACATGCCGAGTGCAGAAGTGAGCACCCTTCTTGCATCTCTCATGTCTCTTTCCTTTCCGGGCCCATCCTTTTTAATCATTATTTTTTTCAATAATGTAATGTAATATTTATATATATATAGTAATTGTGTATTCTCTTGAGTAGCATTCTCACTGTTTTTTTTTTTTATTTTGGGCTGCGCCTCATACTTGCAGGTACCCATTCACAGAGGACCAAGTGATCCCCCCCATGGACTGGGAGCAGTACGTCTCTGAAATAGCATCTGACATGATGAAGGAGCAGAGCCCCAAGAGGTTGCTTCCTTCTTCCTTGCCATTAATAATATCACATTTTTCCCTGCTATATATAAATAAAGAGAAAGAACACTCGACCCCTCTGGGGCCCTCTTGGATCGGATGATGTTTCCCTTTATAGGATGGATTTTATTTTTTTTCGGTGAATTTAATTATGCTTCCTCGGAGTTTTTCTTTTCCTGTTTTTTTTTTTGGTGGGTTCCTTCTTCTTATTCGATTTCTCTCCCATCGATATTAGCTGTTTTTGCTCAGAGATTCTCTTGATCGTCCTCAAAAATGAAGAAAGAGAAGAAATTTCTTGAACCCATTGGCTGCATTGCACCCTCTGATCTGATTATTTTCTGGGTTCATCGAATCCTTTTATTTCGGGTACAAAATTATATAAAAAAATAAAAATAAAGAGCATCCTCTTGTTATATTATGCTGCGCCGCCCCCCAGGCTGTTCCAGGTGCGCGGGAAACTGTACGAGCTGCTGGTCAACTGCATCCCCCCCGAGATCATCCTCAAGGTGGGGGGTGGGCACTCCTTGTCTTCTTCATCCGTCCAGCTGTTCATCCACTTGTTCATCTCCCGTGTGCTGTGCAGAAGCTGCTCTCGGAGCTGCTGAGGAAGCTGGACTCGGAGCTGAAGCACGAAGTCTGCCACTGGGCCGCTTACTATGTACGTGGCGCCCATCCACCCTTTAAATCTCCGGATCTTCCGGAATCGATGTTCTTCGGCTGACAAGTGTGCCCTTGGGATTGGATGGCGCAGGAGCACCGGATGCGCCTCGGGCAGAAGGCCATCTTCCACATCGAGGGTACGCCCAAGAACTCACTCATCTTGGACGCTCCCCTGTTCCATGGTGGTGATGGGGATGGGCGGTCTTGGTTTTTCTAATTATAGTAATTGGGCATGCATGCATGCATGCATGCATGCCCCATGGATGGATGCTGATGACCGCTAATGAGCTGTGTGTACCTGTGCAGCGTTTGTGGCCAAGTTCATGAGCATCTACAAGGGCTTCCTCATCGCCACGTTCGGCTGAGTTCCGCTGACAGAGATGGGTCGATAGAGATAGAGAGAGAGAGAGAGAGAGAGAGAGAGAGAGAGAGAGAGATGGGCATCCCATCTGTCTCTGTCTGTGTATCTATTTCTCCGAACCCCCCCCCCCCCCCTCCGCCGTCTGTTGTCGCTGGTCTGCTGATTGTTCATCTTTTATTCTCTCGGAGGAGGGAAGAAAACCCAACAGCCCCGCTCCGATCCTTAGAAAGGTTTGACCCAAATGCACGGTATTTTTCTCTGCTATCATGTCAGATTTCAATCGGCGGCGATCGTAGCTTGGTCAACGAGTGACGCACCACTTTCGGATGGACGGAAAGAAAGATGGAAACTTTAATGGAAAGCTCCGGCGAGGGCGAGTAAAAAAACAAAAGAGAAGCCGCCGCCGCAGCGCAGCACAGCGCAGCGCAGCGCAGAGAAGCCAAGTTATTGCAGGAAGGTGGCGATGGCGATGGCGACGGAGATGACGGAGCTGGAGAGAGGGAGAGGGATCAAGGATGCCTGGCCTGGAAGTCCTTCATGAAGGCGACGAGCTTCTGGACGCCGGCGAGGGGCATGGCGTTGTAGATGGAGGCGCGGACGCCGCCGACGGAGCGGTGGCCCTTGAGCTGGACCATCCCCTCCTTGGCGGCCTCCTCGATGAACTTCTTCTCCAGATCGGACCTCTCCAGGGTGAAGGGGACGTTCATCAGCGACCTCACGGACTCCTCCACGGGGCAGACGTAGAACCCCCCGCTGCCGCTGATGGCGTCGTACAGGACGCCGGCCTTGTGGGCGTTCTTCTTCTCCACCTCCTCCAGCCCGCCCTGCTCCAGCAGGTCCTCGAAGACCAGCCCGCAGATGTAGATGGCCAGGCACGGCGGCGTGTTGTACAGCGACGCGGCGTCGGCGTGGATCTTCAGATCCAGCATCACCGGCGTGATCGGCTGCGCCTTGCCGAGCAGATCGCTGCGGGCGATGACGATGGTGACGCCGGAGGGCCCCACGTTCTTCTGCGCGCCGGCGTAGATCAGGCCGAATCTGGAGACGTCCACCGGTTTGGAGCAGAAGTTGGAGGACATGTCCGCCACCAGGACCTCGCCCTCGCCGGCGCCGGCGGGGACCGGGTAGTCCTTGAATTCCACCCCGTGGATGGTCTCGTTGGCGCAGATGTGGAGGTAGCGGGCGCCGGCGGTCTGCTGGATCTGGTCCAAGGGGGGGATCTTCGTGTACTTGTCCGGCTTGCCGGACCAGATCAGATTGGCCTTGCAGTACTTCTGAGCCTCCTTGTAGGCCTTGTCCCCCCAGGAGCCGGTGACGATGAAGTCGGCCGAGTCCTCCGGGGAGCAGAGGTTGAGGGGGACGGCGGCGAACTGAGTGGTGGCGCCGCCCTGGAGGAAGAGCACGGAGTAATCGGAGGGGATGCCGAGCAGCTCCCGGAGATCCGACTCCGCCTTCTTGATCACGCCGTCGAACTCCTTCCCCCGGTGGCTCATCTCCATGATGCTCATCCCGCTCCCGTGGTAGTCCACGAGCTCCTCCTGCGCCTTCCGGAGGACCTTCTCCGGGAGCGTCGCCGGCCCCGCCGCGAAGTTGAAGACGCGATCCGACGGTGAATGCGCCGCCGCGGCCGGCGGCGAGACGGGAGAGGAGGGCTTCACGGCGGTGCAGTAGACGGCGAACCCCGCCGCCCGCCGCCGGCGACCGCCGTCAAATCCCGCCGCCGCAGGAACCCGGCGGCCATGGTCGGCCTTCCGCAGGAGCAGCAGGGAACCAGGGGAGGAGGATCCCCGCCGCCGCCGCCATGCTCATTCTCAGATCGCGAAGGCCTTCTTCCTTCCTTCTACCAGCGGGAAGAGGCCGCCCTCTTCTGCTTCCTCCCGAGTGTTTCTGGTCTGGTTTGGTGGGGTGGGGGGGGAGACGGGAGAGGAGATCTCTTTATAGGTAGACGGGCAAGGCGGAGGGAGGGCGTGCCCTAGATGGGGCCCACCGTTTACTTTACAAGGCCCACATGGCACGTGTCAGGACCGGGGGCGGAGATTTTTCCGTGATCCGACAGGCGGCGCCCGCCGAACTAGCCGCTCGCCTTTTCGTCTACCGCCCGCATGGCGGCGCACGTGCACGATGGGCAGATATTTTCTTGCGCGGGGGCTGCCGAAGCTGAGATCCGAATCCCCAACCAGAGCCACCTAACCTCCTCCTCTTGAATTGGGTGGGCCCTTGGCGGGCCCTGCCCCTGGCCCAATCCGAATATCTCTTGGCGGTTGTAAACGTTAAATGCATAGTATTTTGATGCTTAAAAATGCATATAAGATTAATTGATAGACTAAATTACACTTGCTATATATAAACTTGAATTATTGATAAATACTATTTTATGTATAAGCACGAATGTTAATTGCATATAAATTCAGGAAAAGATCAAAGTAATAATGAAAAATACACAAATATGAACTCCAAGGTATACATGTGAATTTCATAATGTTTAATTTTAAAATTTGGTGGATTTTTTCGCCTGAAATTATTACCTTGCATATTTCTATAGAAATTACTAATACACTACCACTATTGTAAAGCAATTATTAGAACTTCAGTATAAATAAGACTTTATAAGATGAAATGTGAGTATGAAAGTCAATTAAGTAAGCTAGATACTCATGTTGATATATCATTACATTTGAATGTTTTCTATATTCAATTAGTTGATTAAATTCAACTTGTTTGTAATACTACACAAGATTATCTGAATATTAACGAATATCATTTGAAAAATAAAATGAAATAATTTTTACTGATGAAGTCATGATTTTGCATATTGAAATTGTGGCTCATGGCATTCATTTGACATTTCTAATTTTTTGACATGGTTTTGATAAATTTTGATTGCCAAATCATTACTTTATTCCAAGGTGTAATATCAATTTTGTTTTGATGATAAAAAATCCTTGTTGAAATTAGTTGAACTAATAAGTTTCGGATATATCTATTGGTACTTAATAATAATAATTATTGATTTCCCATGATAGATACCTAAACATTAAAGATCATGTTGTATTATTTTTCAACCATTTGAATTTATTACTAAATTTAGAATGTAAATGTTGAGAGATGGTAGAAACATATAAGGTTTTTGGATAACATTTATCTATAATTTTAGTATGTCTCCAATGGTTAATTAGTTTTGAATAATCATTAATAACCCCCCACCATCTCAAGTGTCTTATTGATATTTTCTATAGATGAATTTTATACAAATTTGAGTGGTCCTCCCAACAAGTCAAACCACTAAAAAGCAACAAGTCGAGGAATCAAATTTAAGTTACATGAGATCTTTCTCAACCAAATCAAAGGCAGAGCATCTTATGCATTTAATTAGCTCTCATATGAGAGAAGAACAACAAGAATCAACTATTTATCATCATCTTCTTCATCAAGTTTCTAGATATACTCTAGGTCTATGTTTCATCTATAAGAACCCACACTAAAATCATTCCTAATTTATGTAAAAAAAATTTGTGATTAAATCTTGATTTAATTAGTCAAGAGAGTTGACCCTATAATCAATTTTTGGCTTCTTAGAGCCATTAGTTTAAAAATAATTTTAGGGTGATCTTGTGGAAGTTGAGCCTAGTAATCAATAATTTTTTAGTGAATTATTGATCTAGTGGAACCCAAGAATAATAATGTTTTTGTAAAACAGATGTAGACAATGGGTCAAAATATTTCAAAAAGTCCTAAAGTGTTTTAAATCCTAAACCTATAAAATGTTAGGATTATATTCAAAGAAAGTAGAATATAGATCTTAAAAATAGTTGAGTGAAGTCACATATTAGAATTTGATGAATCCAAAGCACCTTCTTGGTCTAAGTGCAACATAAAATCAAACATTTGTTACTTTAAAACTTTCACCTATAAACAAACTCTTCTCAAAAAACTCAAACTAATGTCAAAAGCTCATAAGATAAGTGAAACTACTAATACTTGTATATCCTAGTTTATTTTTCTTTTAAACCAACTAAAAATATGACACCCCAAACTCAATGAGTCTAAGTTTTAGGAGCAAAACCTTACCACTATTATGGAGCAAGTAATAATCCATGTTGATGCATGTGGCACATGAATATTAGAATTCACAAAGAAGTGGTGTGCGTGTAAGAGGGCATGATAGCAAAATGTGGGATAGTAGATGACATAAGCTCATGTGAAACTGCACACAACTCAAGTAGATGTACTTATTAAAGAAGAGCAAAGATTATATGACACTCCTAAATCTTGTAGAGGAAGTGCACATAGATAGCACATGTATTAACATGATGTGTTACGATGTCAACAAAGCATAGAATGTGCAGAGGCATGCATGACACTCATTCATATATTTAGAGCTAAAGTAAATGATTCTATTAACAGAGTAAGTTCAGAGAATTGTGTATTGAACCCTAAAGAATGTCAACATGATGTGACATTATGGTGTCTCAATGGAGTACAACAACAAATGACCTAAATAAACACATGTAGAAAATATGTAGAGGTTTGCAAGACCAAGTAATGTAGCACAATGGGTGCATGACATATAGTTGTCACATAAGGATAAAGAAATTTGGATTGAATCTTCAAAACTCAAACTTGAAGAAGGTTTGAGTTTTGAATCTACAAAACTTAGAATTATCATCTTAAATCTAAAAGAGGAGCAATCTTAAATCCTCAAGATCAATGAGAGCCCTTTAATCCACAAAGGATGCTTAAATCCAAAAGTAGTAAGAAGAGAAAGAGTTCATAAGGGAGAAACTAAAAGTTAAAATTAGATAAATAACTTGGGGTTACATTGAGAGCCTTCATATAAGCCTAGAAAATATTGGGATGCCTTCCCAAGACTAACAACCTTTGAAAAGTAAAAGATATTATGTTTAGATAAAAAATTCTGAATAAAAAAGTAAAAGATATTATGTTCAGATAATAGCTTCAAACCTAACTCTAGTTCAATAGAAAATAGAAACTAAAAAAGGAATATAACATATTATAGTTGTCTTGGTAAAGCTTTGATTGATTTTTTGTTGTTTTACGGTGGCCCAATAACTCAATTGGGCCGCTTTTCTATGTTGCTCTCATTTCAACCCAATCTAGTGAATTTGGGCTTTAACTAATGACTTTTAAACTTTCTATGCTACATCAATGTATATGTATTAAGTACATGTACAACTATCTTAATAGAAACTAACATATATGTTGTTAACCTTGCTTGTGGGTCCAATTGTATAAGATAGGACAATGCCTTGTATGAGACAAATGTAAAGGACTACCCCTTCATCTAAAAAGGAAACTTTTATCAAGTAGCTCTTCCATGTTAGAACATTAATTAACATATGAAGTTTTGACAATAACAATTACACATAAGATAAATAAATAGATTAAATTATGCTTATTATTCACCATACATAAAATATATATGAATGCCCTCTTGAAAATGAGCATAAAATTAATTAGTTATAAATTCATATATAATACATAATAATGATGTTTAATATGTACAAGATATTTAAACTCTTAAATGCATTTAAATATCATCCTTTAAATTATTGCATGTGGATGAATGTAGCACTTGAAACCATTCCTTTGTTTAACTTTGTTAGAAATTTTAATATTTACAAAAATTATTTTCACAGATTATACACAAATTGTTGAAGAAAACATATATAAGTTCAATTTGTGTTATATATCCATGATTTGAAATCATTACTTCAAATTATTTTTAATTAAGAATTGATTGATTAAATTCAAACTAATTAAAAAGTTGTCCCAAACTTCTTTAGAATTATTAAATGGTAATTAAAAAATATTTTTAAATAACATAAATTGTTGAAGTAAGCCTTAATTATATGATTATTTTCGTTGCATCAATTAAATTTTTACATTTTTTTAGTGATCATATTTGTTTTCAACCATCTAAAAACTAAATAATTTTATAATTTTAATGTTAAATAATGGTATAAAATAGGAGAATGTTTTGAATCCAATAATAAATTCAGCCTTTATGACTGAAAATTATTTGAAGAGGCAACATCTTTCTCCAATCAAATCATTTCCATGTGCAAATAAAACAAAGAAATCAAGAACAATTTATTATCTTATTACCCAAATTTTTAGTTTCAATATATGTCCCCATTAACCACTAGAAAATCTCATAATAAAATTTTTTTCTTTCCTTTTGTATGGGATAAACTTGTGCTTAAATCTTGATTTAATCTCTCAAGAGAGTTGATTCTCTAAATTAGTACTAGTCAACTAAAACTATGAATCTAAAACAGAGTAAATGAGTGAAATTACATAGAAGGTGAGTATGATAATCAACAATCATCGAGTAAAATATTTAATTTAGTGGAAGCTAAGACTATGTTGTCCTTGAATAGCAAACATAGGTAGGGGATCAAATCATTATAAAAATCTTGGAGTGCTCTATATTTCACTCTCAAAAAATTAAGATAATTTATGATCTAAGATAGGAAATTGAAAATTTTAAAATAGTTGACTGAAAGTAAAAATTATATTAAGATCAATTCAACCCGCCACTTTTAGATCTAATTTCTTACAAGCAAATGAAAGAGAAGAAATGAAAAAGAAAAGAACTCAACTCTCCACAAGTTAAATTATTTATACATGGACAATGGAATACACTTTTGTTATGCAAGAGAAGTTTTTTATAATGTGAAGAGAGGCACTTGGACACTAGCAAGTAGGACTAAGGCCAATATGAAGTAAAGAGGGCAAGTTGTGCTCACCCTAACCCCATGACAATTTGTATCAATGATTGAATGATTTTTGACAATGGTAAGAGAGAGTAAAACATAGTGAGAAAAATAATTCGTCTAGAAGAGCAAATAGATGTAGTCTTTAACTCGATGAGAGATTAGAAGATATGTAAGAGGCTGCAAAGACGCAGTTGCTATAGATGAGACATTACAGTATGAGGTGCATGAAATATTGAAAGTCTTCACTAGATTTAAGGTACACTTTAAATTGAAAAGAGGGGTTCAATTAATCAACTTCTAATCTTAACTTCTGTCAACTCTTGATCAAAGTTTTAAATCTCTTTCTGTCCTATGTTGTATAATTTTTCGAAATCTATTAATAAAAAACTCAAGTATTTCTTAAGTTGTTTACCCTTTTAGAAAAACAAGTGATATAATAAGTTGTGAAACTTGAGTCATTAGAGTGATAATATAATATCATGAGTACACAATAAACATAATAAGTTTTCATATTCATATTTTTTCATGTTAATAAACCAATTGAACTATTAGTATGAATGAGAAGTTTTTTCATTGATCATGTTGAGGAGAAAGCAAAATCTTTTATATTCATCCATTGATCAAGTCTGAAAAGAGAATTGGTCTAGCATCAGTTACCACTTATTGTTCAAATTAATTTGGCATCAACTTGAGGCAATTCCACCATAGTATGATCAATCTAATGAAACAAGGTACATCTTACAAAGAAGACATTGTAATTTGGTAATCTCTTCCTAATTTATTTTATTAATTTTTGAGAAATTTTGATATCCTTAGATCTTGTTATCTAAGATGATAGAAATGGAGGTATAATTTTAGAGAAGGATGTGACGTGGGATCAAGACATCAATATTTGGCAATTTGAGAACCTCATCAATAACCACTTCGAAGGAAACCCTCTAACAAAGACATTGGATACATAGTATCGGCGAGGATGTAATACCTTTGGCTTAGCAAATCCAAGTTTTGAGAGTAAAATTGTAGTATCAGCATAAGTTGGGGTGGTGATCCCTGTTGGCGAGTGCACCATTGGCCTAATGTAGTGCACCCACACAAGGTCACCCCATGCGCAGCTGCACACAAGAGGCACGTCCCGGCATACTGGGGACGAGTGCACTAGTGCGCATAACTTATCTGGACGTCACCGCTGACGCAGAACAAGGATTGGGAAGCACTCCCCAAACCTTGTAGCCAAAGCATGCTAGAGCAGCTCACATGATGGCATGGCGTGGCACAGCGCCGGCACAGCTTACCTTGCACCAAGGCACACACGGCACGCGTCCATACTCACCAGTGGAAGAAGTCCCTACCAGCGTGGAGTGGATTCGGTAGTGTCCCACAAACTCTGGAGCAAACTAGCGTGATGTGAAACGACGGCAGCTCCACACCGCGCAACAACAGCAAGGCAATTGACTCGGCGCGGTGTAGGCGCCACAAGCTGTGGACACATGGAGCCATGCAGGGCAGTGCGACGTGACGACGTGACGCCACGGGCATGCACAGACGAAGTGACAGGACCCGTGAACCCTGCTTGAGGACCCCACTACTGCACCAAATAAGTTTACGAATAAATAAATAAATATGGTGGCTGAGATTTTTATGAATTTTTGTGGTGCGGATAATATAGGAATAATATTTGCAGGCCTTGTTAGAGTAAAAAATGAAAAAAATAAAAATAATATTTACAGAGAAGGTGTGCAGCCGGGAGTCGCAGCGAAGGGACCACCGGTGGTCCTTCCCGGTCTCTCTCTCGGTGGCTCGCTCGTTCAGGAAGGGGGGGCCTCGTCGGTGCTGCGCTGGTGGCGGGCCTGGAAGTCTTTCATGAACGCCGCCAGCCTTTCAACGCCGGCGAGGGGGGGCCCGTTGAGCTTGGGTGCGCCGATCGCCACCGCCACCGCCCCCCGGTGGGCGCCCAGCTCTGCCATGCCGGCCCGCTGCGCCTCCGCCACGAACTTCCGCTCCAGGTCCCTCCGTGCCAGCATGAACGGGACGTTCATGGCCGACCTCGCCGCCGGGTCCTCCACAGTGCACGCGTAGAACCCGCCGCTCCTTTCGATGGCCTCGTAGATCACCGCCGCCTTCTCCCTGTTCCTCCTCTCCGCCGCCGCCAGGCCCCCCTGCTCCAGCAGGTCCTCGAACACGAGCGCGCAGAGGTAGATGGCGACGGCCGGCGGGGAGTTGCAGAGACTCGCTGCGCCGTCGGCGTGGGCGGCGAAGTCGAGCATGGCTGAGGTTCCCGGCTGGGCCTTCCCGATGAGGTCCCGCCGGACGATGGCCACCGTGAGCCCCGCCGGCCCAACGTTCCCCTGCGCGCCGGCGTAGATGAGGCCGAACTTGGAGACGTCCACCGGCTTGGAGCAGAAGTTGGAGGACATGTCCGCCACCAGGACGGCGTCTCCTCCGGCGGGCACCGGGAAATCCTTGAATTCCAGCGCTTGGACGCTCTCGTCGGCGCAGAGGTGGAGGAATCTCGCCGCCCGGTCCTGCTGGAGTTCCTCCGGCGAGGGAATCCGGGTGAAGTTGGAGGCTTTCCCCGTCCAGGCGATGGCGGCCCTGCAATGGCCGGCGGCTTCCTCGTAGGCCTTCTCGCTCCAGGACCCGGTGATCACGTAGTCGGCGGCGTCTTCAGGGGAAGAGCAGAGGTTGAGGGGGACGGCGGAGAAGTTGCTGGCGACGCCGCCGGGGAGGAAGAGGACGGCGTAGTCGGGGGGGATGAGGAGGAGCTCGCGGAGGGCCGACTCGGCCCTGGCTATGGCGGTAACAAGGTCCTTCTTCCTGTGGGCCGTCTTCTCCGCGGCAGTGGCGGCGCCGCCGCGGCAGCTCAGCAGCTCCGACTGGGCCTTCCGGGCGACCCGCTCGGGGAGGCTGGCCGGAGTGGCGGCGAAGCTGAACACGCGGTCGTGGGGGGGCGGCGGATGAGGAGACGCGTCGGGCGCCGTCGGGCAGAGCGCCGCGCAGGAGACACCAAACGCGGCGCTCTCGGGGCCGACCCAGCGGCGGCGGCGCCGCCGCCGTCCAGAGGGTAAGGGCCCAGGTATTCCGAGGAGACCTTCGCCGGCCGAGCTCCGCCGAAGACGAAGGAAGTGGCAGGTGGGTGCTGCTACCGCTGTAAACATGACGGTGGTTGTCGGTCTCAAAGCAACGCCCGAGTTACTTTATATGCAGGGGGTGAAGAAGCACGGACGCTCTCTCTCTCTCTCTCTCTACCAACCCGGCAAATCTGCGTGCCGCCCACGGGAAGCCCCGGTCCTGGTCTTCTGAGAGAGGGGCAGTTGACCCCGGCCACGCTCCGGAACTCAGCGGCGAATCAGCATTCGCAGGATGTTTGGCTTTATTCCTCGTCCTGTGTTTGGCATTTACCCGTTTGTGGATGACATTCGTTTGAAGACTAGCTAGAGAGAGAGAGAGTCAGAGAGAGAGAGCCAGAGAGAGAGAGAAAGAGAGTAAGAGAGAGAGAGAGAGAGAGAGAGGGGGGGTCGTGGACGCCCACGAGGTGTTTGTCGTTATTACTCAAAGGGAATGTTTCCGCTGGGCGTGAACGATTAGTATTTGATGACTCTGTAGAGGACGTACGCCCTGAGCTCATACCCGGCAGGAGGGGCGCCTCCTTCGAGAAGCAGCTCACATTTCATAGTCATTTGGCAGGCTTATCCAAAAGTAATTAAGCCAGCGAATCAAAAAAATTATAGCATATAACGACGCATCAGCAACTTGAAACTGTGATCTTTTGTGCCATCAGCTGAGAAAATGGGTTGAATGAGAGGCTCCTGGAGGGGGCTGCTTGCGCAACAACAATGCAGGATGTAATGATAGATACTAATCAGGCTATTCCAACTCCTAATACCCAAAAAAAAAAAAAAAACTAATTTGGGATAATAATGGGATCCATTTTATTATTCCCACGTTAGAGGTCCCTGGAAAACAGTAATTATAAAAATTAAGTTTCATCCGTTGCATAATGTAAAAAAAGGGAGGGTGAAAACTATTTTTTCGATCATCCAAACTCTTTTTCCCAGAAAAAATTATCATCAGAAAAAAAAAAAGCTTTCGCGAGTCAATTGTGCTCATGCTTAGTCCAATCATTGAAACAATGTAACACAGAAAAGGTGAAATCGATTTTCAGGACAAGTTCGGACTTTTTTCCTGCTCAATGATGGTCAAAAAACACAGCTTTCAGGGGGGTTATTTTTCAGTTCATTGATAATAAGATGAAGAAAGAAAAAAAGGTACTCAAATCGTTTTACAATATCTTCATCCCGGGGAATGTGGCAAGAAGAATCTAATCAAGAAGCGTGCTTAAGAATCAGCTGACCATGCTCATTCTGGGGTGTGACCAAAGTTCTCCACATGTGCCCAGAAATAATCGGAGGCAGCGGGCAGGAGGCCCCCCGTGAGCTCCATCGCTCCTCTCATCCTCCATCTGCAAGAGACAGATGATGATGCTACAGTTTATGATTGCTCAAAGTGTGACGGCTTCGCCCCTCTGGATGATGATGATGATCCTCCCCTGACCGGACTCCTCTCTGTTCTCTCTCCTCTGTTCCCAGAGAAAAGAGGAGAGAAGTCCGAATTGCACTGCTCTGGCTTTAGATTCTCAGTCAGAATCCCTCACCGGTGCTCGCTGAATGCGCCCAAAGGGAATTTCCCAGAGAGAGCCGCGGCAGCCAAGTCAATTCTCTCTTGGTCCTGAAAAAACTCTTCAAGTTTCAACATTCTTCATAAAAGAGACGCCAAGCAGCCACCCAGTTTTTTTCCTCTAAGAAGATTCTGAATAAAAGATATAATCCAGTTTTTTTTTTGTATAATAATAGCGGGCCTAACAGTTCTACCCACTGGATAAGGAACCCATGCGATGAGGATCCCAAAAAAGGAGCAATATTTTTTTTTTTGGTGTAACAATAGTTGCCTCAACAGTTTCCACCCATTGCATAAAAAACCCACCCCTGCTATATAGAATCCCAAATAAGTATAAATCACAGCTAGATAAACGTAGGAATTTTTCTTTTTTTTGTGAGATTTAATACAACGATTGCAAGTGCGTTTAGAGATTGAAATTGAAATAATTATGTACCTTTCCAACAAAACTGATGATCAGGGGTCCAGCTCTAGATCTACGATGACTGCCTGCGTAATCAGGAAACACGAATCAAGAGACTCCATGGAAAAATAGTTGAACCCTTGCCAGCGAAAAGCAGATTTAAATATGATTAGTATAAAAAACCCAAGCTTACCAATGTAAATGTCAGGAAAGTCGAGGCATAATCGCGCTACAGTTTGAGCAGCTTCTACCTGCATAACATGAGCCCAATAATATTATCCCAAATGCTACAGTCTACAACTAGGGTAAATAATATTGCACAAATATGGCAGAAAAAAACTTTATCTAATACCAGAATGACAGATTTTATAGCCATCAAGTGCATGAAGCATGCTAAATTATGTTGCCACAAGCTGCTAAGCAAGAACAAGTCCCAGGGAGAACTTGCATCCACATTCATAGCTAAATTATTCAGTCAGCTATCGCCTAGCATGAGAACCCAACTAAGTTTTTTTCTCATAGAATTTTAGATTCTCTATCATATGGTGGTCTTCCAGCGTTTCTCTAAGATTTATGGTCGTAATCATGTATCATGCTCTCAAGCAAGAAAGCGAAAGGATCTCGTGAAAAAAAAAAAAAAAATCAACACTGCAAACGAAAAGCCCACACAAAACTTAGATCAACATCGACTAGATTATTAATCTTATATCATCGCCTGCATCCTGAGAAAAAGCAACAGGATAATGTCAACTCATCACGAAATGGCCAAGACAATATTAAGGAAGCCATCTGCACCATCAGTAGCATACATCAGAAAGCATTGTACTCAGATGCTTTGACGAAAAGGGTGCCATCTGCACCAAGGGGGTGTTCGGCAGGGTCAGCAGACAGTCCCATTCCTTGTCCAGCTCGGCGACATTCGTAGAAGTAAGAACGATCACATTGCGGCATTTAATCTGAGCACAAAAGAAAGGCACTGCACAGTTTAGACGGTCATTGCTGCTTCTTCTAAGTAACATCAATGATTTTGTTCTAGAAAGTAGGAACCGGAATTTCTCAAACATCAGTTCTACATAAAAAAAAAAAAGCTTTTGATAACGAAAAAGCCTAAAAAATGCATTATATAATAATCACGTCAACCGCAGATATATGTCATTTTTTACCCATATTTTATCAGAGATAGCGTCCCCTTAAACTGACGCTTGAAAGACGTCCTTCAAGCAAGAAGGTCGGACTTTTATCTGAGATCTCACCGGATTGGAAATTTTACTGGATTGGAGCCAGTTTTTGAAGTTAATAAAACCCATCTTAAACACGCCCAAATTTCGTTTTTCCGCTTTTATTTTTGTTTCCCACTTTTAGGTGCCTAATAACAAAACCCTCCCATTTAGGAGCATTCTAACTGATTTTCAACTTATTTAAGAGCCCCCCATTGTAGCCCCAAAAGCATTTAATTAATTCTACGAAAGTTATCCCTTTTCTGAGGTTTTGTTTCTCTGCTAGTAGACTCCACCACCCTCTATGGATTCAGGAGAACCTTCTGATCTTGTGGACTCAAGATCAAGCCTTTGTGGATTCAAGGGTCAAAGTTTCTTCATTCTATGGATTCAAGGCAAAGAATCTTCAACAAAATCACGTTTTTTGTGAATTCAAGGACGAAATTTCAACTCCACATAACTCAGGCTGTGTCAGAACTCTATCAAATGGTCATTTTGTCATTTTCCACTCCATCACTATCTCATAAACATTTTTCACCATCTCATAGACCCTTCCTTGTTAGTTTAAGCACCACTGTAATCATTACTACCTTTTTTGAGCTTTATCTAATAAGGAATGAAAACAAGCTATGAATGTATAGATGAAAGCATTATATAAGAATAAAACTTAGGAGTGTATAAGGTTGAAAATAGGAAAGAGACAATGGAGGGCAAATGGGTCTATATAATGAGGCATCCACCATACGGATTTATAAAAGATATAAGGCCTGGTTAGCAAGGGCTATACACAAATATATGAAATTGATTATTCAGAGACAACTATTCTCTTGGTATATGTCACTGACATAATAGTGATCGAAAATGAGGATAAAGAGAGACAATATTTGAGTCAATGTTTGACTAAGATGTTTGAGATTAAAGCATTAGAAAGATTGAAATATTTTCTTAGAATTGAGGTGGCTCACTCTAGGCAGGGAATTTTCATTTCCCAAAAGAAGTATGTTACGAATCTTCTTAGAGAAATAGGCAAGACTACGTGCAAGCTAGCAAGTATTCCAATAGATCCAAATCTTAGACTCGGAAAGGTAGAGGAGGATGTTATGGTAGAGAGGGAATTGCATCAGGACCCGGTAGGAAGACTTATTTATCTATATCATACATGACTAGACATAACATACATAGTGAAAGTGATCAGCCAATCCATTCATAGTTCATTAGAAGTTTATTTGCAACTCACCAAGTGCTATAGTAACTCAAAGAGACATCAAGAAAAGGTATTCTACTCAAGACATATAGAGGGTTGATACGTAAGGCGTACACATATTATGCAGGGTCAGTGATTGCTATGAGATCAACCTATGGATATTACATTTGGTGACAATCTCATAATATGGAGAAGTAAGAAACATAATGTGGTAGCAGAGTCTAGTACAGAGGCTGAATTCAGAGCAATGGCTCAAGGTCTATGTAAACTACTTGGATTGAAAATCATCTTAGAAAACTTGAAGATTGAGTGAGATGGTCCACTGAGACTCTATTGTGATAACAAGTCTACAATTAGCATAACTCACAACGCAAAAACAATTGAACAAAACACATTGAGATTGGCAAACACTTCATCAAGGAGAAATGGAGAGAAGATTAATTTGTACAACTTATATGTCTACAGATGGCCAGCTTGAGGATGTACTTACCAAGGGATTAAGTAGTTCAGTATTTTAGAATACTATATCCAAGGAATAGAGAGTACCTATTTTCCAACTTGAGGTGGAGTGTGGAAAAACATGTAATTAGAAATTAGAAGTCTACCAATTTCCTAGTTTGTTAGTTTCTTAGTTTGTCAGTATCCTAGTGTGTCAGTTCCTAGTTTGTCAGTATCCTAGTGTGTCAATTCCTAGTTTGTCAATTTCATAGTTGGTAAGTTTCCTTAACCCCTAGATAGTTTTTCTCTTTTTGTGGCTAAGGTAATTATATGTCTAGCAATTGTTCTATGATTTGAGAAGTAGAAGAGATTTTTCTTAACTTTTTATCCTTGTATGGTTTGCGTCAATAACAGAGTTTCTCTCAGCTCTCAAAATATGCAGATGATCAGATAGCTTGAGAAAATGCTTTCATTTTCCAAAAAAACCAAAAATAATAGAAAACGAAAAATCTCAAAAGGTACAAAATAGAAACAAGCATCCAAAATAAATGGTGATAAAGTGAGTGAGAAGATTATGGAGGACAACGTAAAGATCACTAGAGCATATACCAATGGCACTGGAAGTACGTCATTGTGCAGAAGTTCGGTGATACCTTCGGGCAGTAGAGCCATCTAGAAGAAGAAGATGAAGGAAAAACTTAAGGTCTCCACATCATGCTTTATGAAATGCAAAGTTCAAATGAGTTATGAGATAGCCAATTTAAAAAAACCATAAGCTAAATAATGATGTGATAAGCTCAAAATTTGCCCCATTTGCAATTATCCATTTGATAGAAATTTCATCGTACAGAAAGTTCATCAACTAGAGGCCTGGGCTCAATTCCCATCTTCTTGAAGCAACCCCAAACGGTCCTAGAGGATAATCTATGAGGGAGATTTTTCTACAAAACCTCTTTATGCACCAGCTATTGGCACTAATCCCATCTAGTGAGCTTCCAGAGCTTACTAGCATAATGTTGTAAAATAAGTCTATATGTATGAGAAAGAATGTCTTCCTAAAACTTTACAGAATAATGCTGAAAATCATAGTATGATATTAAATGGCATGGTGCATAGCACAACATTACAATCCAGTCTTCTTCACATGATCACACAGATGTACCATAGAAGTCTGACAAGGATGTTGGCAATCGGTGGTCTACGAATTTAGAAAAAATATGAATTATATATCCAGTCAAGGCACCATTCAAATAAAAGTGCCTTCAAAGGTTAATTTCGTCTCTTTAAAACATCATAGATTTATATATATGTGAGAAAAGAAACATTATAATAAATATGCGTGAAAAGCACATTAAAACGACAACAGGTGGCTATAACCCTCAACCCCTGTTCGTTCAACGTAACTTGGCCAGACCCACTTTGGATCGATTCTTCATAGTGTCAATCCATTTAAACCCCATGTCTGGATGGGACATATTGCTGAACCGTTTCAGCAAGTTCTCCATTCCAAGACTCATGATATGCGTTCATTAGGTCCCCAACCTTATCTGCATCTCTATCCACGGATTGTGGAGGCCTTTGTAACTGATAGAGCTTCATAATCAGGCATAAGAAATTGAATCCATCTCTAATTTAGTTGACCTATTTGTCATCCTGAAAGCAATTATGTTGGAGAGACAACACATTCATGTTATATCGCTTCCTCCATCAAACAAAACTTATAGTGATAAATCAGATAATTTCCTAAAACAGATGCCCTAGAAGCAGTTGTACAAGATAGAAAGCCAATAAGTTTTTAAGCGGTTAATACAAAACTCTTTATTACTAATAAGACGGATTGCAGAATCTTGTGGCTATAAATAAATCAAATTCCCATATTACCTCATTCCTGTCGCCAGTGCAATGATCACCAATAAGATGCCTAAGGTACTCTTCGAACTCTTCATCTGCTGCCTGAGAATGACGAAAACCAACAAGTTATTGAGAATGTAGAAGACATTAAGTTTTGATTACAGAAAAATGCAAAACGAAAGTTCAATAAATTCTGAAAAGCTGCTATTTTTTTCTACAAGATGATGAGAATGGCAGAAGATCTGAAACATTAATAGATGAGTGTATAAGTTGAAAAATCAGCAGTACTATAAGCAATACTAAAGAAACCTAAAGAGCATCCTTTTTACCTTACCAAATAGAGATGAGAAGAATGGAACATATCACCATTCTAGAGACAGAGAGAGAACGCAACAATACCATAATACCATAAATCAAAACTTTCCATAACCAATGAAAACGCTAGCATTACCAAGCGAACTCCAAACGCTTTTGCAAGACCAGCTACTGAGACATCAGAATGCATAGGGCCGAGTCCTCCAAATATAAAAACCTTCAAAGATCAGTCCAAGATTAGTTCACTTATGAAGATAAAATAGTTAAAGAAATAAGAAAGATAACTGTAGAAAACTCCTGACCAGTTTCAAAACAGTACCATGTCATTTGTAGACATCCGTTTCTCAACCTCCTCAGCAACAGAATCAACCTGCAATGAATTTTAAGAAATTATAGCATCCTGCTGATAAAAATTCAGAGATGAGTTTTTAATTACCTACTAGAGTTTTTTAGTGATGCATTTTAATCATAATCAGAACATACAAACATTGAATATACTTTTATTTGGTAGTTTACCAGGATGTCACCTATTCTGATAACTACAAACGCAAAGGTGCATATCTTACAGAAAAATGTGAAATACGCCTCCCAAATAATCAGGAATAAAGATCTCTATAACTCTCTTTACTTTCTATCCCTTTGATCGAGAAAATATGCATTGGCCCGTTATTTTCGGATACATGCATTGATTTTACAACAAGAAACATTAACAAAAGAACTAGGACAAGATATATATTTACCTATCTATATGTGCATGCACAAAACATGCTTGCACATCGAGATTCATCCTAATATATAAATAAAAAATAAAAAATAAAAGAGTAGGGCAGCATAATCAGAGACAATTGCAGAACTAGTGGGAGTCACTTTCTTCATCATCACAAGCACACCTATCCATTTTGCAGTTAAAATTTCCTTTATATTTCGATATTCCTCCTCTTTCCCACCATCCTTTTCTTCTTCCTCTCTGCATCTTAAAAGCTTTAGTTGTGACCTTTAGATCTGAAAGGCTGGCCGTGTGCACCTCATCCGGGCTGCAATGTTTCATGTGAGTCGCATTCAGGCTGAGCTGATTCGCATGATCCGTGTTCCAACCAAATGAACACTAAGCTGAATGACTCACTGAGTTTTCATTTTGGAAACTTCATCGAAGTTAAAATGCCTCAGTAGGTTATAATTATCATTGGTGCAACAAGCCAAATAAAAAGATTCAGCTCTTGTATCGTTTAAGTCAAAAAAATGACCCTCGTCAGGAACGCTATTTTATTAAAACCTGAGCCAGTCCCCCAACATTACCAAAAATATAGAAAAATTATTGAAATGATGATACCTATTTAATCGTCCATTCAAAAAGGATTTCATACTCGAATCAGCGTACCCCGTTTGAACAATAAAGTCAACAATACGGTAATGAGATACAGGTTTTCAGTTGTGGAAAACTGATTTTACAGGAAGTTTGTAAAATATGTAGTCATATAGGTTTAGGACTGTCAACAACTCCTAAAGTGGGTCTCTGCAGATAAACTTGGCAAATTCTTAGACAATTCGTAGATGACTTTCTATTCGAACAGTTCATGTCTAGGGAACACTGACCACTGGCAGAACTAGCCAGTAAATGGAAGTACCATTAATTTTATAACCGATAGATTATTGGTGCAGTACAGTTAAATCTATAATTTCACAAGAGAAACAGACGTACTTCATTTCTAACAACTGATTGATGCGTAACTTGCCAACCTATAGCATGAAGCTTTTTGCAAAGTGACACTCCCATCTGATCTTCAAATAAGCCAAAGCTGAGATGTTTACAAGCAGAAATATAAATCAGAAACATGGTTAAAACTGACCTGAGATGCTTATAACCATCTACAGCAACCAAAATCTTAAGCTATAAGAAACCAAAAAATAAACAGCCGACTAAAACTGCATGCACTTACAGAAAATGAAAAATAAAAATCATTATGACAATAACCAGCCTGAACTTTCTGAACCATAATTCAACAGCAGACAATAGGCACATCAAATACGCATATTCAAGGTAATATAGGTTTGATTCGACGATATTAGCTAAATTAGAAAAATATCCCTGATAAATTATTATCCACAAAAGTACCACTAGAAGCCATGTTTGAATAATCGCTTCGGGAAGAGGAGCCAGTCATATCCAACTCCTACTTGCAAAAGGAATCAACCAGTTATAACAAGTATGACTGGTGCCCGCTGGAAAAAAAATGAGACTGAAAAGTATGAGCTAGTTGTACCAAGACCGGCACAGCTAAGCAAAAACATCAGCTGCTGCAGGATGGTCTGCAATCCCTCAAAGACTGCACCTTCAGTGGCAAACGCAAGTAAATAGAAATGCCCCAGAAGCTGAAGTAGGCATAGGAATCTCAGTGCCCATCACTGGCCAACTCTCTATCTTTTTCCGTTCTTCATACTGTCAACAAAAGAGTAGTAAGAGAATGGTCGAGATCAGAAGGGATGAATCCTTGCCGAATAAGGAATATTCAGCAGGCATTCATCATGCTTTAGTTACTAAAGAAATAAGCAGAACCTCTTTTTTTTTCCAATAAAGAAGAGATCTAAATTTGTCCATAAAGGTACTCAAGCATGGGCACAAAACCCACCTAATCACCACTTTTGGCCCCGTGTGAATATTGAACCAAGGATCATCCTTCCAAAGGAGAGTTCTCCATGGGAATTTCTTCGGCCAGTGAGTGCACTTCATCCTTACGTGTTATATTGTTCTGGCCCACTGAAAAATTCTACAAAAGGTTTTACAGCACCCAACTCGTGCTGAATTACAACCATTTTTGTCATTTTTGGGGATATTCGGCTGTAGAGTCATATGATGTAAAGATAAGTCAGCCAGAGTCTTTTCAAGTAAAACTTCTATGCATTTGAACTCAGTTTTTTATCTTTGCTAGTATCTATCCAGTACTGTGTCATGCACATTTGTTACAACACAATTCTTGATCGCCTGCCATTAAATTATAATCCTTGAGTCAAAAAAAGAATCTGATTCTAAATAGGAGGATCCACCAACTATGTATAGTGAACTAGATCACCATGAAAATATGAATTGACTTTTACAAAGCAATCCATGAATCCACCAGATTGACATGAACTAGGTGGCAATTTTCGCGGCAATGATCCTATTAGGCCCTGCATTGCCAGGCTTAATGCCAGGCCCCGTAGGGAAGGGTAAGATATAGGGGGCCAAGGGTAGATGGCCCAAAGGCCTATTAAGCGGATGGGTATAAGGACCCTTAGGGTTCGTAACTATTAGGGGGGAGGGGGACTTTTGGGAAGAAGTCACCATTGGCCCTCGAACTCGCCCTTGAACTGGTTCTAGGTTTCCTACGGAAACCCTTCTCTATCCCCTTTCTCCTCTATGTCAGTTCCGATTTTCCCCTTCTATTTTCTGACCATTCTCTCTCGATTCCTCCTCTGTTTCGACCCACTGTCCTGGGATCCTATCATATTCCATTTTATAACAGAGCCAGAATCAGACTCACTCCATGAAAAATTTTAGTTCGCTCATGCATGCTATAAGTCAGGAAGATTTTAACACACCTTCGATTTTCTTCCTTTCTTAAAAACAATCAAAAACAATGAAGCACCTCCTCACTGAAGATGCTTTTGACATGGGACAATAAAGAATCCAATAGCTAACTCCAAGCTTCCACATAGAAAAAAAACCTTCATTTGTCAGATAAATTGTACTCTTTTTTTTTCCTAGACCCAGAAATGGGAGAAAATATTCACTATTTTCTCTACGTCTCCATCTATATTACCCTTTACCTTCATTCCCCCAATAAAAATAAAGGAATTTTCAGCATGCATATCAGGAGTCTTTGAGGGGGATTCATGGGAAGGATGGTGAGAAACGAGCCTGAGGATACCAAGAAACTCACTAGTCAATTTATAAGGCTTTTTCCTCCATAAACTAAGGGAAAAGTCTTTCTCATTTTCCTCTGTACCACTACTTAAATCTACCATCTCCGACTAGATTTGCTCCATGTCTCTTTAGGTTCTAAAGAATATCATCATCGATTTATCAGCAAACCTATCTTCCAAACTATCCCCTAACTGGATGTTAATATGATCAAATTGTATGTCCAAATGTGGTTATTTAGGGAATGAAACCACATTTTCATGAATACTGATATAGTAGGGTAAGGATTATCATCGTTGACAGCAGTAATCTGTCTCCAGAAGCATATTGTCAGAAAAAATATGTAACATTAGACACCAACAAAAGCAAAAAAGAAGTATAAATAAATAAAAAAATCATGCACGAGGCATAAGTGAACATGCCAAAGGTATCTACATACAGAAAAGGTTCCCACTATTTGCATCTCATTACATTCTAAAGTCAACACCTTAACATGAAAACATTGATCCATTTAGTCTGTGAAAAGACCTTCAGACATTCGCTCAGAAC
The DNA here is from genome assembly GCA_024713555.1 of Spirodela polyrhiza. Lineage (NCBI taxonomy): Eukaryota > Viridiplantae > Streptophyta > Magnoliopsida > Alismatales > Araceae > Spirodela > Spirodela polyrhiza. The sequence continues at coordinate 470,232 of CM046535.1, forward strand.
AGCAGGAACCGCTGACAACAATGGTGAATTAATAATTCGAAATATGTGTAAGTAATGCAAAAACATATTGTCAATTTTATAATTCACAGACTTTTAGCTTTCCTCCATTTACTGATGGTAGTTTATACCAATGATAAACATTTTCATTGATTAAAATTGGATCTAAAATTTTCGTAACAGGTGTCAGACAGTTTAACATCATTTTCCGTCACACGAACCATGCAATAACAACAACAGGCACCAAGTAATAGCCAGAATAAATGAAAAGAGCAATAAGATCAGCAGAACAGTACCCAAGAAATAAATGGCTTAGTGAAATATGACATACAGAATCTCGTCGCCTACTGCAATGATGGAGGCAGAGAGAGTTTTAGACGAGAATTCATCCATACTCTTCCCATTGCTCACTGTCAAAACAGTATCATATTTGGAAGGATACTTCCTTGCTCGCCCAGCCCTCTCTAGTCTACCATCTGAGAGGAGATATGCAGGTCTAAAATGTTCTCCGTTATCAGAATCTGTGAAGGACAACAATGCGTTTGGAACTGTGTCATGTATGCTCCCAATGGAAGTGTATCTAGTCAATGAAAAGAACTAATTGTCAATAAACGTTAAAATTCCCAATTCTGAGCAACAAGATGCTTGACATTACAAAATATAGAAAACACAGTCAAAAAAATATAAAAATCTCGCTCCAAGAATGGAACTCGCTTGAAAAACAGAAAGGATGTATACAGTCATGAGAAGAAATTTTATCTTCTTGTTGAAAATGTTGGGATTCGGCCATCACACACCAGAGGAAAATGGGTTCAAACTGGAAACAGCTATAACGCCAAACAAAGCAATACGAAAGCACGTCACTAAAGTTGCTATTACTATGAGAGAAAAGTATGTTGAGACAGTCACACGGCTCAGGAAATGATGAAAAGAGCTGTGTGTAGCTGGTAAGTAAAGCAATGGGGTAAAAAAAAATACCCTTTATCATAAAGACTGCAATATTCGACCTTGCATGTCAAAAGAAAAGCCCACACGTCCCTATCAGAAAAATGAAGTTAAATATCTTATTTCAATCAAATAACGAGAATATCAAATGGAAGAAATTATCAATCTAATTCAACGATAAATTGGCATCTATCAAGAAAGATCACAAATAGAAAGGAACCTGTATGACCAATCTAGGATGGGATTCACCCTCATGAAAGGTGGCCACCCAAAGGAACTTGGAGAAAACTGCTCTTGACCAACCTATATAAAACAGCACAATCCAAAAGACTAATAAATAGTAAGCACATATTTCTATAAATTGCAGCTATGTACTTTTATCATTCTGTGTATCATCACTTTGAAAGGGATCAAATCTTTATGACAATAAACACTGACTCTTTACCGCATTAGGATCACCAATTCGTGTGCCAAGAAGAATAGCTTTTGTAGATTTCTTTTTCAGAAGATCCTCTAAACCAGACTTGAAATCTGAATGAATAATTTCCAACTGCAAGCCATAGCTGTTCATAACAAAAACAACATGACAAAAAATGTTGGATTTATGCACATATTAAAGCACTAAAATTTTGACAAATTCCTTGCAGTACAACTTACGTAGTGGCTATGTCATAGGTGAATGAATTAATTTCAGGGAAAGCACAGGGGCTCTCAAAATATATGGTTCGAATTGCACATTCTTTTTTGCTGTCAGTCTCTGATCCAACAAACCCTCTATCCTTGTTATGCAAAAAAAAACCAGCACGAAGCAGGTGCAGTAAGACCTACAAAATAGTATTTTAAGGTGTCAATATTCCATGATGACTTTTCACACAAATATTGCCGGAATGATCAAAGGAAATTACAGTAGAATCTTTTCCTCCATTGAAGCTGAAGGCAATCTCCTCAAACCTGCCAAATAAGAATCCATCAATCAACATTCGAAGTTCAACAGTCTGGAAAATGCTAGCTGATGGTTGATTATACACAAGGACATAAATGTTATGGCAGAAAATTAACTCAGTCAATGGGATTATAGTTTCAGTGACCAATATACATCAATTTTTTGACACCGAGTTAGAGAAGAATGGCTTCCAAAATTTTTAACAGATCAAATAGGAATCACATTCCTAAAAAAATATAACCGCAGAGAACCCACGATCAAATTTTATACTGATTAAAATAATAATAATTGCCTTAAACTTTGAAAGATCAGAGAAAAATCATATCCATCCGTAATTACAATTGCATTTGCAACTATAATAATCTTAGCATGAAGATTCAGACACTAGACCTAGTTGTCCAGGGCCCCTTGGAGCATGGTAAAAAAACAACACCTTATGATAAAATAGCGACTTTAGGAGAATGACCCACGAGGTTCTGTTGTAAAGGCACCAGTAGATATCCATTATCTCATACATAGGGATAGTCCAAAGCACAAGTTGACCCAGTATTCTTATATATCCTTTTCTGACTGATAAAGTAAGGAGTGGTGCCTTCTATTGAGAAATGAGCCTATTTGAAAGCAGAATTTGAATTAAATCATGAAATATAATTTCTTGTCCATTGGGCATGAGGGAGTTTCCCAGGAGAAGCACCAGTTGGCAAGTGTAACGATAAATAACGGAATATGATCCTTCACACTGCCGTTTATGGTGGCATCTAGAAAGGATATTATCAGATATATGGGCATCGATATGAGCACAAACATTGAAACCCAGCTGCAGAAGACTGGCAAACATTTTTCATGAGATGTCATGGATAAAACAACAACAAACAATAAAAGACAATATTTTTCAACCAATCCTGCAAAATATGAAAGAAAATCAAGAAAAAACGGCGGAATTAGAGGTTCGAATTTTTCATATATTTCTAGAGCTCAGTTGTGATCAGCACTCCAAAAATCTGTGATGTCCTATATCCATTTAATGGGAATACTGGGGAAACAAAAGGGGGAGGAGGAGGAAATTTTCAGAATATCAATGGAAGAACCACGAACTCCTGAAGGCAAATTGAGCCAGAGCAATGAGAAAGGAGGACATCAAAAAGGGCACCTAATAAACACCAAATATTTTGGGTAGGCATCAAAGTGGCATCCCAATCATCCCGATCATCCCTCACAGAATAGAACAAAGAACCCGGGGTTTATGCGGAAAAAACTTCCCAATGCAAGCAATCCGTGCCCCCTTAATCCCAACCCAAAACCAAGAAAAAACCCAGCGGCGCATACCCCACAACGAGGTCAATTCGATGTAAGCTGTTGGAACAGAAAGAACGCGAGTGAAGCAACGTACGAGTACAGAGCAAACGTTCTGCGGATAACATAAGTCGCGTTCTTGTACTTGGTCTGGAGCCTCCGGTCGCTGCACCCATTTATCGCCTTCTCGATCTCCATCAAAGCACAGAGAGAGACAGACAGAGAGAGAGAGAGGAGGGCAAGTAGGATAGCACAGGGTGGGTTGCAGGGATTAAAGGAAACAAGGACCTTCGGAAGTCAAGGTGAAAGAGAGGAAAAAAGAGGGGAAAGAGGTCGTTAGGAATTCAAGACGACGGACGCCTTCTGGATCATAAGACGAGCTCCACTCGCAGAATCCTCTCGGAAGGAGGCTGCCTGCGGAAACCGACGCGGCAAACGAGTGGTGTGGGGAGGATCGGGGAGGCCCCCAGCGCCGGGAAAAAATTAAAAAAAACGAAGAAAGAGAAAAAAACAGACAAACAAAGATACCCGCACGGCCTGCGCCGCCCACCCCGTCCCAATGCACAGATAGAGAGAGAGAGAGAGACAGAGACAGAGAGAGAGACAGACAGAGAGAGGAAGAGAGACCCCGGTGTCCTTGTGAATGCCCCGACAGGGAAATCCTGAGAAAAGAGAATCTTTGCGGAATTATCTTATGAACGATGATGCGAAGAAGGTGCGGTGTCGCGGCGTGCAGTTGCGTCACCCGTTTGAAGCTTCCGAGTTACCACAGGTAGGTCAACAGAAGTTAACGACCAGTTGATGGGCGACCTTCCACCACCGCCATCGCTTCCACCCACCACCTTCCCGCAGGCAGGTCGACAGAAGTTAATGGCCAGTAGTACTTGCCTCCCCATCTCCACGGACTAGTTCTTAGCTTCGCAGATCCCTTTGAGTAGGAGCTTCTAGCTGCTGATTTTCTTAGGAAAGAGAGAATTTTTTATGCATATGATGTATTTAAATATATTCAGTAATTATTCGCACCAAAAATAATACCATTGAATTCTCACCAACCAAATAATAATAATAATAATAATAATAATAATATGAACTTTATTTATATGAAAGGTGATCCTCCATCATGTAATAAATTGAGTTCTTTTTTGTTCTATCAGCATATTTCTAAAATATAAGGTAAAACTGTTAATATGATCAGCCATGGACATCAATTGATCAATTGATCTCCATCAAGTATGATAGCTCGAGCATATTCTACATCATAAGTCAAATTCCCAAAAACTAGCAAAAGCTAGCAAAAATAATGTGATTACTATTTTGTTCTCCTTTATGTAGATAACTTGTTTTTCAAAAAATTAAGAAAGTTTTGTTTCAGAGATTTTGAGTTTTTGTAGACCTCCAACATTATGTGATCTTAATATTTATGAATTCTTCATTAAGATTAATAATTATAGTTTTTCTGTAAATGCTTAACCTTTTTCTGAGGATAATTTTATGGTCATTTATTATGTATATATCAAATATGTATCATCTTTGGCCCAACTTTTCCTATGCGTCCTTATCCTCAAATCCTACTACTACACTCCATTCCAACATAGGATAGAGAATGGTGGTTTCTTTAAATAAATGAGAAATAATTAATATTCCTCCCCTACACAATTCATCCATCAATAAATATACAATATTATAGTGGACCCCTTATAGTAACTTATTTTAAACCATATGCTTATTAATTATGAACAAATAAAAACATGAGTGCTCAAGCACAAGTAAAATCAACACGCAATCTTGCAGACAAAAATACTCCAAGATATGCAATAAATTTCATAAATTATATTTAAGCATCTCCAATATATTTTGCATGTTCAAGAGTCACATTGATACGTGTACCCAAATTTTACAAATTACCATTTTAGTATTGAGTTTATTTTCCTCAATTCAAAGGTTGCTTTCACCTTTTGTGATTTAAACCATTGGGTCTTAGAGTTCTACCACATTCATAATACAATTCTACCCTTCTATCTATTTTTTAGTTATCAAAATTATTTAGGATCCCAAAGCCAATATTTTTAACATTTTCAATGGTTCAACATATGAGTAAGAAAAAGATATTTAGCCTTTTCAATCCGTAAATATGAAGGTTGTCCCCACATTGACTCATATTATTCTTGATCTTGAGTTTAGTGAGAGCGCCCAAACCACATTATAATTTCCATTGAATAACATTCAGTTTCTTGCCAATAAATATTACAATAAATATACATAAAATTTATTAAGGGCAGGCAGACGTGGCACAACAAGCTCTGGGGAATGGCGTACACTCATGGCATAGGAGCAAGGCATGCATATGGAAACAATTGATATGCAAATATGGTCTGTTAATTTGAGGAGTACACATGGTTTTTCTATGAAGGGCGGTGCCATCACACCCAACTCCACCTCTAACAAAATTTACTTTGACTAGTATCACAAACTATTTTGATAAATATCAAATTAAAGTAGGACATCACAAACAATCAAAATAAGGGCAATAATTTTTTGACCTAGGCAGCCCAAAAATGATGGGTCAAGCATCTTGAACCTTCAAAGGTGGACTATGAAAATTAGAAGACCATAAAAGGCTCAAATAAGTTGTGACCCACAATAAAATGTGTCATTAAAGCAAGAAACATTAGTTCATTACTTTAAATAAATTTCTTTAACTCGATTTATTTTAAATTTAAACTCATCTAAAATCTGTTTAAGGTGTCATTATAATAACTTAACCATCTTTTTAGGGGCACCTTAGCAGACTTTTGACCAATTTAATGCTTGACGCATCTTAATTTTGTGAATTCAATATTGCCTTGTAGATTTAATTGTCAAAACTTCCTAATTCTATTGATTTAATGTGAGGAATCTTCACAAAAGTTTCGTTTCTAGTGGATTCTTGTGGATTTCATCTCAATGCAATTCATGTTGCATTAATTGGTATCAAAATAAAGATTGAAGAAAATCATACCCTTTGGATCACAAGCTTTATTTTGCCTCTTCCTTACCTCCGTATTTGTCATGTGAATTAAAAACTAAAATTTGTTACTTCCGCAATATCCGTCAAATCATCATTCTATCATTTTTTGTTGCATCACAAATATTATTAATATATTTTAATAAATATTTCTCTAGTATTTGTGATAATATTCACCGAGTCCCTTAGCTTTCATAATTTTGTAAACTCACACCTTGAGATTTTCCACCATAGTCCTCTTTTTCTTATCCTTATTTTTTTACTACCACTTATCAAGTGATGTCAAATTAGAAGTTATGATGTCAACTATTCCAAAATCTCCATTCTGTCATGTTTTCCAAAGTCTCCCTCATTTTGTACCATGCCCTCTTGATCTATCATCCATTTGAACCCTCGAATAAATCTGTACATTGAATGGCATTCAATGTGGACAAAAAAAATGCAAAAAATGGACCATCGCATACTTCCCACGTCACCCAATAAACAAGGCCATTATTTTAGCGTCCCATGGATAAAGATAGAACATTGACATAGTGTATTGTGCAAAAGGACTTAAAGTTCTTTATGACATGCCCATGGTTCCCTAATCTACCATAATCCTTCTACCCTTTGACAAATTATGGCATGTACCTTTGTAACCAAGAGAAGGTGTCAATGTGTTTCAAGTTATGTCATGCTAAGGAACTAATTAGGTGATTATCAGACCATTAACCAAAACAACAAATCTCACCTATGTAAATATTAGCTTGAACGTAGTTAATCCACTCATCTTCAAAGTAATTGCTTAGCCTCACATGAAATCACTTAAGATCAAACCTAGCAACTTTATGCCTAATTAGGGTTTTTCTAAGAAAATTGGGCAATCCATTGAGTGAGTTGGCAATGTCTCTTTTGTTTTAGATTATATGCCACGATCTTATTTTTGAAATATTAAAATGACACCCATAAATGAGCAGTCCTCTTGGGTAACTTTATTGAGTGATGCATGTTCATTATCTCGCATTCAGTGTATCAAAAAATCTCAACAGGTTTCTATTATGCTTTCCTTTAAAGATTTGGCCGGTCATCTATCTATTCAGATCACTCACAAAGAAGTTTTAGGAGCTAATGCCCAACATTACTTTATGGTTTGGGTAGATAGTCCATTAATTATGATGTCTGCCTATGAATTGATCAACATAAAACTCTTTATTGACCCAAAAATAAGCCTTTCCATTGCCAAAATGGACATTCCCTAGGTACCCCTGGCTAACATAGGACACCCCTTGGCATGAATGGGCACTCCTTTCTTTAGTAATAATGGTTTGTTCTTCCTAAGAAGCTGAAACTTCAAGTTTGGCGATTCGAGATATTTTCCTTTCTATTTTCTGGGTCTTTGATCTTCAATCTTCTGTTAATCCTGCAAAATTAAATGTGTCCTTAGTTTGCAATAGTACTGGTAGATCCCCTCAGAGTCTAGGACAGATTCCAACCATCAGACTGGAATCTGGTCTTCAAAACAGCCAACACAGTGATCTGTTCAAGAAAGCCGAATTCAATGCTGTGATGAAAACAACCAAGCTTGGCTCATCCTTTCAGCATCACCAGAAAATAAGTTTACAGGGAGCAAAAAAAATTTTTTCAGTTTTAATCGTCTTGAGGTTTACTACACTCATGAGTTAGAAACCCTAAAACCTTAAGAGGACCAAAATCGTCTTACCTCTAGGAGTAGTGGCAAATAGCATGTACGATCAGAAAGCCACCCTCAAAATATTCCTTGCGCTGTTTTATATGTACCGTAAGATATTACTGAAAATCAAGTCCAGACAAACAAAAAAAAAAAAAAGAGCCCCCCACCCCCCTTGTGGTCAGATTATTTGTTCTGTGCGGAATTAAAGATCTGATAGTGAAAAAGGAAAATAAGGAAATAGCTCCAGAACCAGTCACAGCAGGTTTTAATTGTCAGTCATGGGAGACTTTCAGGCCACAGAACACCCATATGATCCAATCCATGAAGAATAGGAATAACCTTAATGGCACAAGAATTTCGAATTTGGGTAAGACTTTGTCAAATAAAACCTGGACATATGTTTTTTTTTTTCTTTTTGGCTGAAGAATTTGCTCTCCAATCAAAATCATGATACTGCAAATGAAGTTACCTTGTATAAAATGACCGTATCTCTTTCCTTGTAATTATTGAGGATTGGGAAAAGTACTCATTAATCCTTCCATGAATTCATTCCGTATGCAAAAGCTCGTTTCAATTTGCCAAAACATAGATGATGGATTTGGTACACAATAAGTTTCTATGAAAATAGAGGAACGAAATATACACAATTTTTAGGGTCAAAAGAGTGTACAGAAGAGACAGCTGGAGAATATATCAAGCGGGCTAATGGAAAAGTTTGAAGCATAAAATTATAATAATTGCAATAACTAAACATAAAATGACGGAACCTATGATCCATTTGTTCCTGTCGATCCTTCTTGACATGGCTGTCAAAATCTTTCTACCCTTACCAATGTTGTCATCGACCCCATGGAGCTGCACACAGACAGAAATTGATCTTGGTTAAAACATGCAGATAAGTTCACAAAGGTTGTACTAAATCATTCAATTTTACTAGTTTGGCAACCTAATAAAATATTGCGCATCAATCCCTCTCAACTTCTCTCCTCTCATTTACTTGTATTGAGAGAATAGAAGAGAAGGCAATTCCAAATATAAGTGGTATGATAGCACGAGTCCATGGAAAGATAATACAGTATTATGATACGTACGGTATTGTCAGCATGAAGAAGCGATTGGCGCTGCTGATGCAGATCCTGAAGAATCGAAACGCCAAGCTCTTCACTCTCCAACATCATTCGTCTACCCTCATTAATTCTTTCCCCAGATTGGTTCAGCCTCTCGGTTAATACTAGCAACCTTCCTTTTTGATCAGCAGAAGCCTGTCGCATCAAATTGGTTTAAGATTAACACAAAAATATGCCAAGGGTGAACAAACAGGAACGCTGTAATTGTAACAAACATCAAGAATTGGAACCTTGCGATTTTTCATGAAATTTGAAATCTTAGAGAGAGAAAAAATGAATTAATCATAATAAAATTGAGAGACACTACTAAGGTCCTTCATAGAAAAGTTTCTTCAAGGTAAGAAATTTCTGATTATCTGCTTTCCGAATGAAAAACATAAATATACGTCAGAAAAAGCCTAAAATATTTAATCGAACGAAATTGACTCATTTATTTCAACCTATTACAGACAATACCCCTTAAAATTTTATGACTATCCAAGAATAAATAACCATGTGAATTATCCAAGAATTTTTCTCCCAAATTCTCATATTGTACTCCAAGTAGCACCCAATGCGTCAACATACAATAGTTCACGTGCTATAGCCATGAACCCAAAACGAATACTGAGTTTATCCTCTTCCTGTCCAGATTTTGTACCATATGGAGGGTACTTTTCCACCCAGTCATTCAAATAAAAAAAAATCCAATCACTAAACAGTCCATTCTTAGTACAGATACCAAATTTAACATCGTTTCATAAGAGCTTCAGATGAAACTATACGAAATTTGACGAAATTCAAAGATCCAAACTATCAAAGGACTTTTGGTGAAGGATGTAAAAGTGAAAAACATGAGAATTATTGATGTAATCCGAATGGCCTTTTTTTTATGGTAAATAATATATGCTCATATTTACACGGTGTTATAGAGCTTTCTCCCGCTAAAAGTTAGTTCAGTGACAAAGGATAGGTTCATATTTCCCAGGAAGTTAAAAGGGATGTCCAACTTGTGCCAAGAGGGCAAGTGTTATCACAGGCATATGCCACATACAATCAATAGCGAGTAAGAAACATTGCAGCAACCCATACATATCTTATCTCTAATAATGTAACCCTGTGGGTAGACTCATGAATATAGACATGAGAAAAAATATCAAGCAACAGAACTCGGATTTTGTTTTGGAGGCTCAGGCTTTTGCATAACCTGTGCAACAATATAGTTGAATAAAGATAAACACCTAAGGAAGATACAAAAGAAGCGTGTCATCCGCATATACTTTGTGCCAAATCCCATTGTGAACCTGGAGGCGGGGGGTGGAACAGGAGAACTAATCCACATGGATGAAATCAAGGTCCCAAGTTCATTGCCTAGGTAAATTCAAACAAAAAAAACCACATTCTCACTGTAGATATTAACCACGGTAGAAAGATTTGACTTGAAAACTAATTACACTAAATCGTCAACAACTAAAGTTACAAAATATGAGATCAAGAGAATGAAGGAAAAAATATATCAAAACTTCTAAGCCATTGAGTACTGGCCAAGAACACCTTAACTCTTCTCACACACGAGTACATATGATACACGGTAATCATGATTTATGCAACAAATTCAGTAAGCATCTAATGAGCAATCAGATCATGCTCACATTATCTAGATTGTTAAATTCTCACTCTTCGAATTTCCTTTTTCCAAAATATTTGGGGATCATGCTACATTTCTCCTTTCAGGCCACTAGAATGTATTTTTTTTTTTAACTTAAAGAAGTGAACAGAACGAATTCCAATTAGTCATACCGTCAATGTATCGGCCATTCCTGATTCCAGCAACTCCTCTCGTGAACTTTGATTTGCATTTGGGGATGTGATCGTTTTAACTTTATTTTTCAAATGGTTTAAGTCAAACCTATATTCCTTCAATTTAGCAAGAAGCACTGCCTTCATGTCAGCTTGCAAACTCCGCGCCTCCAAGTCCATTTTTCGTATCTAAAGCAGGAAATCCAGAGGAAAGTTAGTCGTCGAGTATACTTTGACTAGAAAGCAAGAGGGTGGCGATCATGACAAATACCAACTCTTCGGCTTCCTCCAACCCAGACTTGATCCCAGAAACCTCCTGTCTCTTCTGTTCTGGAAAATCATGCGAGGGAACATATTTAACAGCACTACAACAAGAAAACATGCGCATACCCAATGCTGAAAAATATGAATGCGACACTGTATTATAATTAAAGAAGAGAGGAGAGAGAAAGCATGCTTATAATAAATGTAATAAAAATACACGAAAGGAGTTCCTCGATTTATCGTAGGAAGTGGGTTCAAATGAAATTACCCCCGTCAAGAAGGCCAGCAGAGGTGCACTTTCTAGAAAGAAACGCCGATAGCTCACAGTACTGGCGCTCGTACCCTTCGAACATCTCAGCCATCGATTGTGACCCGAGAAAAAAATACAGCTGACCTTTCCGGTGTGTATCCTTCTACAGAATATTCCGCAGGCTCAGAAGATATATGGCTACCTGTTTCCTCAACACGAACAAAAAGATGGTAAACACTCATCCCCCCCGGGAAATCCTGCCACCAAAAAATGCATCGGTACAGGAAAATTACAGCCTCAAGAGAATGTACGGATGATCCAGATGGAAGCGGGCATAGGATATGGAAAAAAAAAAGTGATCAGGAAAGCCTACTCGACCGGTGGTGTTGGGAAGTCATCGCGGGGGCCAGATTACAAGGCGATAAGGCTGTGATTACCGAGAGAAGGCCGAGGAACAGGCAGACTCGTTCGAAGAAGAAGGAACGATCCTCGCTCTGCGCTGTGATCTCTCTCGACTGTTGGAGGGGGAAGAGAGAGATAACTAAGCGACTCCATTTATACACCTGCCGAAACTTCCGTTCATAATTTTTATAACACCCATATTGATACTATATTTTATAAAACCCCTTTTAAATTATCATATATATAAATATGTCCATTCCATACATGTACGTGCGTATTCGAACCTCTTATGTGACGGTAACCACACCATCGTGCAGCGTCACTGCCCAAAGGGAACGCCATGCCACGTCGGTCGTCGTCTTCGTGGCGCTCCCCTCGCGACAGCGGCGGCGCCAGGAAGATGAACAGCTCTCCAACTAGTATGAAGGGGTCGATGGGTTTTCCGGCAGAAATTCTCAAAGCCCTTATTCTGTAGATTCATCACAGTTGGTGTGTTATTACAGTTTCTGGATCCTCCGCCGCCGGCGTCGTCATGATCTATTTACAGGAGGCGCCGCCGGCGCCGGCGGAAGATAGCTCCGACGGGCCTTCAGCGGTCGTCTGCGACGCCCATGGGGAGAAGCTTCCGGTCTTCCATGACCGCCCTGTACCGGTGGATGAGGTAGAAGCCCAGCCCCAGCAACACCAGTACGGCCACCACAACGTTCACCAGCAGCTCCCGGGGACCAACCCCCAGCTCCGCTCCCCTAGCCCCTAACCCCCGTTCCCTCTCCGGCGTACGCTGCGGCGGCTGCGGCGGAGACTCCCGCGGCTGTGGAGTCCCTTTCTGCGCCGGAGAGGAAGGTGGAGATGGTTTCCCCGCGCCGGCCACCGGTTCTCGCGCTTGGGGAGTCCCTTTCTGCGCCGGAGCGGAAGGTGGAGATGGTTTCCCCCCGCCGGCCACCGGTTCTCGCGCTTGGGGAGTCCCTTTCTGCGCCGGAGCGGAAGGTGGAGATCGTTTCCCCGCGCCGGCCGCCGGTTCTCGCTCAAGGGGAGTCTCTTTCTCCGCCGGGGCGGAAGGTGGAGATGGCGGCGCCGCTTTCCCGGCGCCGGCCGCCGGTTCTCGCGCTTGGGGTGTCCTTTTCTTTGCCGGTGCGGCAGCCTTTTCTCTCACAGGTGGAGGCTCCATTGCACCGGCTTTCCCTCCGTCGCTGGTGGCGGGGGGCGGGTCGGCACTCTTCCCGCCGGCGGGCGGCGATGGCTCAACGGCGAGCTTAGGGATGATGACGGAGAGGAGGCTGCCGTCGAAGGTGGCGCTGATCGCGTCCGGGTCAGCGTCCGCCGGCAAGGGGTGGTTGTTCTGGAAGCGCCGCCAGCGTCCGCCGTCGAGAGGACGCTGACCGCTGACCCTGAGGCTCCCCTGGTATTTGTCCACCAGGACCTCCAGGTCCTCCTTCCTGAACTCCACCCCATTCTTCCCTTCCCACCCAGACAGGAGGCAAATGGAGTCAACCCACCATGAACAGTAGCGAGAGAGAGAGAGAGAGAGAGAGAGAGAGAGAGGGCGTACCGGCGAGGTCGACGACGAGGGTGTCGGCTCTGTCGCCGTTGACCCATTGGAACCGAGGCGAGACGTCCTCGTAGATACGCTCAGTCGCGGCGTCGGCGGCCATGGTTGAGGAGAGGATGAGTGAGAAGACAGGGCAGCCATGGATGACCCTTTATAAAACCAAACCCATGGATGAGAGAGACAGAGATAGAGATAGAGATAGATAGATAGAGAGAGAGAGAGAGAGAGAGAGAGAGAGGCTGCATGGGGTTGCCTTCACCAGTGGAGGAGGGATTTCTTGAGGGAAGGAGGGGGGGTCTTCTCACGTTCCTTGCTTCTCTTGCGGCATCAAGGCAACCAGAAGAAGCCCGAAGCAAGCCGTTTCGGGCCTGGCCCGAAATTAAAAGCCCAGAGCCAGAAACGAGCCGAGCTGGGTATTGGGCTTCTCCAAAGGGGGCCCGAAACTGAAGCCCACCGTCAGGATTACCCCAGCTCTTGGGCAATAATTCATTTAGTAATTCCCCTGATAAAAAATTATTTATGGATATAAATAAAATTAGTTTAACGTCAACTATTAATTAAATCGCGGCGAATTTAGTTAAATAAGACAGCCGAATTTGATGCCAGCGGGGCTGCCAAGTGGGACGACGTGAGACGGCCACGTGTCAGTATGAATGAGCCCCGCTAAGTTTTCCGGTGTTTTCCGGGAGCATCAAAAGTTCGGGCTTCCAAAGGGATTCGGTACTTTCGCTCACTCGGTAAGTTTCACAAATCTGTTTGGTTTGTCGGAAACTGAAACCCTGGCTCCGGGCTTTAACACTCCCTCCCCGTCCCTGGCAAGGCCAGACTCGCACATCTCTCCACAGTGCCTCGCCGTCGGTGCCGCGATTCCTTCGGGCCGATCTCTGGTAAGCGTCGCCGCGCCGCCGTCCCTCGCCGCCTCCGTCCCCGATCTCGTGGCCATTTCTCTCTATCCCGCTCATCCGCATCAACGCTCTATCTAGTCCATGTGTTATCTATCTGTAGTCGACCTTGGGACGAGTAGATCTGCCCCGCTCACCCTCCGATTTATGCAGATCCTGCCCCCTGTTTTCATTATTATGCCATTTTCTTTGGGTGTGAAAGATCGGTGGCTCGCGACGGGTGGGTCTTTTTTCATGTTGATTGCTCTCTTGTTTTTCCCCGCCCCCTGAAGCATATGGACTACTGATTTCTGTCAGTTTCCCCTTGCATCCATTTCTAGCTCCTTGAATAGTGTCTCGCTGTTGTCGCTTGGATTGAGACCCTTGTTGTTATACAGTATTAAATTGTGTAGAAATTTGGCTCCCCAACCATTTTCTTGCATTGTTAAATCCTGATCCCAAGTTTCTAAGGAACGCATTATCTTACGTCCATGTTTATGTTCAGGTTGCTTGTGCTAATTATTATGATGATTACTTTCTTTTTCTTTCATTTAATGGAAACCTTTCCTACCACTGATTTACGTTCATTCACGAGCTGCCTTCAAAACCTATACAGTAGACTTGAGTTCACAATCACACAGTCCCAGTGTTTTTCTATTTTATGTTATGTTGTGTATACAACTACAACTTTGCGTAGATGTGCTCGTTACGGTACTGAACGTAGACTTGCTTGAAATATCTTCCTTTTTATTAGTACATCTTAATCATGTTTGAATTATTCTAAGTCGCTAGTAGATATACCATTCTTGGGGTATTCTGCTGGTCATCTCTTTGTTTTTTCGACCAAGTAGTATTCTTTTCTTTAATATTGTATGCATGCGTACATTATTTCTAAGAATTTCCCTTCTTTATCTTTTTTTTTAATTTTTGATTTCCTACTATTCCATATAGTGGACTAGTTCTATCCACTTTTCCGTTTTCTCTTCCTGAGTTCATCTTCCTATCGATATCTGCAGCCATTAACATATGTATAGTAACGACAGTATTGACGTTCTTTGAATCTAACATTCTTCTCCAGTATTTATATTTTATTTTTTCCTGAGAAGCTTACACCTTTCAATGAACGTCTCTGAAATTAGAATCTTTTGCACTTTGAAAATTTTATACATATTTAAATCGTCTTTATTTTAAGGTTAACTCGCGTTAATAATTTCTCACACTTGGAATATCTTTTTTTTATTTTACAGGGAAGTAGGTTTGCCTATTTCATTTAATTGGCGGAGATGAACCCTCATCCAAGGTCGGAGGTAATGAAAGAATAAATGTACTTTGGTCTTTCCTAGCCTCACTCGAGCCATGGAACTTTCTATGCTGGGTGTTTATGACACCCACTGCATTATGAATAAGTGATAAAATTCTTTATGGGAATCATCTACCCAGCTAACCTCATGGATGATATTCAAAACTTAGGCCAGCGTTATTTGGAATTCATTAACAAGACAACGTAACTATCTGCTAGTAACAAATTCATTTTTATGTGAGTGTGCCTGGAATGAACTATTTTCCTCACCATATAATTTACTAATGATGCGCATGCATCTCAGTCCTGATATTTTCTCGTGTAGTTTCCTGAAAGGTTAAATCACCATTGTCGCGTGGTTTGCTGACAGCTTTATTGCACTCTTGTTATTTCAGTATAAGTTTATAAGAGCTTTCATGTAGAGCCCACATTGCCATTTCAACTAGTTCAGAGTTTCATTATAAGATCCTCGTAGGTTGTATGTTCGAGGATATGGTAAACCATGCTATCATCCAATATGTTAGCCTTAGACACTTGTAAATGTTTGATGGAGTGTGCTGTTTACTATTATATTTTGTTATATGGCCGACATTTATAGCCATCGACAACATTTTGATATCGTGTCATAGCGAGTACGTGAATACTTTGCCTTGTGTACTAAGGTAACGAAAGTGAGTTCTTTCTGGTGATGATTGTATAAGCTCCGAAATAGCTTGTTCTCGTACAGCATCGTGTCACATGTCTGGCATCTGTATGACAGTGGCGTATTTTGTGAAATTTCTGTAGTAGGGAGGATCCTGGCGGTCTCACTGCTTACTGACATAATGATGCCAGTTTCTTAGGACAGCTTCGTCTCCACAGATGTTTCGGTCTGATGGCTAGTTTTTGCTGAAGTCGTGTATTGCATTTTCAGTGACAATACTTATATAGTAAATCAGATACGAACTTCGAAACTCTGATGTAAGCTTGATCTCTCCAATCCTTGTTGGACGGCCCACCATTATCTCTCTCCCTTGAATTGCGACTGTTCTCATGTTATATTGTCTACCCTTCCTAATATGGACTGTCTACCTTTGGAAACAATAACCATCGTCCACCAGTCTTTATTGCCGTCTTGCAATGTCTATCATCTCAGTCAGCGTTATCTCTTAGGTTGATGTGATGGTCATTGCCTTTGAGGGCTCTAGGATGCAATAGATATTTTTGCTGCCATGTTGAAATAATGTATCAGGAGCTAGTAAGGAGAAATGGTAACTGTGACTTTCCTGTGAAACTGATTGAATGCCCCCTCTAACTTAGCCATTTAGAATCCATCCTTACATGACTAGTAGCTGGCTCTCTGGAAATTTCGAAATGTACGGCAGTAGCATTCTTCAAACCTATTCAGAGTATACCATAACTTTCTCGGCTTTCATTTTGTTTCATTATTCAGGTGTCTTGTCCTTCAATAAAGAACATCCTTTTGCTGGACTCTGAAGGAAAACGTGTGGCTGTCAAGTACTTCTCAGATGACTGGCCAACACTTAATGCAAAATTGGCCTTTGAGAAATCGGTGTTTACGAAAACTCAGAAGACAAATGCCCGCACAGAAGGTGACACTTCATTTTTTATGGGTTTTTTACTCTGGCATTTACATATTTACGTTTGCCTCCGTAGTTGCTCTCCTTTTTTGTCATATTCAAGATAATTGGCATGTTTAGGGTGATTTGTTAATATTTCAGACTCTGGGTTTTTTTCTATAAGAAAATAATTAGAATGTTTACAGTTGGTTTCTAACCACTTGGTTAGGTGTGGCCAGACGACCCTTGGTTTTAAGTGTCCTCTTAGCTATTTACGTTTTGTAGAACCTTGTGTCAGCAATAAGACGTTGTGCATTTTTGTTTGGCCGTTATGGCATCATGTATTGGTTGCGTGAACATTACAAAGCGTTCATCTTTTAGAAGAAATTCTATTTCTGATGTGCCCATCTCTTCATTTTTATTCTCTACCGTGTTATAGAGTTCCGTTTTATGAATCAGTTCTGGTGTAGAAGCAGGCGTCTAGACCTAGATCACTTCCCCCATTGCGGAAGACAGATTACCTTTCGATGGGAGGAACTCAATCTTCAATATTCTCAATTTCTTTCAAGATTACACAACGCCGCTATTTCATGAACGAAAGAACCATCACTGTTATACTCGCCAAAAATTATGCGCTCAAAATTTCTTGCGATGTTATGTTGTGATGCATCTCACACCATACCACTACATTAACCATCCTCACCATTTCATAGAATAATATGCTTGGCAGATCCTTCCGGTATTCAATAATATACCAGTTATGCTTTTATTTAGTGTTAAGTTTCCAACGAATTTGAAGAAGATTTTAGGCCCCACATGGATGCAATAAGTGAAGATGAACCGAAAGATTGGCCATCCTCTTGGTGAATGCTTTGACCTAATAAAAAGTTAGATTTTGCGTTATTCAAACCAGGAGTTTGGGGAAAACCAAATCTGTGCTGTTTGCGTTATGAACGCCAAGAAGAGGCTTGCCATAAACTATAAACTTAAACTCATATGTATAGTTACGGCTGCAGCCCTCTCTTTTTGGGTTCTATGCTTACCAATAGTCATATAATTGATCAATCATCATTGTCCCAGGGATCAACGTCACTTCATGACATTTGATGAATCGGTTTATATATGATCCCTTGATCATCAGGTGGGGAACTAGACGAGTTATCTAAGCCTCATCTCCCAGAAAAAGTCAGCGCTGTTGGCAGAAAGAACTCTATAATGAGAGATTTAATGATCTAGTTTCACAAGGATCGAAGTGAATTTTGTGAGAAGGGAGTGTGATTATTTTCACCGCAAAAGCAGATCATTTATTTATTTATCTAGCAACATGATATTTTCCTGCCGCGGGATCTTGCTCATTTTTCATGCACTGTTCATCTGTCGATGTGGTTATTTATTGAATTGTTGCGTGGATAAGGCTGTGAATCTCCTGCTTTCTGATGGAAGAACCCTTTGACCTCATGCAGCCGAGATAACAATGTTTGATAATTACATCATCGTGTATAAGTTCATCCACGATCTGCATTTCTTCGTCACTGGCGGGGACGAGGAGAACGAGCTGATCTTAGCCACTGTTCTTCAGGGGTTCTTCGACTCCGTCGGGCTTCTCCTCAGGCACCACCTCCTCTGGAGTTCTTGCGCGATCTCAAGCTTTTTTCATGGCGTTCTTCATCACTCACTGCGCGTATCCTTTTCAGGGGCGACGTGGAGAAGAGAACAGCTCTTGAAAACCTGGATTTGATCCTTCTGTGCATCGACGAGATCGTCGACGGAGGGTGCGTATCATGAAATCATTCACAAGAACATTGCTGCTCGGATGAATAATACCGCTTATAGCAAAGTTCTGGCACAGGAACCATGATATTAATCGCATCTTAATCTTGTAGAGATCATCGATGATATGAATCTTGCGCATCTCCCTCAAGCAAAAGGAAATTTTTCCCAGGAGAGATCATGATCGTCTTGACCCATTGCAGGATCATACTGGAAACGGATGCGAACGCCATCGCTGGGAAGGTGGCGACGAACAGCGTGGACGGCACGGTTAACTTCTCCGAGCTGGTAACCTCCTGACCTCCATTGATCCCCCTTTCATTCATGTTGGTTCCTTGCTCCATTTCGTTGACTTGTTCTTCCCCCCCCCCTCCCCAGACCGTCTCTCAGGCGCTCGCCACTGCCAGAGAACACCTCGCCAGGTCCCTTCTCAAGTAATTCATGCCCTCTCTCTCTCTCTCTCTTCTCTCTCTCTCTCTCTCTCTCTCTCTCTCTCTCTCTCTCTCTCTCTCTCTCTCTATCTCTATCTCTATCTCTCTTGGTGGTGCTCTTGCTGCCCTTTACTTTTTTAGATTGACTGGTGCCCATTTTAGTGAGGTTGGACTGTTCCTGTAAACCCTAATGGGAGCGGATTTGTCTATTTTTCTCTGTCCAATCGATCCCCGCCTCCATCTTAAATAAAAAAGCATTTATTAATGTTTTTCCGTACGAAGAATATATTTTTCATGGGTGGATTTTGGTTTATTTTCCCCCATAAATAGCAGCAGCGACCAGACGGACTTTTTTCATTAATTTTTCATTTAATAGATGCTTTTCGAATATTCCTACGGATACCGTGATCTATATAATAAATGAGAAAATGATTTTTTAATAAAGTTATGAGAGCAATAAAATAATAATAAGATATTATTAAAAGTGCTTCAATAATTATAAATGCTAATAATGCCCTCCGATGTTTGGGCTCCTGCGGAATTCTGGGCTCCCATGCGAAACGGGCCCGGCCCGATGCGGCTACTTGATTGCGGCATTGACGTTGTCCCTGCCTGCCACGTGTCACGGGGCTCTCGCGCCTTCGGGGAAAAATGGGATCTTTTTTTCAATCGTATGGAATAAACTACGGACGGGGACGGAGGAGGCTCCGGCGTCGGGGAGCGGACCGGCGAAGGGCGTGGGGAGGGGAGAGGCCGGGGGCGAGGAGGGACGAGGAGAATGCGACCCAACATCGTCTCCGAGGTGAGAAATCCGGGAGGAATCGAGCTTCCTCGCTCCCCCGTTGGTTCATGTTCGCCGCTGATCTGCCGCCGCTGCTTCCTCTCGGTGAGGGGTTTCCTCAGATCCTGGGGGCAGTGTGCCTCCGGAAACCCTAGGGTTCGGTGTTTTTGGATTGCTGGACTCGGAGTTGTCGAGTTTTTTCGTCAGTAGGATGTGGATTTTGAGTGTCAGTTAGACGCTGGGAGTGTGGAGCTTCCCCTGCAGTTCCGGATGCCTCCCTCCCTTGTGCAGTCGCCGGTGGACGTTGGCGTGATTATGTGTTGATCTCGTGCTCGCAGGCGGGGCTGCAGACAAGGCTTGGGCAGTGGTGGGGGGGGATCACGTTCGTTAGCTCTGGCGTGCTAGTGGTGTGCTCCGCGATCTACTTGGTGTGCTTGCTTGTGGGCTATGATTCGTTCCACGAAGTCTGCTTCTTGCCCTCCGAGGTGATATCGCATTTCCAAGGTACATTTCTGGCTCATCTTAATTTGAGAGCGAAAAATCTTATCTGTTGCGGCCTTGTCTGTTGGTTTTAGAGGATGATCTCGGATCTCGATTGGATATCGTCTTGTGTGCTATTTTCCTTGGGAATCGTAGGTTGTGATAATCGCTTGCCCGTTACTCGCAGTAAAGAATTGAAAGTTGTAACAAACTAAAAGCTGCGTCGCTAATTTTGCTAAGATCCATGAAGTTCATCTCTTCTCCGTTTTTTTCTGAATTATTTTTCTCAAATCACTCATAACTTTATCTTTTCTTGCTGATTTTTGTGTTATAATTTTAGCGGGTCTTACTTGATAGTTCATCTCAGCTGAAGTTTTGTGGTCCTCTTTTCATTCGTTTGGTTTTGATAAACGTGGACATTTTCTGGATGTCTAAGGTTTCTCCATCCTCACCTTATTGTCTTACATTTTGGATTGGAGACGGGGAAACGTGGATGCTTCTCTGTTTCTGGCATTTAAAAACTCTGCATAACAGTGGAAAGCTTAGGATCATGGAATATATGATCATCTCTGGAACTCGAGGCCGAATATGAAATCCAACTTAAATTATTTATCAACGTTTTTTTACAGGATCCACGTGGTTCTTCGTTATACCTACTGGCAGATATAGCTTAGCATTAGGTAGTTACTGATCTGATGTAACAATTTCCTGATGTGACATTTCGTGAGGAACTGTAGACTTAATTGTGGACACTGTTTTCAGTCTGTCAGGAAATGTCTGGAGGGTCCATGACTGATGTGAAACTAAATATATTTTGGCCCGTTTTTAGGTTCACTAATATATGAAACTAAGGATTGGACAGCTCAGAATTTTCTCTGTTGATATTTTGGAAAACTACATAGGATTGGGATCATAGTGGTACAATCTATGAGATGCTATGTATGCTTTGTAACCTGAAATCACTCACCAAATGATACTGTTTTTCCATAAACTGTTGGTTTAATCACCTGTATCCATTAGGCTGTGCGATAACCATGGTGTTCCTCTTGAAATTCTCTTTATACGATATTTGTTCTTTTCGAGGATAGTTGGCCACCAAGTCACCCATTTTTTAGCGCGATGGAAATTCTTTGCTCCGACTTATTTTTGTGTGCCAACCTCCTCGTATCCTTTCTTTAATCTTTAAGAAATTGGGGTTTTCAAATCATTCATAGGATATTCCTAACGATGTAAGTTTATCTAATTGATTACGAATAATCTCCTTATAAAAATAGTAAGAAACGTAGAGTTAAATTTATCAAATGCATCAAATATCAGTTAGTAGGTAGGTTCTTCCTCTTTCTTGGACTTCAAGAAAAACATGTTGAGATGTGTTAAACATTTTCTTATTCGTGTCACTGAAATAGTTTATACATATAATAGCTTTCTTGCTCGGGCACATGGCAGTTAGTGATATCAATGACCGATATAGATATTCTTTATAGCTGTTGGAACAATTTAACTAGGATATGAGACTGGATCGCATCAGCATCGAAGTTAGCTTTGGATTCAGCGAGTATTTTTTTTCCCCTCATAGGGTCCTTATAACTTGTTTTATTTATATGGATGGTTATGCCCTGCATGTGCTAATTCAATAGGTGCAAAATGTAGCATTCTTCGGATGAAGTAACACATATGATAAACCATGTGCTCTATAAGGAACGTGTGGAGAAAAGAATTATTCAAATCGTAATTATGCATTGCCTTGCGTCAGTACTGTACTAAAGCTTTTGTACTGCAGAAATATTTAAGTAGATAGATTATTGATCGCAAATTCTGTCTATAATTTCATCTTCTGGTCCTTCCGTAGGCTCCAACAC
Source organism: Spirodela polyrhiza (assembly GCA_024713555.1). Taxonomy (NCBI): domain Eukaryota; kingdom Viridiplantae; phylum Streptophyta; class Magnoliopsida; order Alismatales; family Araceae; genus Spirodela; species Spirodela polyrhiza. The sequence goes on from CM046535.1 coordinate 492,515, forward strand.
ACTTATGGTGTGTTAATTGTAACGAATTTCCTTTTAACTCTCTGTCACCGTACACTCACACACAAGTGAAAAATTGTTTTTCTTCCTCAAACTGACATGCTGTAATATTGTATTTCTGATGCTCACATTATTTTCTTTTTTCAGTGTACAGAATTTATACAGCAGTTCTTTTTCATGGGTCACTACTCCACGTTCTTTTCAATATGTTGGCTCTGGTACCCTTGGGTACAGAACTAGAGAGAATTATGGGATCTGTCCGACTGGTGTATCTGATGTTGTTGCTAGCAGCTAGCAATGGCCTACTGCATCTGATTATTGCTTTAACAGTGGCTAATAACCCCTTTCACCCTTTTCCATCTCTCATGAATGAGTGTGCCATTGGGTTTTCTGGTATTCTCTTCGCCATGATTGTCATTGAGGCAAGTTTAAGTGGAATTCAGTCTCGAAGGTTGGTGTTCCTAACCACAGTGATTTTATTATTTAAATATTCATCTCTCCCTTGTATCCTTTAGGTAAATGAGATGTCTATCTCCTGAAAAATCTTACGATGCTTCTATTTTCATAAAAGAAATACAAGGAGAACGGTGTAGTTTTAGACTAACATAACTGACTTACCAGGGTATAATCCTTACTTGTGTCAATTTCTCATTCAGTCATTTGATAAATAGTCTTTTGAATGAGAGACGGATTTTTGAAACAGGTTTTGACTCGGTTAGTCTTGTCTACAATCATATTTGCAGCAGAGGTATGTGAATAATAATCATGATTCTATTAAACATGGAATGAAGGAAGAATGGATGTAAAATCCGAAAGTTTTGTAGACATCTATTAGTAAGAGAACTAGACTATAGCAGATGTACAGGATAGAGGCATTCTAAGCACTCTTTTGCATATCACCTCACCGATCCCTCTTGTCAATCATTTTTCTCAAGTAGAGTTAAAAATTGTCTCTGGATGCCTTCTAATCATCTCGGCCAATTTTAATTTACTAACTGTCTTTAGAATTGTGTTGTCTTTTTTTCGTCTCATACACGGCCTTCTTTACCTAGAAATTCCTGATGGTCCCCCTCGGTAGTAAATCTCAAAACCAACTTTGTAACAGGATTCACAAACTTATTATGGCCTGGGTTCAAGTCTCAATTGAGCATATATGTTCAAATCAATGACCTTCATTGATGATACCTTTTGTGAATTTAACATTTGTGTGCTATGAAATGGTTCATTCCCTCTTTCTTCATTGCAACCCTATCTCAAAATTCCGTTGCTTAAAAAATTATCTAGTTGTCAACATGCATTTGCTGATTCATACTTAGTGATGTAAGCCTGCTGTTGTGCAGTGTCTTTGGGCTCTTCAACGTGCCTACAAAATGGTACAAACTTCAGTTATATTGGTTACATTATACCTTACACTATCGTATCTTTTTTACCTATTCACTAACTCTACATGTTGGGAAACGTCAGGTATCCATGGATTTTGTTGATACTATTCCAGTTTCTAGCATCAAATGTTTCTTTGTTGGGACATTTGTGTGGCATCTTGTCTGGGTTTGCCTGTGCGTGATCCACCTTTGTTTCTCGGCAATGTTTAATTGGAGGAAAGTGATAAATTCTGAAGAACCTGAGCCTTTAAGTTTGATTTTCCCTCTTTCAGATACCTATGGAATTTTTCAGTACGTAACACCCGGACCATCTTTCTATTCTGCTGTTGAGAGCTCTTCTATACTTGTGAGTCTCATTTTCCTTATCCTAATAAACTGTGGTTGCATGGTTGTTTAATTCCTAGACCCTTTTCATGAGCATCTGTTACTTGGAGGCGACTGTCTCCCATGCTTATCTCCAAGTATGGTATACATGGTAGATCTTTATATTTTTAATTAAGCACTCATCAACCTTTTCCCATCAGCATTGGCATGGCTTCGGTGAAAGGTCCGAAACACTTGATGGCTGGTTTTCAACTTGTGTTGCCCTAGATTTTTCTTCTTAACACATGCATTGTAAACTGAATAACCTAAATGTTGATGGTAGTTGGTTTGCCATCGAATGAGAAATCTATTAAGAAGACATTAAGAATACTGAAAAAATGATACATAAAAATAAGATTAAGTTCCATACCATAAGCGAAGATATAAGGCACGGTAAAGAAAAGAATGGAATAAAGGGTAACCAATGAGTTCAAACAAATGCTACGTAGAAAAAGGGATACTAACTTTTAAAATTATTGAATGGGATTTTGCTCCTCTAAAGATTTCTTTATTTGGTTAAATTATCTATTCGTCAAGTTTAAACGTTTTCACTGTTGGTCTTTTTGGACCCTTCTCGTAAACCAGTTCTATCATTTTGTGTGGCTTTTCCTTTTCTTGTAGTACCAAAATCTGCCCTTTTATGGTTAAAAACTTGATTAATTTGTTGTCGATGATCGTTTTAAACCGTTTTTCAATTTAAAAAAGAAAAAAAATTCTTTCTTGCTACTCCGACTCTACCTGCTTACCTTTGTCTCCCATTTCTGTAACTCTTATCCTATTATAGTAGCCAAGCTACCACCATAATAATTGTGTAGGTTATACGATCATGCTAAAGAAACTTGAAATAAATTTGTATATAAGTTCCTCCTACAAAATGTAATTACAAGGGATGGTGAACTTTTTTTTGTAGTCATCTTGTGTGAGGCGTCCAGGATTTATATTATCAAGTGGAGGGGTTCCATATGGTTCACTTCCTACATATTCTAGCAATAACACCAGCTCTAGGTATCGTTTTTTTCTTTTAATCCAAGTCTTCAAATTTTTGGTCCATTAGCACAGCCCTGACCTAATGCTGCCATCATTCAACAGTTTGCTTCAAGGAAACATGTGGAGAAATCTTTCTTCATGGGTGCCTCAGAGGCAAACTCCACCTGCTCAGGTACTGGAACTGTGCTGTTTTTTATAACACTGTTTTTATTTTTTGAAGCTGATGTATCGCTAATTTTGCCTGTGTTGTCATTTTCTGCATTGTTGTAGGCTTTGAGAATATGTTAAATTATTTGATATCTGTGTCACTAGTAGAACTATTTTAAATTTTAAAAGATGAAGTTGAACGGTCATGAAGATGAATTGCGAGAAATCTCCCTGAATCCACTGATACTCAAAACTTGGATTTCTGTTCAGATTTTCCTTCAGTTTTAGGTCTGGGTTAACTGGCTGTGACCCAAATTGTTTTGCTAGCATTCATACTTCGAATGTTAAGCAGAAGATGGCATGTTGATAGAATGAACTCAAGAGTTGATAAAAAGTGGAACAGAAGAGTGGAGTTGACTGTGATTACAGTTTGACAATGATTGGTGTTTTTTCCACGAAATCCAAATTTAAGTATATGCCTTACAAACATTTGATATGCCGAATTGCCATAATTCTTGTGCATCGTATCTGTCAAAGTAATAGTTACAACCGATTGGTTCAACAGAGAAATTGTCTCAGGTGAAATGTCGAGGAAAAGATATATGTGGTTACACTTTGGTCCACATTTCAACGACCGAAGTAGAAAGGATGAGAGTGAAAAATGACTGTGGAATTGTCCAGATAGTTTCGATTGTGTTGGTATGTCTTTGACGATAATCAATTTCTCTGTGACATTTCTGACTTTCTACTCAGCCCAAACTGTATGATGGCTGATGACGGATTTAATTTACGTTCCTGGCTTGTGGGTATTCATAGGATGATATGAGCAAGCAGGCGAGTTAAATTTAGCATGCGCATCTATTTGGCATTGACCTTTGAAGTAAAAAAAATGTCCTTGGTCTCCCATACAAAAGTGAAGGACGTGCAACGAGTCCACAGAAGCATATGACTTGTTTTTTCAAGGGAATAATGCTTATGTCCTTGGAACTGTGACATTTTTAACTCTGCTAAAATTACTACCATTTTCTGGCTATCTAATTATTGTCAGCTGAAAAGAAATTATGTGATACAAATGTTTTAGAATAAGAACCTTATTTTCAGCCGAATGTAGTCAAAAAAAGAGCACCCATGAGACGTCACGAATAATGAAATATTTTTAATGCATTCGTATTTATGTTGTCCATACCAGCTGAAAATTGCCAAAGACCTTCGGTTTCCCTAGAAAGCAACAAATGAGTTATTTTACTTCAATGTTTCCAGTTATTTTACTTAAAGACCTGTGATTTTAGTGCTTTACGCCTGCATATCTCTCGCCTGCTATGCTTTAATGCATACTTCGCACGAATATATTCCTTTTTAGAGATTCTACAGGCAGTCTAATGGCTCTTCAAATGGCCATTTAGGCGTCTGAAGACCCCAGATTTCCTGGAAGGGGTAGGGCACTTGGTTCTGTGAGAAGCTCGTCGCCTGCTACCGATCCTGATTTAAGTCTACAGGCTAGGCTCTTAGATGACAATACGGCTACCTCGATTCCCGAAACAGCAGTTCAGAGAATGCCAGATACAAGGTACCAGATATGCGCCATTATGAGTAACTCCTTGCATTTTTTTTAGCTGTAGTATTATTATTATTTATGATGACTATAAGTACTGTTTCTACTCTTTAATGGTGCACAATGCTTGAAGTTATGATTTTTTATAGTTCATACTTACAGGGTGCCCTCTGACTTTTCTGAAACAACTTGTTGAGCTCTAGAAAAACGTTTTATGAGAGTTTGAGAGTTCCTGGGCCATCCAACTCCACAGTAACTAAAATTGGACTATTTTTGGTTGCTTTAAGGGGAAACAAAACATGCTCCTTTCCATAGTTTCAGGACTGAACTTGTGAATAATTTTCTTTTGCTATCATTTCCTGACAGTTACTTGCCACATTTTTTCTCTTTTTTTTTCTCTGATAATATGAAGACTGATCATGTGGCTGCGATTTTAGGCCTTTTACTGTGGACTCCCTGGGAGCGGCAATAATTCCTACGCGCAGTCAGGTTCCTTACGCTGCCTGGATATTGTTCCACTGTCTCAGCTCCTTATTTACAATTTTTTTATAATTGAAAAAAAAACCCTTTTAATATGGAACAGGATTCTGATGGATTTGAAGAGGATGTGAAGAAACTCGTATCAATGGGCTTTGAAAAGGTCCTTTTCCTTGACAACCTCAAGAAAATTTCATTCACAAACTCATTATCTTTTGTAAAAAAAAAATTCTTACTTTTCTAGTGCAACTAATTATTATGGTAGCTGCTTCTTTGCTTGAGCAAGTGAAGAGCTAGTGAATGGGATTGTGAGCTTCTGTTCTCGACTGCAGACCCAGGTTGAGGTTGCCCTTGCTGCTGCCGATGGAGATCCCATTATTGCCGTGGAGATTCTAATGAGCCAGCAGGCGCGTTGACTTATGGGTGGTGTCCTTGCGTCTCGCCCCCCTTCCAACTTCTCCTTCTGCATGGTTTGACTTCACCGAGCCAGAACTTGAGCGATTCATCTGCCCTGATCCATCTGCGCCTGAGGATAATTGATGTCAAGAATTTGTTGTCCAGAGAAGATAGCGAGAGAGAGAGAGAGAGAGAGTTCAGGAATCTGTAGGTAGAGAGAAGAACAATACGTGTAGTCAAACTTGTGTTACCATCATCATCATCATCATCATCATCATCATCATCAGAAAAAAAAATGGAACACCATGCCTGATAGCATCTGTTATATATAGTCTTCAAGGTGTATTTGCTCTACCATGACCCTGTTTGGGTTACTTACCACATCCTAAGGGGATATATCATATACACATGTAATAATTAACAAAGTATGATTAATTATATTTTAATGTGACGAGCCCTCTTTTATAATGACTAATAAGTTGACAACTTAACACCCCCTCTTTTCAAGTGGCAATCACCAACCGTTCTAGTGTTACTCATGAACGAACATCTCATGTCGTCCAGTGATCTTCTTCTAATCGGTGGTTGACTTCTCCACTTGGCAATTTGATCATCTTCCGATGCAGATGGTAGTAAGTTGTGAGTATTTCCTCATAAACCCTTCTTCCTCAGCTTGTTGCCAGCTTCCACCTTGCCCAACGCCAGCATATGTGCAGCAAGTGCTTTCCCAATCTACCTGAGCCCCTTGTCAAGATGCTGACTTTGTAAACCCTCCCGTTTCCAGTATAATTACACCAAAGCCCCCGGAAATCTGATAGTTTATGCCCGTTGCATCGGACTATAGGGAGGTCAACAGCAAATATAATTAAATGGGGGGTTTTTTTCAATCCAGGAAGTCTACAGTAAGTCAAAGCGGGCCACGAGTTGACACTGCGGACGGCGTTGACCAACAAACGGCGGCGCTCCAGAGGAAGAGGAAGGAAGAGGAGGGAGGGAGGTCGTCGGAGGAAGGGGGTAGTCGGTCGGTCTTCTTCGGCGGCAGCGGCGGCGGCGGCGCTCAGGAGGAGGAGGAGGGGTACCGGCGGGAGAAGAACTGTTCGAGCCAGTGGCGCCTCATGGCGGGGCTGCTCCGCAGGAACACGTTAGCCTGCGTGTTGTGGTCCAGCAGGTACCCGTACGCCTCCATCAGCCATGCTTCCTTGTACCCCTCGCAGCCCGCCACCGCCGCGTGCAGCTCGTCGGCGTGCTCCCTCTTCCGGTCCCTCCCCATCTGCTCCGCCATGTACCCGATCTTCTCCGCCAGCTTCTCCAGCTTCTCCTCCAGCCTCTCTCTCCTCCGCCACCCCCCCTTCTTCCCCCTCCCGGGCGGCGGCGCCGCCCCCTCCTCCTCCTCGTCCTCCTCCTCCGCCGCCGCCGCTGCCGCCGACGCCGACCCCTCGGGGGACTGCCCTCCTCCCGTCTCCTCCTCCGCCGCCGCCACAATAACCCCTTCCTCCCCGTTCAGCTCCTCCCGCCGCCGCCGCCGCCGCCGGCCGTCCTCCGCCGGCGGCTCGCCGGAGCCCCTGGAGTAGAACCCCGTGGGCCTCTCGTCCCCGCAGATGATCCCCAGCTCCTCGTACATCTCGATCGGCTGGTTCACGAACGGCTCCGCCTTTGGATTCGCCTGCACATCGAGACGCAAAAAAATAAAAAAAGTCAACCGGGATAACGATGATGAAGTTAAAAAAGAGCCGCCTTTTCTGCTGGGCTGACCTTGATGTACTCTGCGGCGGCGGCCTCGGGGAGGACGACGGTGTGGGTGGCGGGATCAAAGGCCTGGTGGCCGGCGGCGGCGCGGAGCTTCTTGATCTCGGCCCAGTTGCGCTTGAGGGTCTTGAAGCGGTTCTCCACGTTGTTGTCGAGGCACTCCTCGCCGAAGCGCTCGGTCACCTGGCGGGCGACGGCGGCGTAGGCGCGCCGCTTGAAGCCCTTGTCCACCTTCATCCCCAGCGCCGCCTGCTCCACCAGCCCCGCCACCATCACCCGCGTCATGGCCCGCGTCCACTTGAAGTTCTTGTCCGCCCTCTTCGCCGGCGCCGGCGCCGCCCCCTTCCCCTCCATCCTCCTGCTCCTGCAATTCGCCGAACACACCCATCACAGACCTGAAGCTCCGCCCATGGCAGAAATCTTGGATCTCGTTCCTCTCTGCTGCAGCAAGCATAATCTCTCCAGGTTGGATCAACATGTTCAGAGGATCGCTGCGAAGAAGATGACGACGACGACGATCCCCGCCATAGAAGGGCATTCGGCGACCTCTCGCAATGCAGCAAAGATCACGGCGCAGACTGAAAAATCCCCGCGATCTTATCTAGAGAGAGAAAGAGCGTGGAGGCAAAGCTGCAACATCCGGTCGAAGAAGAGAGATCGTCCGCAGAGAAGATGGAAATCGAGGCTTCGGATCGAGACTGCCGGCTGCGAAATAATCTCCGGGGAAGGGGGGAGGTAGGGGGTTTAACCTCTAGGGTTTTGAGGAGGCCGCGGCGAAGGGAGACGACGAGGGGAAGAGGCTCCGCAACGGCTTACGATTCTCGGGGCTTCGGAGGCGCCGCCAGTAGCCGCCGCCGCCGCCGCCGCCGCCGCCGCCGGAGGAGCTCGCCGGAGGAAAAGCGGGAGGGGAGATCCGTGTTTTCCCCCAATCCAAGCGCTCGGCAGACTCCCCTCGCTAGGGTTTTCGATTTCCGGGGAATCCCCCCACCCTCTCTTATCCCGCACTCCAAACGTGGCTTGCGCCGGGGGGGAGAGAAAGCCAAGATAGTTCCCTGTGATTGGTCCACGTGGCCCCAGCTCACCTGATTCCAGGGATATTGACTTTTTATTAGCTTATATTCCTCCCATTTTTATGGCGTCAAAAATACCTTTTTAGGTTAAAAAATGCGTTTTTTCATAACATATTTAAATGCAATTTATGGAACAAGTGGGCATGCTCATCATCACCACCATCCCAAGATTGCCCAGGATGAGAGACCCAATAGAGAGGAGTTGACTTCCGAGCAGTGATGAAAAAATCCGCAAAAAAAGATGAATTTGAGCTCAATATCTAGCCCTTCTCTGCCTCATGAACGATCGGATCTTGTGGGCCCGGTCAACGGCAGTCCTCTCTTCTGGCGGAGAACAAACTATTTCCCCGGGCGTTGACTCTGGAACCAGATGCAGCAGAATATCCCTCTGTTCCATGTGAGTGCAGGATTCGTTCTTCGCATGGATTTCCCGTTGACTTTCACACGCTCATATGCAGTCATACGTGCAACATCATCAACAAGAAGAAGAAGAAGAAGAAAAAAAAACTTTGACTTGGTCGCAGTCTTGATGGGTTTTGCAAGAACAGGCATTGGATCGCCCTCAGGCGAGCTCTCGGAGGGCGGCGGCGGCCCTTGAGACGGCTCTGGCGGCCCGCCAGACCTCGCGCTGCGCCGCCTTCCGCGCTTCTTCTTCTTCTCCACGTGCTCCGCGGATCTCGGAGAGGGCGTCGGCTATGCCGGGGAAGAAGGGAAGCCCGCTCTCGGAGTCCGCGGGAGGTGAATATATCTGCGCCGCCATTCCAGCGGGAAATTTTCAGGCTCCGAACCAGAGGAAGAACCAGCTTAAAAAAAGATTATTCATTCTGAGATGGGCAAATCGCAGAAGAATTTTTCAGAATCTGAAACAGAAGAAGAAACAGGTTAAAAATGGATCACTCATCCTGAGATGGGCAAATCGCAGAAGAATTTTTCAGAATCTGAAACAGAAGAAGAACCAGGTTAAAAATGGATCATTCATCCTGAGATGGGCAAATCGCAGAAGAATTTTTCAGAATCTGAAACAGAAGAAGAACCAGCTTAAAAAAAGATCATTCATTCTGAGATGGGCAAATCCCCGAAGAATTTTTCAGAATCCGAAACAGAAGAAGAACCAGCTTAAAAAAAGATCATTCATTCTGAGATGGGCAAATCCCCGAAGAATTTTTCAGAATCCGAAACAGAAGAAGAACCAGCTTAAAAAAAGATCATTCATTCTGAGATGGGCAAATCCCAGAAGAATTTTTCAGAATCCGAAACAGAAGAAGAACCAGGTTAAAAAAAGATCATTCATTCTGAGATGGGCAAATCCCCGAAGAATTTTTCAGAATCCGAAACAGAAGAAGAACCAGCTTAAAAAAAGATCATTCATTCTGAGATGGGCAAATCCCAGAAGAATTTTTCAGAATCCGAAACAGAAGAAGAACCAGCTTAAAAAAAGATCATTCATTCTGAGATGGGCAAATCCCCGAAGAATTTTTCAGAATCTGAAACAGAAGAAGAACCAGCTTAAAAAAAGATCATTCATTCTGAGATGGGCAAATCCCAGAAGAATTTTTCAGAATCCGAAACAGAAGAAGAACCAGCTTAAAAAAAGATCATTCATTCTGAGATGGGCAAATCCCCGAAGAATTTTTCAGAATCCGAAACAGAAGAAGAACCAGCTTAAAAAAAGATCATTCATTCTGAGATGGGCAAATCCCAGAAGAATTTTTCAGAATCCGAAACAGAAGAAGAACCAGGTTAAAAATAGATCACTCATCCTGAGATGGGCAAATCGCAGAATAATTTCAATTTCCGTCATCTCACCAAGTGCTTGAACCACGGCCTCCCCCTCAGCCCCTCCGCCGCCAGGAAGCCTCTTTCGGCGAGCATCAGCCGATCGTTGAGAGCCCGCCTCCTCAGCTCCCCCCATGCGCCCACCTTCTCTTCCTCTCGCAGCCTCTGCACAGACAGGGACGGGCTGGAGCTCAGTGGCCATCCATCCACGCCATTGAGGATAAGAACAGGCCGGGAGAAGGCAAGATCAGAACAAGCGCAGGCCTTCGAGCATGAAGATAAAGGGAACCATAGCCAGTAAGGAGGGGCTGCTTAACTCGTCCTTCCTCCTGCGCTTCATTTGCAGAGGCGACGAGCTCGCAAAGCGATGCGTTCATGGGCTGCATGGACACAGCGCCACCCAGCAAGGACGACATGGCAGACGAATGCTCCTGTGAAACAGGGGACGGATGACGCAGACCCGAAGAGAGAGAAAGGAAGACGGAGATGCAAAATCTGACCCTCTGAAGCCGGCATGGGAATTACCTGCAACTGGGCCGCATAGGAGAGGTAGTCAAAGGGGATGATCGGGTCATCCGCCAGATAAAGAGCCAACAGTCCCCAAATTTCTGCCACTGTGCTCATGTAGAGATAGAGAGATAGAGAGAGAGAGAGAGAGAGAGAGAGAGAGAGGTAATTAGCCCTTAATGATTGGCCCATAAACCTTGAAAGATAATTATGATCCCCTTTTGGGGGATGAGAGGAAACAGGGAGCTAAGAGCCCATCCGCCACTACAAAGATTTCTACTTTTTGATGGAACCGCTCATTCACAATTCATGATTCCCCAGTTTTGAGATTTCGCTGAATTACTTTCAGATTATTCCCAATTCATGAATTAGCCCAGATTACGTTGAAACTGCACGAGGAGGATGAAAACTGCATGCTTAAGAGCTTATTTCTGGGTGAAATAATAGTAATAATAATAATAATAATAATAAGATGATGATGATGATTGCATGCATCTTGCATGCAAACTCTACCCAATTAGACGCTGGATGCACCAGACATAAAATTAAATCAATAAATTTTAGAATTAATAAAATTTTTCCGAGTTCATAACGGAATTTCGTCGGATTACAAACACCCTTCACCATCACAGTGAAAGCATCGTTCGTCAAATAGCACAACTCGATCGCATCCACCTCTGGGTAATATATTTGCATTATTTGATGTCTAACTCTTCATGATGATAGAGCGTTAAATATGTTTATGGCACTCATAAAACACCATCAGTAATGCTGGCCTAAAACAAATGAGATGATGGTTTGTCTCAACATTTGACCAGACATTCATACCATGATGAATTGAAAAAATATAATTTTCCCGCTTTTTAAAATCCATTAATCAGCATCATCATCCAGCTGATGCATAAGAAATCTATCATTGAACATGATACGAAGAAACCATCCAGCGCCTGTGAATTAATGGAGTTGTGCGCTGACTAAAATTATCGCCATGATTCACACCCAAGAAAGAACAGAAACTATGAGATCATGTCTGGGAGAAGGGAGATGGCGGCGGCGATTCCGATAAACTCACAACGGATTGATGCTACAGAGCCTTACTTCGCTGTAATCCACCATCATTTACTCAGATTTCGATGTTGTGAAGGCATTTTTAGTGATGAACAGCAGCTTATAAATCCGAAAAATAGAAGAAGAAAAAAAAACTAACCTGCCACGTGACGGTGAAAGGAAGGATCGCCATATTTTTTCATCCAGTCATAAGAATCAAGAGCAGTATGGTAGACTGGATAATCTGGCAAAGAAACCAGCATCAGTGCCCAGTCAACCCACTAACCATGCATCTTTCTGTGGAAACTCTCTTGTCAAATAAAGAAAGCAGCCATGAGCCATAAACAGCAGTACCAGTCCGGCATTCATCTCAGCCCGAATCCAATGCTGCATACCTTTTCCGAAGTACATGTCAAGAGATGGCACCCCAGCGTGATGAAGAAAGGAGGTGAAATCTGAATCCGCCCTGCCGAGCCTCCCGATCTGCAGCGACATCTCAAGAGATTTCTCAGACTGCAAGCGTTGAATGATGCTCAAACCAGAAGCACAGAGAGATTATAAAATAATAATTATAGATAATATACCAAAGTGAATTTTGTCCGGGGAAAGATGATGGTGATCTTACTTCAGCTCTTCTGTTTGCCGCCGTCCAGGTCTGATACACCGTCATGCCATCGGCGTCCGGATCCTTGACCTGAAATAAGGAGGTCACTCAGCAGAAGCTCGTCTTCTCCATCAAGCCGAGGCAGTCGCCGGAATTATCGGAGCTACTGCTTTGCATGGCGCCAACTTGATGAATGATCCCCATATTAATCTGTGCAAGCTGCCCAGATGGGTAAATGGAGTCTACCATGTCGCGGCTAGTGATGGATAGCTTGTTTTGTATGGTCAGTGAATGATATCAAAGGCACAGATGGAATATTTCATGTTAGAACGATGGTGATGGTGATGGTGATGCAGGGTTATAAAAAGGGTGGGTGGAAGGCCATCCCTCGTGATCACATGCTTACCTTGTTTGTGACGCTGACCAGGAGCCTGTCCAGCTGGGGAGTTCCGCTGGCGAAGAACCCAGGACCCTGAACCGCGCAGTCCACGTTGAGGTACGCCACGGCCTTAGACTGCAGGAGTCCGAGGTGCTCCTCGACCCACTCGGTGGATCCAATCTGACACAGTTCAAGATCCCGAGACTTTGGAGCTCAGATTCTGGTCACAATGCCAGTATGCAGGATGATGAAGATGAGGAGGAGGAGGAAGAAGAAGAAGAAGAGGAGGAAGAATAAGAAGAAGAGGAGGAGGAAGAAGAAGAGGACGAAGAAGATGAGGAGGAAGAAGACGAAGAGGACGAAGAAGAGGACGAAGAAGAAGAAGTGCACCATTCCGAATTCCTCGGCATCCCAGCTGCAGAGGACTATCGTCCTCCTCGGCCGCCAACCTTCGTGGAGCAAGAGGCCGAGCCGGTGGGCAACCTCCAGGAGGGCGGCGGTGCCGCTGTTGGGGTCAACGGCCCCGTAAGTCCAGGCGTCCCTGTGGTTCCCCAGCAGGACGTACCGGTCCGGCTCCAACTCCCCGGGAATCACCGCCACTACATTCCGGATGGTCTCCATCTCCCTCACTCCCTGCACCAGAAATAAGAAATGGGTATCAAAAAGCTCGGAGCTTTCAAACATGGCGGAGAGGTTTCCGTGTTCGCGCTTACTTCGTAGGTGAAGTTGACGAGGACAGAGCCTCCGCCGACTCCGCCGACACCGCCCACCTGCATCCCCAGCGGGAGGCGGTGCTGCCACTCCTCCGGCAGCGGCGGCCCGCCCATCTCCCGCAGGATCTCCTCCGCCGCCGCCACCGACACCGGCAGGGAGGGCACCGCCGGAAACCGCCGCCGTACTTCCCCGTCATTTACGCCGAGCCTCTCCACGCCGCCGCCTGCCGCCGCTGGCCAACCCGGAGTCAGCGGGTCCCCGGGCCCACCCAGCAGAACCGTCCCCCTCTCCACGCCGAGCTCGGCCCCGAAGATGACGACGGCGGCGCCACCGTGCTCCGCCGCCCGCTGCACCACCGCCCCCCGGTATCCTACCCCCCGGCGGACCACCACCACGCACCCTCTCACCTCCACTCCCATGGCGGCGAGTTTCTGGTAGTCCTCCTTCCGCCCATAGTTGGCGTAGACCGGCGGCGCCGCCGCCGAGCCGGAGGGAGAGTACCCGTGGTAGGGGGGCACCACCCCGGCGCCGGCAGGCTCCGACAGGTCGAGCTGCCGGAGGACGACGCCCCCGGCGAGGAGAGAGAGAGAGGAGCGAACTGGGTAGGAGAGGAGGACGCGGTATTCTCTGTCGTGAGCTCGCAGGCCGGAGCTTTGGAAGTGGTGCAGGACGTAGGAAGCGGCGGAGATGGCGGAGGGGGTACCGGCGAGGTGAGGGCCGAGAGTAAGCTCCCTGAGATGGGCGGAGATGCTGTCGTTGGCGGCGCCGCCGCCGCGAGGGTCTTTTCCGGCGAGGAAGAGCCGGCGAAAGTGATCCGCTTTACCGCCGGTTGCACCCTGGCTGCTTACCGGCGGCGCCGCCAGGGGCTCACCGTCGCTGCGGTGGCGGTGCAGGGAGAGCTGGTGGTGGTGGTGGAAGAGGAAGAAGAAGGAGAGGAGGGAGAGGACGAGGAGGGAAGGAATGGTGAAGGGCGAGGAGAAGAGAACCCCAGGGCAGCAGTTCTTCGCCGGCCGCCGCGGCGGCGGCGATGGCATCCCGCCGTAAATTAGGGAGCTTTCCCAAAGGCAGCACTCGTCACACTGAGAATGAGATCAAGGAAGAGAGAATAAAAAAGTCTCTCTCTATCCCTCTCTCTCTCTCTCTCTCTCTCTCTCTCCATAAAGTGACCACGTCAGCCAAATCCCAGAATGACATCCCGTAATGTTATTTTGCTTAAATACCATCGGCTTCGGAATTACACGTCAGCCTTGTTTTTTGTCGTTTTTGGTCCCATCAGCCGCGGTACAGCGCCTAGTGATAATCTCACTCCCCTTCCTCTTATCCTGTCTCCCTTAGATTCCTCCACCCGCACGCGAACGGCGCGGAGCCTTAGCGGGGGCACCAAAGAGGTGGAGATGAAGAAGTTTTGGGGTAACAATATCAGCCCCCGTGCGAGGACCACACCGCTTAGTAATTTAAATATTTTTTTAAAATGTCAATGTCAACTGTGCATGGGCTATTGCAGCTGACTTGGCAGCACAATACTCATCAGCAATGAAGATAGTTCATGCAAGATGACTAAATAATTGTAAATACCCCCTATTATTTAGGGTAATTAATGTTTATCTCTATATTTCGCAATTTTAGGCATTACATTGGGGCATATATTTTTATCTAAAATTTACGGGTATTTTAAAACTTTATAGAAAAATGTCCTCTAAGCCAAAGTCAGTGGGCGCCTTGGTTAAAACCCATTATTGGAAATTAGTGCGCTGGTCATATTAAGGGTAGTTAATGCTTATTTACGATATTTAGAAAGTTTAGGTAGCGCATTTATGACGTAATCATGTCCTTCATTAATGTAGAAATTTCGGAAAGCTGTTCTTGAACCGCGCCCCCCCCCCCAAAAAAAATATTTTTATATAAAAAGGTATGGAGTTTTTTTAACTTTATAGATCATAGTCAACGGGCTTCTTGGATTGGAGCTCTCTCACTAAGTGAAGTGATGATGGGATAAATTTTAGTGGGCAAGCCAAAACCAAAGGTAAAGAATTCAACGCACTAGTCAATGGGGAGCAAATAAAAGTCGTCTCTTTTTCCTTTTCCTTCTTTTTTTTCCTAAAAGATGCGCATCAAACTTTGGGCAGGCGTGGGGCGCTCTTTTGATTTAGTTAAATAATGGAAATTATATTTAATTATTTAGCCCCTTTTATCATTCCACTCACACCTTTCTTTCTCTCTCTCTCTCTCTCTCTCTCACTCTTCTACTCCCACTAATTCTCTCTCCTCCAGAGTTGATGCTGATTTTATTTATTTATTTTTTCTGATAATCTCGGCGGCATGAAGAAAAGAGGAGATTTTATGAGGAGACTATACGATTATTTATTTTATTTAGTAAAAATAAAAAGAGCATGTCATGTTCAGATGCCCATGCAAAATATGGAATGACTGTAAAGCTTTTGGTATCAGCGAGGCATTTTATTTTTTTTATTTTCCTCCGTATAATATTCTGCGAGGGGAAAAAATATTACAAATGCTTATGCGTTTGCCGGGAGTCGAACCCGGGTCTATTGCTTGGAAGGCAATTATCCTAACCGTTGGACTACAAACGCTTGTGTTGGATCGTTTAATTTTATTTTATATATCGTAAAAAAGTAATTTGAATTCTGCTTCACTCCCCCCTTCGCCATCTTCCTCTGCACTCAGTTCATCCCCGAGCTCCTGGGATTTCTCCATTCTCTCTCTCTCTCTTTCTCTCTCTGTGTCTCGCTGTCTCTCTCTACCGTCAATCTGCCCTTCTGTCTCTTTGTCTGGGCTTCGTCTTTCTTCCTATATTCCGCAACCGCAAGGGATTTGCCTGGCAGAACCTTGGATCCTTCGCATCTTGAGGCGCAACTTTTCTCGCAGCTGGTTTGAAAACCAGAAGAGTCCTTTGTTTCTCCGAGCGATGCCGACGATCGTGGAGACACCGTCCAGGGGGCGTGCGGCGAGGTTCCAAGGACCGCCGGCGTCAGACCACGACACCGCCGTAGTCGAGAGCTATGAAGCGACGGGTGGTGAGTTAGGGCCGGTTGGGGCTGATGGCCACGGGAACCACGGCGTCCAGAGCTTCGAGATGCTGGAGGACCCATCGTTTTGGAAGGATCACAATGTGCAGGTCACTCGATCTAGCCCTCTTATCTGGGTCTGGGTTTTTTCTTTAGGCGTAATATTAGGGGGGTTGATTTTTGATTCCTTTCTTGTTGTTGGAGGGACGTACATCCCTTTTTCCTCCTTAAAGTGAACCTTCACTTTCTGTTTGATTCTGACTGGCATGATTCTTCACTCTCACCTGTCGCTTTTAGGATAAAGGATTGACGGATTGGTCTTAGGGAATTATCTAGATTTTATTTCGTATTTTTTTCCTGGGTTTGATGACCGGAATCAGTTTTAGGAGCTCGTTGCTTTGATAGGATTTATTTGCCTTTTTTTTCGTTTTGAGGCCAGGATCACAGCAATGGTAACTTTGGGGATTTTCTGTGAAAACTACGATATGCGATCGCTTACCGTCATTATTTTGATAATACTCCAACATGAGGACGTCTGACTTAGGTTTCCAGAGTCCGGGAGAGAATCATCGCAGAGCAGTTGAGGCCAAGTTACCGTGTTCCTTTCTTTTTCTTTTTTTTATAGTTCACGGTTAATGTTAGGCCTTTTCCATTCTTTGCGAGACTGAGATCCTCATGCGATTCAGGGCGTTGAACTAACTGTTATTTTTTTCCACCAGCATAGATGACAGAGTGCTATGAATCTATTGTAAATGAACCGGAACGTTCAGTAAAAGTTCGAACTCAAAGCGAATGAAATGAACTTTGTCCGTGGTTACATCTACGACTAATTTGAATCCATAAATGGTAGAAAATACTTTAATTTGTCATCTTAATCTCTTTTGAGTGAAATAGTACGCTAGAACGGTCTCCTTTTTTCTGCTGTGAGAGAGATGACAATCCTCAGATTATTATCTAGGCCACTCCTTTTTTTCCTTCTTATTCGACGGCTTTTAGGAAGAAATTGTAAAGATGGAAGAGTAGACCTATGGATACTTTCCGTTTAGTCTGTGAAGATCTCTGGTTATATGGGAGGTCAGACTGAAACAAGGTGTATTTGGGAAGTCTGGTTTGAATTCTTCATGTATTACCAGTTGGATTTCATTGCGTGGTGATGGATTATGTGAAGAAAATAATTTAGTGTCTGCAGTTCTTTGGGTATAAGCTTAATTTTGATTTTTTTGAACTCTCATAGTTAATGTGACTAACTTTTATTCATTTTCTATGAATAAAGTGGTTCCTATTTTATATCCTCTTTTATAATTCTGTTGTATTTCAATGCAAAAGTTCTTCACAAAATTTTATGCAGGTAATGTGACAAAAATCGGTCTATCATTGATATGTTGCATAAAAAATCGATTTTTATCCTATATATTCTTTCATAATCTCTTCATAAGACGTAAAGTTTTGTCTCGCCGAATTGTTATTTTTTATCTCCTTGCATTTTTTTAAATAATTGTACAAGAATCCACAGGTCGTCTGTGGAGCAAAGGAAATGGCTTGAATGTTTTATAATTCCTTGAATTCAGGTTGTCATCAGGGTACGTCCTCTCAACAGCACTGAGATATCACTTCAGGGAAACAATAGATGTGTTAGACAAGACTCATGTCAGTCAATCACGTGGACTGGACACCCAGAGTCACGTTTCACATTTGATCTTGTTGCTGACGAGTATGTTAGTCAGGTAGTGTAAGTTTTCTGTGAGCATGTAAGTTTGTTTTATTTTTCTCCCACTTGTTCATGACTATGTGTTCTTCGCTTTATAGGAGAAATTATTCCAAGTTGCTGGAGTACCAATGGTTGACAATTGCATTTCTGGCTACAACAGTTGCATGTTTGCATATGGCCAGGTGAGTCCTAGCTGATATCCATTTGCTTGTTGGTGAGACACTCTCTCACACAGGCAGACGTTCTGTTTATGCTGTTCTTCTTTTCCTTCTAATTTGTTCCAAAATGTCCATGTCATCTTGTTTATCTAGACAAGGTTGTTTATTTGCTGCATGATGTCGTCAGAAAAACCTTATTTCATTCATGTCGGGTTGACGGTACTAAAAATCTATAGCTTTTGATCATTTTTTCTTGTTTTCAAAATTTGTCAAATTCAATTTATGTGGAGTCATATTCATGCCATTCTTTGATCTAATTACAGTATTTTTGACTTGGAAAGCTATTAATTTGGGATAAACATTTGCTGACATACCATTTGGGTTAGAAAGTAAGTAATGTATTTTCCTTCAGACTGGGAGCGGGAAGACACACACGATGTTGGGAGACATCGAAGGAGGTACTCGCAGACATAGTGTCAATTGCGGAATGACACCTCGTGTATTTGAGTATTTATTCTCGAAGATCCAAAAGGCAAGTGACCGTGGCTTTTACCTTCCATATTTTGCAGCTGTTAAAAGTAATTTTCTTTTGGTCAAGTTTTCTCATGCCTTACTGGCTATATGTTATCATTCTGATTTAAATTTCAGATGTTTATGCACAAATGACATTTTCAGCGCTTTGTTTCCATACACTTGCCTCCATAAATTTTATTTCTCCCTTTTCTTTCGGATTATCTTAAATTTTACATTATTTATTTAAAAGTTCTCGATAATGACGATCTATCAGGAAAAGGAAGTTAGACGAGAAGAAAAGCTTCAGTTCACATGTAAATGCTCATTTTTGGAGATATACAATGAGCAGATTCTAGATCTTTTGGATCCATCATCTGTCAATCTACAGGTAAAACAATCAAATAGGACTAGAGGAGTTTGAAAAATTGTTTTATTTCTTGCTTATGCCTATTAGTTTGCAGACTTTTATCATCTATAATATATCACTTTTTCTGTTTGAACCATCGTATTTCTGAGGAATAAAAATGTCTGTAAAAACATTTACAAAAAGTGGAGGCCTTTGTCCTCGTGTAATAGGTATCTCCCATACGCTAACTTGTTTCTGCTGTTGTACCTCAGATCAGGGAAGACTTGAAAAAAGGTGTTTATGTGGAGAATCTGACAGAATTTGAGGTTACAACTGCTAGAGATGTTATTCAACAACTTCTACAGGTAAATAATCTGTTGGTTCATACTTGGCTGTGCCCAGTAATGTAATGGACTACTTTTCCTTGTAGACCAATGGTGAACACCTCCCCCCTTCTCACTTCACACACACACACACACACACACACACACACACACACACACACACAATTGCGGTAAGCCCTGGCCTAATGCATTAAATTTGTATTATAAAATGAAAGTATTTGTGGTTGATGAAGGCTATGGCATACATGCGTGGAATGATCTGCTGCAAGGCATAATAATGCCTTCTAATAGAGCATATAGGCTTTTGATGTTGAGCAGTCATATCTGTGAAACTCTATGTTTCTATCAGAAGTTTAATTTTATCATTTATACATTTTAAAATAATTAATTTTGTGTTTATGCATTTAAAGCTCCTTAAATTTAACCACGATCACAATTTTTTATGATGTTGACCCGATTTGGGTCTTGGATACGGCTTGTGATACATCAGAAATTTCATTTATATTTTGATTGACGGGAATTAAGTTTTTGTTTTATAATGAATGTTTGGTTTATTCTATGGTTGTTTGCCAATGGTTGATCGGACCTTTTCTCAATATATATTGGGGTGCCACTCTTACATGGTTCTTACTTTTGTGAAATGTGGTCACAGGGTGCGGCAAATAGAAAGGTGGCTGCCACTAATATGAATAGAGCAAGTAGTCGATCTCATAGTGTTTTTACATGTGTCATTGAAAGTAAGGTTGGTGCAGACAGAACCTTATCTTTGTTCCTCAAGAATTTGAGAACATTTGTCTCTAAAGTGATTTTATGGCTTTCATGATTTTGGCAGTGGGAGTCTCAAGGGATAACTCACCATAGGTTCTCTCGGCTTAATCTTGTTGACTTGGCAGGATCAGAGAGGTGAGAAATTCAGTTGTTTTTGGTACTGCAGTCAAGTGGAATATTATTTATTCTCTTAAGCGTCTTAGTAGTAATGCATAATTTCACTGTACTGTTTCTTGCATCAGCTTCTAGTTATCTCTATGCACACGTTGCAACCAGTCAGATGTATCTGGTTTAGGCCTGAATTGAGAATGATCTAATAGCATTTGGTTGCTCGATTTCGTTTTCAATGTTCTAGAAAGGTAGCCTGAAATTTCATCGTATTTTTTGATGCTTTATCTACTGTGTAAGGAAATATAACTTCCTGCACTTGTATTTTGAGTTCATCTTTTAATATTATGAGGTGTCAATAGTGATAATAATAGGTAAAGATAGAAAAGGGTATTCAAGACCCTGGTTGAGTATTCGTTCTTCAAAACTTATGGGCTTTTTCGACAAAAGAAACTAGGAACTTAAAAATTTTTGTCATTGCACAATATAGTATCATCCTTCCATCAAATTTTGCATCATTTTACAGAAAATTCGAGATTCCCATGCACGCGAGTTCATTCTTTGGAACTATCTTTTATTTGAGCTGTTGTTGAAACCAATCAAAGTATATTGCAGTTTACCTGCCATCTCCCCGATTAATGAATAGAAAACGGCATAATGGATATATGAATTCTCACAGAATAGTAGTAAAATTGTAGTTTCTTTTACTGAGATGATTTTGAGAGTTATAATTATGGTGTGTGGTATATGCACCTTTTTAATAATGGGTACAGATATTGGCACTGTACGTAATGTTTTGCATACGTGCAGTCCAATTTGTTCAGCAACTTGAGTTGGACCGTTTTGCTGTTTCAAACATTAGATGATCACAGAATATCAAAGGCGGACAAGTATAGTGTGGCTGCTCGTTCATTTAACCAACATATTTTGTAACGCCTATGTACAATTGCTTAATCTCAGGCAGAAGAGCTCAGGTGCTGAGGGTGAACGTCTCAAGGAAGCGACCAACATCAATAAGTCACTCTCTACTTTAGGGTAAATGAGCTTTAGCATGTGCTATAGTTTACCGGTGTTTCCTTTTTTATACATGTGATTGTATAAGTTTTGATTTTGTTTACATTTTGCAGGCTTGTGATTATGAACCTTGTTGGTATTTCCAACAAAAAGACACTACATGTTCCATACCGTGATTCAAAGTTGACATTTCTTCTTCAGGTAGATATCTTTGTTGAACTCGGCTTTGGGATTGAATCTCCGGTGATATTAATTTTCTATATAAGAAGAACTATACTAATTAAGCGCTTAATTTGATCATTATGAGAATCCTGAAGGAAGCTCTAGCTTAGTAGAAGAATTTATGTTAGTCACTTTTTTCACGGGTTTCATATGTTTACTTGGTTTTCCGTAAGCCTTTGTGTGCTACGCCAATCTTGTTTATGGGGGGAGTTTGTGAGTGATATGAGTACCGGGTTCAATTCTATTACAGCTACCTTTGGTTGTGTTAGGTACATTTTTCTCTTTGTTTTGATGGTTATGTAACGCAGACCCCAATTGTGATCGATATTTTCTCCGACCCTTGTTATTTGATCTCTGAGATCTCAGAGCGGTTTGATCAGATTAGGACGTAGATGAACTCGCAGGTGCACCTGTCTGTTAAAATGCTTCATTTTCATACAGTGCGCAGTATCGTGGACAGTTGTTGTCTCTTTGAAGATGTTCTTCTTCTAACAGACTGCTGAAGTTGGAATGGATGATCTTTATTTCTGCAGATCTCTTCTAACTCCTGTGTTTGTCCTTTTGTCCATGTGCCGTTAAGATTGTACCTGGATTGTTACGCATTACTGTTTGCGTTTTTATTCAAGAAATTAAATAAGTTTTGTATTTTCTTTTCGGATGAACTTGGATAATGTATGTATCAGACATTTCTGCCCTTGTCAATGGTTATCCGATACTACTCTTATTTTTCTTATTTCAGGACTCTCTTGGGGGGAATTCCAAAACAATTATAATTGCGAACATAAGCCCATCAAATTGGTTAGCCGGCCTTCATCCTCTTAAAGATCTTTAGTTTCAGTTTTTTTGTTTAAATCTGGATTTCTTCCTAATATTTATGCCCAATTGTTTTCATGTACTATGCAGCTGTGCTTTTGAAACACTCAGCACATTAAAATTTGCTCAACGTGCAAAGTTTATAAGGAACAATGTAAACAGCTTCAAGTCTATATTAACTTTCATTTAGTTACGTCATTTTTTGGATTTTTTTTTGAGTACTCTTCTTTATAGGCAATTGTCAATGAAGAAGCTTCAGGAGACGTCATTACAATGAGGCTGCAGATTCAGCAGCTCAAGGTAGTATTCATCTTGTCGTATTCACGTCATTAGAATGTTTAATATGAAAAGTTTATTAACGGGTTTTTATAAATAGGTGTTCTTTGATTTCCAAAATCTTAAGAACAGTAAAATTGGGTCATCTTCAGTTTTTTCTCTTCATAGAACATGGGTGACTGTTGTTGAAATTTTGGATTGAAACTTGCAACTATGCAGCTATTTTTTGTTGAATCATCTTTTCAGTACTGTCTCTGCTTCAGTGCTTTTGCTCCAAGGAACTGTGAATTCTTCTTGATCTTAGTTCACCCTTTCATTTTTTTCATACTATATTCATTTTAGTTAATCTCCCTTTCTACGCAGAAAGAGGTTAGTCGATTGC
The DNA here is from genome assembly GCA_024713555.1 of Spirodela polyrhiza. Taxonomy (NCBI): domain Eukaryota; kingdom Viridiplantae; phylum Streptophyta; class Magnoliopsida; order Alismatales; family Araceae; genus Spirodela; species Spirodela polyrhiza. The sequence goes on from CM046535.1 coordinate 515,337, forward strand.
GGAGTTTAATGCACGGAAGTGGAAGTGCAGAAAATCCGGAAAACGATGATGCGAGTGTTCCAGGATCTCCTGGCTCCTTCAAGTGGGAAGGGATACAGGGATTATTCAGTCCACTTGCAGTTGATAAAAGAAATTCTCAGGCATGTATCTCCTGACCATACCACGTGCTCATTCTCAAGAAATTGTTAGCTGTTAAAGGTGCATCTCGATGTCAGCCATTGATGTAAGCCAGCTTTTCTTTCTCTGCGCCAGAGAAAAGATTACGAAGCTGCCTTGGCCGCAGCTTTTAGACGGGAGATGGATAAGGAAAAGGCATTGAAGGCACTGACTGCTGAGAAAGAGGCAGCAGAACAGCTGGTAAGAATGAAGCTGTTTGCTGTTAACTGGAGGGTATAGTTGCATTTTTTTCCAGTGTCTTGGATATCAATGTTTCCAATTCAAATGGTAGTCTACTTTCGATAATTTTTTTTTGCTTCCATGAAGCATCTGATTGAAAGTGTGCTGAAGGTTCTTCCCAGGCTATCTTTTTCAAAAGTAAATCTTTCTTTTACGAGTAAGATATTCGGTATTTGGCGCATTTAATCCTCTGGATTCTGATTACCTTCTCATTTTTATTATTAGGGATATACGCAGGAAACTCTAGTGAATTTTTAAAAGGCTAATGATAGTCGGGAAAGATATATCCAATTTCATTATGTACTACATGCTTTTTTATAACAATAATCTGTTATAAAAAAGCCCAATGGAATTAGATAATGAAAAAAATAGAGGGATTATTATCAGTAGCTTATCAGTAGCTACTGATAAGCTACTGATAAGATATTCTATTATCACTATGTGAAAATACCGAATTAGCAGCAACAAAATATTTTTTCATCCCTTACGTACATGCTCATCTCATTACAGGCAACCTTAGAAGTACTTGATAATTTACCATCAGATATGTTCTTTCCGTGGTTAGTAGCAAGCATCAAATCAAACATAACGTGTTGATAATGCCTGATTCACTGTGTACATGCTTACAATGCTTCTAAGCAATAATAGTTGACAATTCAGTGAATTACTTTGAGTCATATTCTTTCGGCGACTTTTCTGATATTTCAGCTTGCATTTCTCAAGGGAATGATTTGTTTTTCTATTTTTATGTAACACTATTGTTCCTTGAACAACCTTTTATGTATCTATATATATATATATATATATATATAATGCTTCTCTTGGAGATTGTTTCATCGATGTTTTGAAAAAATCGATCGGTTAAAATTTATTCATTTTTATTTAAACTTGTTATCCTATTATTCATGAACCAGGCCAACCAAAGAATGGACGAGGTAAAGGGTCTGAAGATGAGACTCCGATTCCGTGAAGAAGGAATAAAGAGGCTGCAGGCAGTTGCTTCCGGCAAGCTCTCAGTGGAGTCACATCTTTTGCAAGAAAAGGAAGAGCTTTTGAAAGAAATTGAGGTTCTTCGCAACCAGGTGGATCGTAACCCAGAAGTTACACGATTTGCAATGGAAAACTTGCGGTTAAAGGAAGAACTTAGGAGGCATGTGTTCTGTGCTCTTCCATGCGGCAAACCTTTTTTCGACTTGCTTAATCCGAGGAACTCAAGAATTTTCCATCTTAAAGTGATCTTTCCGAGAGTAAGAAAGTTTTTTTCTTTTTCTATTTTTGTGTTTCGGGTCAAAATGAACAGGTTGCAGTCCTTTGTTGCGGAAGGCGAACGAGAGATGATGAATGAACAGATCACAGACCTGCAGGAGAAGGTTTGCGATTCGCCTGTTTCTTCAAATGGCTAATGCCTTTCCGCATGCCTTCATCCAAACCTTATGAACCGGAAATTTATATGTAGTTGCTGGAAGCTCTGGACTGGAAATTTATGCACAAAAAGGATTCGGGGGTTCAGGTCAGAATATTTTCTTTTTTTTTTTGGGACCTTTTTGGTTCATTTCTGGTGTCTTTTCCTCAAAATTTAAAGCCTTTTTTTGGATGGCAATCAATGAAACTGCGGAATCTGAAAACCAGGCAAGTTATCTTACTGTTCATATCTTTGCAGGAGCTGTCGCAGTCGTGGGATTCTTCTTCCATGAGCGTGGAAAATGAGTTCCTTCGTCTGCAGGTTGCGATTAGAGTTCATGCTCCATGCTCATGTCTGATATTGGATCTGCGTGATCTTCTCCTCGTGTTCTTGATTGCCATCTGCCGATCCTCGCTGCTGATTAATACCAGGCCATTGAAAACGAACGGGAAGCAGAGACGCTGCGCAAGAATCTGAACGCCTGTCTGGAAGCTAACGAAAAGCTTGTGAGGTACCTGGTTTCATGAACAGAATGAGCTCTGAGATGCATCAGCTTCTTCCCCAGTTTTCTATTTTTGGATCATCAGTCGGAGTGGTGATGCTGTTTGTTCGTCGTCTGCAGGCGCGTGGATGAATTGGAGCTGCAGGTTGAAGAAGGTGGAAGAGACCCGCAGCGTCATCATCGGGCCGGCGGCGAGGTGGAAGGCGATGGGCAGATGGAGCTCAAGGCCATGGTGGACGCCATCGCCGCCGCCAGCCAGCGGGAGGCGGAGGCCCACGAGGCGGCGATCCTGCTGGCCAAGGAGAACGAGGAGCTGCGCGCCAAGCTGAGCATTCTGATCGAGGAGAACAACAAGCTCATCGAGCTCTACAGGGCCGCCGTCTCTGAGGGCATCGTCTCCAAGAAATCAGGAGGAGAAGAAGACCAGGAGAGCAGCAGGAAGAGGGAGGAGGAGCTCCGCGACATGCACGAGGAGAACGAGCGGCTCATGGGGCTGTACGAGCGGGCCATGCAGGAGAGGGACGAGCTCAAGAGGCTGCGAGAGGAAGAGGAGAAGAAGAAGAAGAAGGAAGAGGATGATGAGTTGCAGGGGAAGGTGGAGCTGGCGGTGGGGGAGCTGGCGGAGGCGGTGGCTCGCTTTGGGGAGCTGGGGGAGCTCGCAGAGGAGATCCATGGCTCGGAGGAGGACCTCCGGCTGAGAAGGGGAGAGATCTCCTCTCTGAGGAGCTTCTGCAGCGAGATGGAGCAGAGGAAGAGGACGATCGTGGAGGAGAAGATGGAGAGGACGAGGTTGCAGCTGCATGATTTGGCCCCGGAGATGGAGATTTGGTTGCAGAGGGAGGGCCAGGCGAGGAAGAAGGTGGAGCTGCAGGTGAAGCTCGCGGCGGAGAAGGAGGAGGCCGCCGCCGCCTGCAGAGAGGCGGCGGAGTCTGAAGCTCGGCTGAGGGCGGAGCTTAACTCGCTGAAGGCGGCGTACAGGGAGGCGGAGGAGCAGAGGAAGGAGAGCAAGAAGGTGCTCTTCACCGTTGACAGCAACGTGGTGGCGGAGCTCGGTGGCGGCGGCGCCGGGCCGCCGGCGCCGGTGAAGAAGGCGTGCGAGCTGCTGAAGACGGAGGAGGAGCTACGGAAGCTCGCCGCCGAGATGAAGCGGGTGAGGGAGAGGATAGCGGCGGCGCAGAGGATGAAGGGCGCGGAGGAGGCGCGGCGGCGGCGGCGGCGGCGGCGGCGGCGGAGGAGGAAGACGAGTTGCGGGAGGTCCGGCGGGGGAGTGAAGCGGCGCGGCGAAGGGCGGCGGAGCTCGCCGGCGAGTTCTGGGCGGCGGCCATTGACTACCAGGAGAGCTGCTTCGCGGCGGCGGCGGTGGCGGAGGAGCTGGCGATGCGCGAGGAGGAGCTCCTCCCGCGTGTGGAGGCCCTCGAGGAGCTGAGAAAAGGCAGGATCTCCGGTGCCCAGAGGCTGAGATCACAGCTGGAGCACTGCGGGGCCCTCCTCTCTCTCTCTCTCTCTCCCTCTCCTCTCTCTCTCTCTACCTCTCTCTCTCTCTTCCCCGTTTAACGAGGGGCTCGCTTATGTATGACCTCTCTCTCTCTGTCTACCTTGTGTTGCTCAAGTGAATGGAACTGAAGAACCCAATCCACCTGTCTCACAGTCCCATGAGAGAGAGGAGAGGAGAGGAGAGGAGAGAGGAGAGAGAGAGAGAGGAGAGAGGACAGAGGAGAGAGGAGAGAGAGAGGAGTTGCACCAAAAAGATAACACCTTTCTTGAGCTTGGTGGGTCCTCGATGGCAGTAAGATCACATTCCTGGAGGATTCGTGGCGGCGAGGAAAGTCTTCGGGAGGGCGTTGACCATCCGTTTTGACCTGGGAAGCAGGGGACTTCGCGAGGTGGAGAATTCTCCCACCTCTCCGACGGGGGAGAATCGATATGGGCTCGCGGCGGCCCGCCGGCGGCGGTGGCGGCGACCGGCGGCGCTTCAAGCGGAAGCTCCTGGAAATGGCGGAGGGAGAGGGGGAGGAAGAGGGAGGTGGGTTCGCGCCGCCGGACGGCGCGGTGGCGCTGGCGGAGCACCGGCGGACGGTGGCGGAGCTGTTGGCGGAGCTGGAGGCGGAGAGATCCGCGTCGGGGACGGCGGTGAGTGAGGCCATGGCGATGATCCTGCGGCTGCAGAGGGAGAAGGGGCTGCTCCTGATGGAGAAGCGCCAGTTCCAGCGGGCGGCGGAGGAGACGATGGCCTACCACCAGCAGCAGCTCCTCCGCCTCGAGGACCTCCTCTACCGGCGCGAGCAGGCGCTGCAGGCGCTCTCCTGCGAGGTGCAGGCCTACCGCCACCGCCTCCTCAGCCTCGGCATCTCTCCTGATTTCTCACCCCACGTCGGCGGCAGCGCCGCCCTCGGCGGCGATGAGGAGGACGACGACGACGACGCAGAGATGGGGAACGTGGGTAGGAGGCTCCGGGCGCTGGAAGCGGAGAGGGAGACGATGCGGCAGGTTGTGGGCTCTCTGCAGGCGGACATGGCGCTGCTGAGGAAGATCGCCCGGCGAATCGGCGAAGATGAAAGAGAAGAAGAAGAAGAGGAGGCGTCTCCTTCCTCAACTCCGGTGGCGGCGGCGGTGGCGACGACGACGATGGCGATGAAGAAGCCGCAGAGCCCGCACTGGTGTGTTGCCTTCTCCTTGTGGACGACGATCAGGGCAACCCTGAGCGCAGCCCTCTTCCAGGGGGGGAGCTTCCCATTCCTGCTCAAGATCAAGGAGCTCATCGAGGTATTATCATGCAATCTGGTCCGACCGGCCCTCCAAAAATCTGCTCTTCCCTCTAAATTCAGAGAAGAAAACTCGCCCCTTTTTCTTTCAAAATCTCCTCTTTTTTTCTGCCGGGCAATTTCTTCCACCAAGAAATTGTTCAAAAATTAGAAAAATTTACGCCGGCCTAGAAAAAAATAGCCCGTGGGTGTTTTTTTTTTTTGGTGTTGGAGTCTCCGATCTCCTGCTCCCTCTCGATTCTCCCGCATAACTCTGATCTTCGCTTCCCAGCGGACCCTCTCGTTCGTCTGCTCGAGGAAGAACGCCGACGCCGGCAGGTGCGTGGAAGAACACCATATGCGCGCTTCTTCTTCTTCTTCTTCTTCTTCTTCTTCTTCCCTCAACTTCCCAGTGATTGGATCCGACCTTCGTTCGATCAGCAGCCATCGCGAGAACAGGGGTTGCAGGCGGGCTACGCCGGGGAATCCAGGCGGCGCCGCCGCCTCCCCGTCGTCGTCGTCCTCCTCCATGGGTCTCCTGCTCCTGCTCCTCCTGCTCGACTCGTCCCCCCCCCGCAGACGACTCCAACTCCTGAGGCGTCTCTCCCAGATGCAGAGGGGCTCTTGAGCGCCCGAGCTCTTGGGCATGGCCGGGTCTTTATTATTATTTTTTCTTTCTCTAATTTCTGTAATTATAATTTTTCTGATGATTAAATAGATATCTTAATGCAGAATGTAAATAGTTTTGCATAATTCTGATCTTTTATTGGAATAAAAAATACGATCTTTTATATGAAAACCGCGAGGATTGCCAGGGCACTCCCCCTTCTTCTCGGTCTCCTCCGCCTCCAGCTGCGGCGGCGGGCGGCTCCCTTCTGCGCGGGATGCCCGCCTTCAGGGGAGTCATGGGGGTCGTCTCCCCCCGTCTCCTCAGCTCCGTGATCAGGAAGAGGAGCAGGAACAGGAGGAAGAAGAAGAAGAAGATCAAGCCCAGAGCTGCTGCCGATGAAGTGCCCGCAGGAGGGATCGATGCGGCGATGGAGGAGGAGGAGGAGGAGGAGGAGGAGGAGGAGGAAGGGGGAGGGTTCGACCTGAAAAGCACCTCCTCCTCCCTCAGCCACGCCATCCAGCCGCTGGGCAACCTTCTCCTCGCCGGCGACCCCTCCGCCAACATCCGCCACCGCGGGCTAGGCTCCCTCTTCGTCCTCTCCGACGAGCTCCTCCTCGATATCCTCTCCCTCCTCCCCGCCGGCGACCTCGCTCGCCTCGCCGCCGTGAGCAAGTCTCTCTACGTCTTCTCCACCCACGACCCCCTCTGGAGGAACCTCGTCCTGGAGGACCTGCGGGGCGATTTCCTCTTCGCCGGTTCCTGGAGGTACACCTACGCCTCCACCGCCGCCGGGTTCATCTCGCCGGGCGCCGCCGTCAGGATCAGAGACTTCTACTCCGACTACCTCTTCCAGAGCTGGCTCTGCGCGAGCATGGAGATGAAGCCCGAGTGGCTCAAGACGGAGAACATCAAGCGGCGGCGGGGCATCTCCGTGGAGGAGTTCGTCTCCTGCTTCGAGGAGCCCAACATTCCGGTGCTCCTGGAGGGCTGCATGGAGGGCTGGCCGGCGGCGAGCCAGTGGGACCACGCCGGCCTGGTGAGGATCTGCAAGGGGGCCAAGTTCGCCGTCGGCCCCGTGGAGATGGACATGGAGAGCTACTTCCAGTACGGCGGCGCCGCCCGGGAGGAGCGCCCGCTGTACCTCTTCGACCCCAAGTTCGCCGACAAGGTCCCCGAGCTCAGCTCCGGCTACCAGGTCCCCGAGTATTTCAGAGAGGACCTCTTCTCCGTTCTTGGGGACGAGAGGCCGGACTACCGGTGGATCATCGTCGGCCCTGCAGGCTCCGGGTCGTCCTTCCACGTCGATCCCAACTCCACCTCCGCCTGGAACGCGGTGATCCGGGGGTCGAAGAAGTGGGTCATGTTCCCGCCGGAGGTGGCGCCGCCGGGGGTCCACCCCAGCGCCGACGGCTCCGAGGTGGCGTGCCCGGTCTCCATCATGGAGTGGTTCATGAACTTCTACGGCGCCTGCAGGAGCTGGCCGAGGCGGCCGGTGGAGTGCGTGTGCAGAGCCGGGGAGATCGTCTTCGTCCCCAACGGCTGGTGGCACCTGGTGATCAATCTCGAGGACTCCGTCGCCATCACGCAGAATTACGTCAGCAGGTACGATCATCATCTCCGGCCCCCCCTGTTCTTCCCCTTTCATCATCTCTTTCGCTCGTCCTGTTCATAAAAAAGTCAACGCCTGCTGAAGATCCATCCCCATCGTTTCAAGCTCCGATGATTCTAAACTGCATGCTTGATTTGTAGCTTCGGACTGCATCATTTCGGAGTGCAGTTCGTCAAAAATCTCATGAACTTCTTCTTCTCTGAAAGGCTCGATCCACTGTGGTTGACTTTTCTCCTCTTCACCCATAAAAAAGGCACCTGGTGGTCTGCTCAGCGTCAAGTTATGTGAAGTGAAAATGGGTGGTTGCTGCGGATTGTTCTTGGTACGAGGTTGACTTCTGTTTGGTGTATGAAGATCATCTGACCATGAGAAATTGTTCTCCAGAGGCGTAGATAAAGGGGGAGCCTCTTGATGAAGGAGCCATCGTAAATTAGTAGAAAATTGTGTTTTTATCAAAGTCAAACAGTATTCTTTTGCCAAAAAAAGCATGAACAAAATCCCCACAATGATTATTTTTTTTTAAACCCCTTTTCCCTTGTTCATAATAAAAAAACTACAATGGACCTGAGAACTATGGTATTGGTCAATCATAATGGCAGTGTTCTAATGCTCATAAGAGGGTGAAAATGAGGGAAAAGGCTTTGACCATTGCGAATGAGAACTCTTTGACCAAGGGACAAGAAAAAAATCTTTCAACGGTGCAAGGAACTAGCTGGATGGAGATCCCAAAAGATCAGATTTAATACCTCCAGATATCTTATTTATTGCTTTAAAGAGGACACCATGGTGGGTGAATGGGACTTGCCATCTAGGATCAGAGGTCATACATACCATAGGCGTTGACTTTAGTCTGAGATTTTATTTATTTTTCTGCACTTACCATAAATAGAAACATGGAGAGAACTCTGGTTCCTCAGTCTCCTTATGCACGGATTTCTTATGAGAGATTTGATGAACGGAGGAGGTCACTCATAGCGTTGACCAGGAGCTTCTCCTGGCTTAAAACTCCTGTGACGAGGATCTCATTGGCTGCTGTCCCTCTGGGATCCTCTGTTTTAGTTTTTATCCTTCCATGAACAAATTTTTCTCTCTTCCGTGGGCATTTGGATATACTGCAAGGGAAAAAAAGTCAGAGCTCTCTGACTTTCCTGTTCTTTTCCTGATGAAACCATGGCTCAGATGCCATGGTTCCGGCAAGAACTCTGATCCAGTGATATATCTGTCTGGATTGCTGCCATCTTCCACTTACCTTTATCTTCTACGCTTTTTCACAATAGATAATAAAAAAAAAGATAAAAAAGGGTCTTAGTTTCTTGGTTCTTTGACTTGTTCATGTTGTTGTTCTTGTTCTTGTTGTTCTTGTTCATGTTGTTGTTGTTCTTCTTCAGTTTCTTTCTTTTTTTTCCTGATTAAACAGGAGGAATTTGCTGAACGTGCTGGATTTTCTGAGGCGGCCCAATGCAAAGGAGCTCGTCTCCGGGACGGCGGACCGGGTCAACTTGTATGAAAAATTCAGGTGCGCAGTGGAGTCCTCCTTCCCGGGATTAATCGATGAGCTGATGAAGAAGGCCGAAGAGAAGATGGCTGAAGAGAAGCAGTTGACTTTCTGGGAGTCGGCCTCCGATGCTAACACTGGAGGGTTTAAGTTCTCCTTCTGAACCATTTCTGTCCGGATTGCGGCGCCGACAGATCTTCTATGAAGAAGGCTTCTGAACCCTTTATTTTTTTATCTCGGGAGGAGTGATGGTTGACTTTGGCCACTGGGTTTAGAGGAAAAGGGCTGTTTTTTCCTTTTTTAGTTTCGTTTTTTCCTTCTGTGGAAGATAACAAATGGAGTAGACTCTGCTCTGTCCGGTGGTTGACTTTCAGCTCATCTTCTTCTACAAGGCTTTTGGTCATTGATAGGGTGTGTGCCAAGTATTATCCCCCCAAAAGCAGCTGACACGCTCTGAAAATCAAACATTTTTGCAGATGATTATTGACCTCCGGAAACAAGAAAAAAAAACAATTCGCCACGTGTTGAAGCGTTTGGCTGCCCAGAGTGAAATGTCAACCCACGAAAAAAGGCTGGATGAAATAAAACGATGAGAAGTCAACGCTCACTTCCTGAAAGTTTGGCATCCTATCAAGCAGAATTGCAGCTGGGCATAAAAATGTGTGATATTTATTCCTCGGGCATTTATTTGTTTGAGGGAGCTTCTCATCAACTTCCATATAAAATAGGAGGTACGCGAAGAAATGACTCAAAAATCTTGTGCAAAAGGAAAGAGAATTAATTGGGTGAGAGAGAGAGAGAGAGAGAGAGAGAGAGAGAGAGAGAGAGAGAGAGAGAGAGAGAGATTACCCTTTATCATGGCGTCGACTGCCCACAAGCAAGCTGGCGGCGATCGCTCGGGCAGGGGAGGGGAATAATGAACGCTGCAGCGGGTAGGGGAGGAGGGGAGGGGAGTGATGAACGCTTCCAGGTCTGCTTCACCGCTCGTGGCAAAGGCGCTGAGCGCCAAGAGCCCCATGCTTCAGCTCCTTCTGGAGACCTGCCCTGGGCTGCCCCAGCTGAAGGCCGTCCACGCCCACATGCTCCGCACCGACCTCATCGCCGACGTCTTCTGCGCCAGCCGCCTTCTCGCCTTCTGCGTCGACCCTCCTACCGGCGCCGGCAGGCCATCGCCATCGCTGCTGTACTACGCCGAGAGGGTCTTCTCCCTTGTGGACCAGCCCAATCTCTTCATGTACAACGCCATGATCAGGGGCTGGTCGGGCCACGGCCGCGACCCATCGAGGTCCCTGGAGTTGCTCCGCCAGATGCTGCGCAGGGGCCTCCGACCGGACAATCTGACGTTCCCCTTCGCGCTCAAAGCTTGCACGGCGTTGGGCTATGGTGGGATGGGAAGGCAAGTTCATGGGCAGGTCCTTCTGGTGGGGCTTGAGGGGGACCCTTATGTGCAGAGCTCTCTGCTGCACATGTACGCAAGCTGCGGGGATGGCGGCGCCGCCGGCCGGTTCTTCCGTGAGATCGAGCGGCCCGACGTGGTTATCTTGACGACCATGGTCCAGGTGCACAGTCAGTGCGGGGACCTCCTCTCTGCGCGGAAGATGTTCGATGAGATGCCAGAGAGAAATGCGGCGACTTGGAGCTGCATGATTTCTGGGTATGCGAAGAACGGGCGCTTCGAGGAAGCGCTTGATTTGTTCCGCACCATGCAGCTGGAGAAAGTCAGGGCAAACGAGGCCGCCATGGCCGGCGTCTTAACTTCCTGCGCCAATCTGGGTACGCTGGAGGGAGGGAAGATGGCCCATGAATACATGGTTCAACACAACATCGTCCTGAATTTGATCCTCGGGACGGCGCTGGTGGAGATGTACGCCAAATGTGGGGACATTCGGCGGGCGATCGCCATCTTTGAGCAGCTCCCGGAGAGGGACTGGTTGAGCTGGACGACGATGATAGCAGGCCTGGCGATGCACGGGCGCACCCTGATGGCACTGGAGTACTTCTCCAAGATGGTTGGAGCAGGGGTCGCTCCGAGGCCGATCACATTCACCGCCGTCTTATCTGCTTGCAGCCATGGAGGGTTGGTCACCAGAGGCTTTGAGCTGTTCGAGAGCATGAAAAGGGACCACAGCATTGCGCCCAGAATGGAGCACTACGGATGCATGGTCGACCTCTTGGGTCGTGCAGGGAAACTCCAGGAAGCCGAAAAATTTGTGCTGGAGATGCCTGTGAAGCCTGATGGTTCTATTTGGGGTGCGCTTCTGGGAGCCTGCAGGATCCACAGGAACTCTGCAATGGGGAGGCGGGTGGGGGAGACACTGACCCAGATGCAGCCTGGGCACAGTGGCTACTACGTGCTTGCGTCGAACATCTGTGCCAGTGCTGGCCAATGGGCAGGTGTTTCTGAATTGAGGCGCGCAATGAAGGAGCGGGGGATGAAGAAGGAACTGGGACACAGCCTCGTAGAGTTGGATGGCCGGGCCCATCTGTTTATCACAGGGGACAAGTCTCACCCGGAGATTGGGAAAATTGAGGAGATGTGGGAGGAGATTCTTCAGAGGATAAGATCTGCCGGGTACGTGGGCAGGACTGGGGAGGTGTTTTTCGACATAGAGGAGGAGGAGAAGGACAGCGCTCTGGCCAAGCACAGCGAGAAGCTCGCCATAGCTCTTGGGGTCATGAAGACCGGCCCTGGGGCCACGATTAGGATTGTGAAGAACTTGCGAGTGTGCGAGGACTGCCATGAGGTGACCAAGCTGGTGTCTGAGGTTTTCCATCGTGAGTTCATTGTGAGGGATAGAAACCGTTTCCACCATTTCAGAGGTGGCAAGTGCTCTTGTATGGATTATTGGTGAAGACACAATAGGAAGTTGGTATTTTTCTGAGGGTGGGAAGAATTCTTTGATGTGGCTAATATGGAGCTGCCAAAACAGATGCTTGACCAGTGAAACCCGTTTGATTGGTTCTTCTCCATGCACCTCGGGGCTTCTTCAAGGTTGAACTGCTAGTTCATTGTGGTAGCTAGACCTTTTATACTTTGAAGGAAACTTAGATTGGAAGACGACAAGTGAATCTTGGTCGTAAGTGACAATTATCATCAGATAGTACTAAAACATTTCTGATTATATCTTCTCTCTATCTCTTGAAACGTTCCTATGGCCCATTTGCCCGAATTATTACTATTTTTTTTTACGATTACCAAACCACAAAAATCTCAGACTCATGCTCTCCAGTTGCCATCCTGCATTTAATGAACATGAATTAGTGAGCCCCTACATCTGTAGAGTCTTTTTCTCCATAGTTCTCCCCCTTCTGCACATGAATATGTTTGCAGATCAATTAATTCTGTCCTCGTCAGTATTGAGATATGATATCAATTTCCAGAGACTCAAAAAAACGTGGCTTTAGGACT